>CM071874.1:33993582-34061619 GCA_036759665.1 Gynandropsis gynandra
CCGAGGCACCTCTTGCGTGACAAGACATCGAGATGGAGCCAAGGGGGCTGCAAAAATAGCCGGTCTTGACGAAACCATGGTCCATAAGCCGGATTAGGAACCATGGTATTGTTGACCATAAGGGTCGGTACGGGTGCAAGTGACGGGTCGAGATTGTAACCTTGGAGGATTGCACGGATTTGGATACTCCAAGGAGATAGTTCGTCGTCGTGAGTTTGGTGACGTTGGAAACATTGACATGGATCAAAGTAGAAATAGGGGTCGAGGAATTGTATGGTGTAACAATATCACTCGATGAAGATGAAGGAGCTCCAGCGGAGATGGTGTCTGCATCGCAAGCCATAATCGGCAGTGGAATTCAGAAACGTGTTTAGGATTGATGTCTTTCGACTTAGTGCTCTGATACCATTTAGACAAATAGAGTTTTTGAATATTTTCCCTTGATTAAACCAAGAATATACATCATAGGAGGTTAAGATCCTATAAATAAGGAAACTTAACAAACATAGAGAAATTAAAATCATATAAATAAGGAAAATTAACAAACATAAGAACATTGATATCTAGGAGAATATTTGATAATATTGTCCTAATATATATAACATAAGATATATTTATAATATGATATATTATCATATATAATGCATATATATATATTATATCATGTTACATGTATATATAACCATATATATATACTCATGTAACATATACCTATATATATGATTATAATAATATTATTAAAATTCAATATTTTGGCATCACTTAATTACATACATACAGATAATATATTGCGTGTAATTTCGTAAAATGGATATGTTTTTATATAACATTAATACCTAGTCAATTATAATAAATCTGCCTTCACTATTTTTCTTTACATTAATACGATAACCAACCCATATTCGAGGACGTTGATTCGTCGATTTAAAAAATCTCTATATTTTATCGGCGCATCTTTCACAATCATTCATATAAATATTTATTTGTAACCTTTTTGTAGTTCTTTAATATACAAAGAATTATTACCAATATATTAAACATTAACTTTGATGACTTTTCCTTTATATCTTTATATCTTGTCCGTTTTCTTTATTCAAAAGTGTTATTTATATATAATAATTGGATTTTTTCTACTTATTCATCCAAAAGGATGAAAACAAAATTCATTTTAAGACTAATCTTATACGGTTGGATTACCAAAAATATAATAGAAAAGTAGGCAACTTGTTTTATGTTGGATTGGATTGATGCGTATTACAAAATTAGGTATTCGTATATTCCAAAATCTTTAACAAAATATCTCTAATTTAAATATCTCACCCAATTGATTTGATTTTGATATTTAGAGTTACGATAGAATGAGATATCCAGTATTAATCCAATTTATCCAATTTTTAAAAGGAAAAACTCAGAAAAAGAGAAATATTCAAAAAGTAAATATTTACATTTATTAAAAATCTATCATCTAATTTAGGGTTTTTCTTACGCTACAAGAAATTTAATAATTCCAGATTAATAAATCCGTCCATAATCCGTCTTAAGTACGTTCAAAATCCGTCCGTAAACGTGTGACGCAAAAACGTATCCGTCTACAATCCGTCCGCAAATACAAACCGAAAAAATAGTCCGCAAACCATCCGCTAATTCGAACTACAAGGTCGTCCGGTAATCGGTGTGAAACCCGACCCGATTAAGGACAGAAAACACTCGGAGTTTTAGGACGGGACGCGACCCGTCCTTAATATTTGCGGACGACATTATTCTCGTCCGTAATTTTTTTTAAAAAAAATAAAAATTTAAAATTTAAAATTAAAATTTAAAATTAAAATTTAAAATTGATATTAATTAATTAGTGTTTATACATTATTAACATTATGTATTTATAAGCTTGTTGGCGGTAATTGGGAATTATCGTCGTCGTCGTCAGAATCATTGTTTTCGGCCTCAATTGATATTAGACATGTGTTCCTTCATCATCCTAAGCCAACTTTGACGTTCCCTTCTTGGTTGTTCAATTTCCCTTCTTGATTTTTTAAATTCCTTTTATAAAGCGATGAACGATGGACTTTGTTGTACTAATTGTTCTTGCATCTTTGAAATTGTGTTTCACAGTTCCTCGGTCGCGACTTTTTTCTTGTCTTTGGAGGAACTCGCATGTTTTGATGTCATTCCTCCAAGACCAAATAAACGACTTTTGTACGACGTTACGTGCTGCAAAAAGAAATAGTGAAATTTAATTTAAATTATCAATAAAAAAATTTATTGTAAAATTATAATTGATTTACCTCGAAATAAATCTCGTTATATTCTTCTTGAGTTAGAGTAGGTTATGTCCCATATTCTCTCTACGGGATTTGGGATACTCGTTTCGATGCCATGTTCAAAACATAGTCGTGAATATGTTTCGCCATGGCATCTACCCATGAACCGTCAGATTTTTTCTTATGTGTACGTTCCAAAAATTCTACGTACGACGGTTTACATCCCTTCTCTTTCGCCTAAATAAATTTAAAATTTATGTTTTTACTATTAAACAAATGTCAATCGTATTAAAACTTTAAAAAATTTAAAATCTTACCAAATCTTCGTAAGCCTCCCCGAAGGAGCAGGGAACTAGCAGTATGTACACTTATTCCATATCCAGTTCTAACAATGAGATTGACTAGCGCGCCGGCTTTTCTCCTTAAAACTAGGATCATCCCAGTAAGCACACATCTGTTCCCAAATATTATCTCGCATCCAAACAGATTTGCCTTTTATATTCCTATCTCTTTTCATTCGTTTGAAAGAGATTTGAGTCGTATTCCCGCAGTCGGTTCATATTCGGACTTTACTAGTCCGGTTATTATCGGATTCCAATAATTTTTTTGCTGAAAATAATTAAATAATTAATTATTGAAATATTATTTTAAATTTAAAATTTAAAGTGAAATTAATATTAAAAACGTACAACAAAACCTTTCAACCATCGTTCCTTGATATCACGATCGGTTCACATGCAATTATAACATGGACGATCATACAGCTTTTATCGTCTTTGTTATATGACAATTAAGTTGTTTAATACCAAACCTATTAAAACAAAATTAAAAGTAAATTAAGGCTTGATTAATTAAATAGTTAAATAATTAAATTTCAATTTAGTTTATATACCAAAGTACGCCGGTTGCACGATCCAGATCTATACGAGGAAGTTTACGTTTTTCTCATCCATCGCTAAAAGTTCTTCCACCGTTAGTTCTTGATGCATCGGAGGCTCGTGATGCATCATTGGCTCGACCGGTGGTGGCATCTACTGATAAAAGGGATACGACATATATTGCGCCGATCTAGCGTTCGAAAATAAATTCGGATTCATAAAATCCGAAAATACCGTATTTGACTATCTCTCGTGTTGTGGAAGAGATGGACCATTGGCACTTCCCTCAGATGTTGAACGGTTTATGGTGTTACCGCCTCTTCCAATACGACGCGACATACTAAAATTGTAATCTAAAATATTATATAAAATTTTAATTCAATGTTTATTTTAAAAATTTTAATTTCTAATTAAACATTAATTAATTGTAAAATAATTTCAAAAACACATATAATTTAATATATGTGTTTTTAATTTTAAAAACATATAATTTAATATATGTTTTAAACGAAATAACTTAATAATAGATTCTAACCATAACTCACAATACAATACATATTTAAATTATAACCATAACTCGTATAATTTAGGCATAACTTAATATATGTTTCTTAGACATTTCTTAGACCATTAATCATATAATTAGACGTAACTTAATAATAGTGTTTTAGACATTTCATCGAACACCTTACCTACATACTTATTCATCCACTATAATCACAAACCGGAATCGACATTTATTTCTTGTATACTTATAAACCTGGTTCGTTTAGACAAAAATATGGTTCATTTTCCACATTAAACGCAACGAAACGAAATGAAACCTGAACGGATGGACGGCTGAACTGACGGCGGCGGCGGATGACTGAAATGACGACGACGACAGACTACTGAAATGACGACGATGGAAGCCGACTAAACTGCAAGTGAAGGATAGACGACTGAACTGACGGCGGCACATAGACGTCTGAAATAACACAAGAAATGAACATTTAAAAATGAACACTTAAAACACTTGAAATAACGGACGACTGGAAGCCTTACCTCGAAAATTGACAAAATGTAGCGGCTTGACGAGGCGACGATGATTGGCTGGGCGGCCGTTGGATGAGGCGACAGATTTTGGTGGTTTTCGGCTAGACGAGGCAAGGGAAACAATATCTACCGAGAAATTTATAAAGATTTATGGATGAGGTCGCGGAGACTGTCCGGAAACTGTCCGCATTGCGGACGGACTTCGCGTCCCGTCCGTAAATTACGGACGGCTTGGAGATGGCTGCAGCGTCCCGTCCGTAAATTATGGAAGGCTTGCAAACGGTCGCCTCTTCCCGTCCGTAAATTACGCACGGAAAAGGGGCTTCGTATCAATGTCATCCGCAATCCCCAACCTTCCGTAATCCATCTGTAACTCGATGGACGGAAACCAACCGAGGGACAGGAATCGATCGAGGGATGGAAATAGACCGAGGGAAAGAAATAGACCTAGAGACGGGAAATAACCGAGGGATGAGATGATAACAATTCATAAAAACTTATATATATCCCCTCGAGGGACGAGAACCGACCGAGGGACGAGACATGAACAATTCATAAAAAGTTATATATATTTTGTTGATTCAATATAAAGTTAACCATAACCATTCTTTTATTATTTTAAACATCTGATAACAAGTTAGCATTAATCATCTTCAGATTCACATAATTCTTCCGTCAATTCTTGTGTTTCTGAATTTGATTCAAATTCTTCATCTTCTTTGTTTTCTACTACCTCTTCATCTTCAATTTCTTCGACTTCACCATGAGCCAATGCTTCAACAGTAACTTCATCAATAGCAATAATCTCGGTGGTTTGTTGTTGCATGGTCAATTTTTGTTCTTCTGTGTTGTCGATAAATTTACCCTTTGAAAGTATCTTCATTGCGAAACGCCAACCTGAAGATCATCTCATATGTGGATAAAAAACATAACAAACTTGATCGGATTGTGACACAAAAATAAAAGGCTCGTATTTTGCATATCTTCGTGTAGAGTCAACTTCTCTAACGCTTAATTGTTTATTCTTATTCCGCGACCGTTTATTGGATCGAACCAATCACATCAGAATAACATCACTCTTAGTCCGACGTAACCTACAGAAATGGCAAATATAAGTCAATATAATCTAAAATACCATACGTGGTATCGATAACAAATTTATAGGATTAGTAATGATACCTGGATATTCCAATTACAAAATATCTTTCAAAATCTTTGGTTCGTTGGTCAATTCACAATAGCTTTCACCTTTCGCACATACACCATAGTTCATAGTTGACTTCAATTTTCTGTGCTCGTAAGTATGAAGTTGTAACCACGTGTAAAATACATTGGCTAACTAGTAACTTTTATAATTTGTCCTTTAATAAGATCACGTAGCCATAACGGGTGATTGTCAATCTCAATCTGCATTACAAATGAAACAATCATCGATAAAGCGTATTATATATACAAGTAATTTATTATTATTGATCTATCATTACTTACATATTATCGTATCCATATGGAGAAATCTCTTTCTTTAAGTTCTTGGAGTTGAGATTCATCAATATTTATATATGTATTCTTCAATACATCATAACATCTTGAAAAATATCAGAAAAATTATGTTAATATTACAAATAAAAATACGCATACGAAATTGAATCTATATTTATAGGGTGTTACCTTTCAAAAGGTCGTAGATATTCACAATTGAGTCAAACATACGTATGTGCGATGTGTAGATCTCGTTGTGATAGCCATAGATCTTTCGCCTTACCAACTATTCGACCAACTCCGCAAAATATATCAGGAACATCTGGTACTGGATATAAAAATGTCACACCACAATCAAAACATCTGTCTGGATTTCTATTTCGCGTTTGAACATGTGGCTCCAAGTACTAAGAAGTGAAGAACGATATCTCATCATTCACGTATTGTTCCACAATTGAACCCTCTAGACGAGCTTTTTGTTCGGCTTTTTTCTTCAGATGAAACATAAATCGCTCGAATGGATACATCCAACGAAATTAAACTGGACATCTTAATGCGGCTTTGTGTGGTAGATGAACTATCAGATGCTCCATAACATCGAAGAATGATGGTGAAAAAATCTTCTCCAAGTTGCATAATACACCAACTATGTTACTTTTAAGTCTACGAACCACATCTACACTTAAGTTTCTCGAATATAAATCTCGGAAAAATATGCCAATACTTGAAAATTCAAGTATTAATTAGTTTATTTAACAATTATTATCTGTAAATTATTAATCACTAATTATACTATATAAATAAAGTAATCAATGATACCTCCAATTGCTTCGTGTGCATGTTTGTCCATTAATTCAGAAACACATATAGAAAGTAGTCTTTGCAAGAATACATGACAATCGTGATTATTCATCCCTGATAACTTTTCTACATGAACATCGACGCACCTTCCCATGCTAGATTCATAACCATCAGGAAATTTCACGTCTTCCTTCAGCCATTTCAATAATTTATATTTCTCATCATTCGACAATCTGAATATCAGAACAGAAGTTTTACCGTCTCCACTTATATGTCCTTCCGTGAGCAATACTCTTCTAGATCCTTCTGTGATTTAATGTTATCCTTCATTTTTCCTGTGATATTCAGTACTGTATTGATGATATTATCGAAAAATAATTTCTCTATGTGCATGAAATCAAGATTGTGGCGAAGCTTCAGATTTTTCCAATACGGTAGATCCCAAAATATGTTCTTCTTGTACCAATTATGGGTAATTCTATAACCATCAATTCTCGAATGATTGTTCCCTCCGCAATCTATACTCCTAGGAATACCCAAAGTAAGAAGTCGTTCATACAATATCTCTTCGCCGGTTAAAACTGGAGGAGAAGATTTCTGTACAACTATATATTCCTTTTGAAATTCTTCTTGTTGTGTCGTAATGTATCATCAGGAGTAAGAAAAAGACAATGACAATCAAACCAACTCGTCTTTCGTCCATATTTCAACTGAAAAGCATATGTTTCTCCCATGCAATATGGACAAGCCAATTGACCATGCGTTGTCCATCCAGATAGCATACCATAAGCTGGAAAATCACTTATTGTCCATATAAAAACACCTCGTAATATAAAATTTTGTCGTCTTAAAACGTTTTATGTTGGAACTTCCTTCCACAATTCTTTCAATTCTTTATTTAATGGTTGAAGAAATATATTCAAACTTCTTTTTAGATGATTAGGTCCGAGAATCAATATTGTTAAGAACAAAAACTCACGCTTCATATACATATCTGGTGGTAAATTATACGGTGTCATAATAACTTGTCACAACGAATAATTTCTCCCAGACATCCCGAATAGATTAAAACCATCAGTTCAAAGGCCTAAATAAACGTTTCGACTCTCACCTGTAAAATCAGGATATACCTTGTTAAAGTGTTTCCACGCCTCACCATATGAGAGATGACACATTTCTCTGTCACGACTTGAATGCTCAACATGCCATCTCATGTCGCTTGCGGTCTTCTCTGATTGATACAATCTTTCCATTCCTTGTCAATAAAATCGATCTTTTCTACAAAATCGACAATTGATCAAATCCAATGTTTCTTTCCAAAAAATCATACAGTTGTCTTTGAAAACATCAATCTTTTGATATGTCAATAAACCCAATGATCTCATCATCTTCTTTGTTTCATAATATGACTCGACTACATTATTATCTTCGGGAAAATAATCTCTTATTAATTGCGATATAGAATCAATGCAATTCTCAGAAAGATTATTTTCAGTCCTCAAATTCATCAACCGTGCAGATAAAGACAATCGTGAAAGACCGCTTCTACAACCATCATAAAGTTGATACCTAGCACTTTCTAACATCTCAAAAAAACTTTTCGCTTCTTCATTCGGATCTTCTTCAATATTTTCATCTTCATTTCTTTCAACAAATGCATTTTGCACCATTTCTACATAAGGGTTTATTTCTACATCTTGAAAAGTCTCAGACACTTCATGATGTACAATACCCCTACTAAAACTTTCCACAACATTACTAGGTCGTGGTGCAAAATTCTCTCCATGAGATAACCAAATAAAATAATTTGTAGTAAACACTCTTAAATAGAGATGATTCCAAACGGTTCTCTCATTAATGAATTTGTCATTTTTAGATTTGACGCATGGACAAACCAACTTACCATTTTCTTCATAAACTTGTTGATTTGTCGCCATTGTCATAAACTGTGTAATGCCTTCTATAAACTCCTTCGATACACCTTGAGTTTTCAGATCAATTCTTCTATACATCCATTGTGTCTCGAAACGAAAATATTCGATCTCGATGATGATGTCATTATAATCAGAAACGATAACAAGATATGTAGAGAAATATATGAGAGAAACGAATAGAAGAGGAGAGATTAATTAGAAAATTTCTGGACCGATTATGGATGAATTACAGACTAAGACAAATATTTCCCGACGAACCATCCCGAATACGTCCCAAATTTTTCGGACGGTCGGTTTGACGTCCGCAATTTGAAGACAGAAGTTTTAGGCATTCGCAATTTGTGGACGGATGGCTATATTGTCCGCAAATTGCAGACGCCCGTGAAAGATGTCCTGAATCCGTCTGCAATCACGGACGACTTAGGGACTACTATGCGGTCTGCAAATTTAAGTATTTATTTTTCCGTCCTTAAAACGTCTCTAATCTGTCCCTAAATTTAGGGATGACTCTTTCAGTCCGTAAAATCCCGTCCAAAAATGATAATTTTCTTGTAGTGTTACTTAATTTTGCAACTTTTCTTATAAAAATTCATGATGGTTATTGTTAAATGCATACATTTCAAAAATGAAAACAATTTCCTCTCTGCTATTATTTAATTAAATATTATTTTCTAATCTATTACTTTTTTTATTTGTATATCAGAAAAATTGATGTGAATAAATGAAATATCAGAAAATGAAGGTGTATTGGGTTTAGGGTTACACTAAGTACCAAACTCGAAATAGAAGTATTAGACAAATGAACGGTCCAAAACAAACCAATCTCATTACTATTAAAGATATATATATATATTCTTCGGCCCAAACCAAATCATCAACTCCATTGATTACAAAATGTGGAAAGTCATTAAATTTATTATATAATATCAAAACATTGCATAAATTATATTCGAATTAAAAAAATATTTCGAACTTATCCATATAAATATAATTATATGACATACACTTATAAAATAATTTTAAAACTATAATCATAATTTATATATTATTTTAAAAATAACATCTTAAAATATATACTACAGAAAACTATTTTATAAAACAAAATCATTTATATTAATACAAAATGTTAAGATATACATATTTAGGGCAAAATACAGAATATTGCATGTTTTTATCTTACCCATCAACTCAAGTATCGAATCCGAAGGCATGGAACAGGAAGACAGAGACTTCCAAAGGTGTCGGAACGTTGGATGTCTTTCCTCAACAGTTCCCAACAAGTGGGAAATCTTACATGGATTAGTTTTGTTTTGTTTTTGTTTTTTAAATATATCGTAATGGGCATTTACCTGAAATTTATCATCACCTATACGGCTATAATATAATACCAAATGTATACATCATAAACCGGTTAACCGGTTAACAATCTGATAACCGGAACGATGCCGTTTCGATGGAATGAAAAAGGGCATCAATAGGGAATAATGGGGACATAACATAAGCTTCCCAACTGTCCCTTTACAGGAAAGGCAACAGCTTTACTCCATTGCCAAGCAATCCTCACGCGACCGAAGAACACAAAGCAAAGCAAAGCAAACCCCATCCCAAATGCTTCAATGGCCGACACGGAACAGCATGATCTCCCCGGGCCGCCTACCTCGTACAAGCTCTTCCTGAGACTCATAAGCAAGAGAAGAACATGGGTCTGTCTCTTTTTGCTCGTTTACGCCGCCCTTTTGTCCTCTTCCTGGAATTCTCTCAATTCCATACTCAGCTGGTACGGAAGCCACCGGGATTCCTCTGCTTTCCCGGCGGCTTACGCGTCCGTGCTGCTGGGGGCGGTGTTCGGGGTGCTGTCGATGGCGGCAGCGTTATCGGTGGCGGTGCCGGCGATCGTGGTGATATGGATAGCGGTGGTGGTGTCGATGGCCTTCGCGGGGAAATCGAAGAGGAGGATGGTGGAAGAGGGGAGGAAGGTGACGAGAGAGATCGGTGGGTTTGTGTTTAGGGTTAGGGTTCTAGAAGGCAACTTTGTGGCTCTTCTCTGTGCCGTCTTTGCCTACTTTGCCCTCTTCAATCACCATTTTCCTCCTTTTGTTTTCGCTTAATTAGCTATTTCCCATTTCTTTCTATATATATATATATTTTAAATTATTTCTTGATTTCCCTTTACATTTTTTTTATTTTAATAAGTAACACAAGATATTCTATTTTATGCCTATATTTCTTGAAGAATTATAGTGGCCCATTGAATTAAAGGAATCCTAGTTTCATTTCGAAGTAACTTTTTTTTCTGATCTATGTTTTAAAAATGTTTTGGAATTATTCCGAGTAAGTCAAAAGACAGATAACTTATAACACAATACAAAGAAGAACGATGAAACGGGCTTCATGGACCAATGGGCCTGTGATCATCATCATCCCTGAGCCCATTAACTCTAACGATGAAATAAATGAACAATTGATATTTGAAATGTTTGGCCTAATTGAATAAAAAAAATTTAAAATTGTCTAACAATTGATAATATCAATAAAAAGAATTGTAATATTCAGTTAAATGTAATTTGAGAGTAAAAAAGAAAAGAAGAAGAAAGAGTGAGTTGCAAAGTCGCATTTCACAACATTTGAAAGAAATCATAATGCATCTTCACATGGGGTTTGTCGTTGAACATTTTTTTTCTTAAATTTTATTTTGGACCTTAATTATATATAACTATTATAAATATATCGTATGGAATAAGTGTAGAGGTTGGTAGGGTACTCTACTCCTACATATAATGCTAAATATTTTCTGAAATCAATTATGAGTATTATTGCTCATAATAACAAATACAATATTTCTACTAAGAAAGAAAGAAAGAATTAAGAATGAATGCAACATTAATATTGGAGAGTGGGTTTCCAATTAGGGTTTAAGATTTTTCCAAATTCCAAACAGAAAGAAGAATGGTCAAAATGTCTTCTTCTTCTTCTTCCTCTTTCGGACACAAATTCTCCCCAATGTTTTTTTTTTTTATTTTATATAAAGAAACTGACCCTTTCTTTCTGCCGACATTAGTCCTTTTTCTTTTTGGTTAAAATATACTATAAACAAAAAAACCAGATTGAAGAAATAACACATCAAGGAAGAAAAGACTCGTCCTTTATCGGATTCAAAGATCTTATTGTGTACATAACAATAATAATAGATCACAAGATCTGGTGGGTGTTGAAGCAATTTTGATTTTGATTGTGGCTTCCTTCCTTTTTCAACTGTAATGAAAGGACGGCAACTATAACTCTGTCATTCTCTTATTCTCATTACCACCACTCTCACCTCTCTCCTTCGCCATTTTCCTCTACCAATCGTTCATCTGATGATTTCTTCTTTCGTTTGGCGTAGAGGAACTCTTCTCCGTCTTTGAGTGTTCATCAAATTTTGCAGCTGTGAGTTTCCTTTCACATTTCGCTCAAAGGGGCGTTTTTTGTTTCTTTATCCATCCGGTGGACAGAGAATGACGCCGTCTGGAAATGGGCATGTGTATCCGATTCTAGGGTTTATGGTATGTGCGATTGTCATCTACTTGTCCTTTGGGGATTTATGGATGAATTACAAGAGAGGAGGGGAGTTGGGTTTCGTGAAACGAAACGGGACTCAGTTTGTGGTGGATGAGAAGGTATTGGTTGTGAATGGATGGAACTCTTATTGGTTCATGGATCATGCTGTGAATGAACAGAGCAGACACCGTGTGAGTGCAATGCTCCAAGCCAGTTCCAAGATGGGTCTCAGCGTTTGCAGAACCTGGGCCTTCAATGACGGAGGCTACAATGCTCTGCAGATCTCACCTGGCCGATTCGACGAGCGAGTCTTCAAGGTATATGAATATAATAATAGTTAGAGCAAGAAAAGATGGTTGCTTTGGGTTCATGATAGGGTTTGTGAATGTGGGCAGGCATTAGATCATGTGATTGCAGAAGCGAGAAAGCAGGGGATTAGATTGATTCTGAGTTTGGTGAATAACCTGCAAGCATATGGAGGGAAGAGTGAGTATGTGAAGTGGGCATGGCAAGAAGGTGTTGCCCTTAGCTCCTCTAATGATTCCTTCTTCTTTGATCCCTCTATCCGTACATACTTCAAGAACTATTTGAAGGTACAACACTCTCTCTTCTTCACTTGCATACATTTTCATCCATAGATCTATCAGTTTCCATGTTCAGAGGGCATATTATATGAAGGGTTTTCGGTTATATGAACATGTTGTTTGGATTTGTGTGATCAGATGCTGCTCACCCGCAAAAACTCTGTAACGGGAGTTGAGTACAGAGATGATCCGACCATCTTTGCGTGGGAGCTGATAAATGAACCTCGCTGCACGTCTGATGTATCTGGAAATACCCTCCAAGTGAGTTCTCCGCTGAACAATCCCTGAATCCGTTTTATTATTGAATTATTCATTCCGTGAACCGTCATCAGGGCTGGATAGACGAAATGTCAGCATTCATAAAATCAATCGACAAAAAACATCTTCTGACGGTAGGCCTGGAAGGGTTCTACGGTGCCAATAATCCCAAACGGCTGACTGGAAACCCTGAACGGTGGGCATCTGAGCTCGGCTCAGATTTCGTCCGCAACTCTGCTTCCAAAAATATCGATTTTGCTTCCGTTCACATCTACCCTGATCACTGGTAAGTATCCACCCGTTGTAAATTTGATTGCCGAATCTTTTTTTCTTCGAAAAATTGAAACTTTACATGTATGGATCATTGAATGTGAATACTTACTTCTAACCGATCCTCCTGCAGGTTTCAAGATCAGGGTTTCGAAGATAACCTCAAATTCACGATCAAATGGATGCAGTCCCACATTGAAGACGGGGACAACGAGCTGAAGAAGCCTGTTCTGTTCACAGAGTTTGGTCTGTCGAACTTGAACAAGGACTACGAGCCATCCCAAAGGGACCGCTTTTACAGGACCATTTTCGATGTGATCTACAAGTCTGCAAAGCGAAAGCGGTCAGGTGCAGGCACGTTGGTTTGGCAGTTGCTCGTGGAAGGCATGGAGGGCTTCAATGATGACTTTGGGATTGTGCCGTGGGAGAGAGATTCGACTTACCGACTGATGATCGAGCAGTCATGTCGATTGGGTCGCGTCACGGGACGTATTGGGCAGGACACGAAGTTGAAAGAACTCTGTTCTCATAAACAATGAGAGACAACAGTCTTTTTTTGGAGGAAACTTAATTCTTTTACACAGGAAAACAGATGTTTTTACGGATACACTGAGTCAATTCAATTATTTATGTATGCATTGGTAAAAGAGTGAATACCAAAAGTGGATGGAGGGAGGATCGTAGTGTCACCACAACAACGGACCCAATAAAAGAAGGGGCCGAACACAAATATATACCAACCACACCACACCACACCACACCACACCACACCACACCACAGAGTCTGAAAAAGCTCCTCTTTATTCCCTTACACACCACAACTACTCCTCAATAATAAGCTCTCTCCATACTTCTGTCGGTCGGTTGCCTTACCATCCTCTCTGAGGCCCTCCTGACGACGACTGTACACTCAGTCTATCGAGCACTGCATTGAAGTCGATGCTCTGCCCACTCTCTTCCATCCTCTGAATCACGCCCATCACGTGCTCTCCTCTGAACCCCATGCTCACCAGCTTCTCTATCAATTCACCGTAAGCCGTGTTTCCTCTCATCAACTGTGCAGGCGGTGCCCCACCTGATGAATGTTGCTGAGGACCATACCCGCTCGGAGCGAAATGGGGCTGCTGCTGCTGCTGCTGAGGTGGTGGGTAGTGCATTCTTCCCGTTTCAACACCGCTTTCATACATGGCATACCCGCTCGGTGGAGGGAGTGGAGGGTGTTGACCCGAGGTTAAATACCCATCACCAGGCTGGGGACTGTATGATGGCTTCATCTGCTGTGGCAGTTGTGGTGGAGCTGCTGTTCTAGCGGGTGTATTGTACCCGTAAGCTTGCATGGACTGCGCGGAAGGTCCTGAGTACGATGGTTGCATTGGCATGCTGCTCACCGGCGGTTGGTTGCTTGGAGGTGCAGATGAATATGTCAGGTAGGGTCCACTAGACGGAGGTCTCACTTGATGCTGTGGCTGCGGAGGAGTCTGCTGCTGGGACTGCCAGATCTGCTGGTACTGAGAGAATGGCTGAGCCGGTGGAGCAGAGCTGGATTGAGATGGAGCAGGCGGTGGCGACACAAACTGACCCTGTGCTGGCAGTGGTTGTAGCTGTGGCTGTGGTTGCGGTTGCGAAGCAGGCGCCGCAGCTGAAGCGTGAACAGGAGGTGGTGCAGGCGGGTTTAGAAGCTGTGTGGGAGGAGGCATGTAGTATTGTGGCTGCGGCTGCAGTTGCACGGGTGGCTGTGGGGTGACTTGATGAGGCAGAGCAAGCGCAAGCTGCTGGTTATGAGTGTCTGATGAACTCTCACACTTTTTAGAGTCTGACACATGAGTCGATGTCTTCTCCTCGACATGTTGCGAATCTTTCTGTCCATGTTGAAGCTTTGCTAGCTCTTTCTGAGTCTCGGCTAGCTCTTGTTTGTCTCTTAAGATCTGGATCGACCTATGCACCTACACCATATATAATAATTTCACATTCTTTATGCTAATCGGTCAACATGTTGTTTCAATAAATAAGAAAGACATTGCATAAGTCACCTCTTGAAGATGTTTATCAAGAGATCTAAGCTTAGTGTCGGCCTCCTCGTGTTCACGGGTCAAATCTGATCGCATTTCTCCAATGGTCTTATCAAGATTGTAGCAGTAGAGCTCAAGCTGGGACAAGCGCGAGCTGATTCCCTCAAGAAGGCGGGTTTTGTGTGGGAGGAGGCATGTAGTATTGTGGCTGCGGCTGCAGTTGCACGGGTGGCTGTGGGGTGACTTGATGAGGCAGAGCAAGAGCAAGCTGCTGGTTATGAGTGTCTGATGAACTCTCACACTTTTTAGAGTCTGACACATGAGTCGATGTCTTCTCCTCGACATGTTGCGAATCTTTCTGTCCATGTTGAAGCTTTGCTAGCTCTTTCTGAGTCTCGGCTAGCTCTTGTTTGTCTCTTAAGATCTGGATCGACCTATGCACCTACACCATATATAATAATTTCACATTCTTTATGCTAATCGGTCAACATGTTGTTTCAATAAATAAGAAAGACATTGCATAAGTCACCTCTTGAAGATGTTTATCAAGAGATCTAAGCTTAGTGTCGGCCTCCTCGTGTTCACGGGTCAAATCTGATCGCATTTCTCCAATGGTCTTATCAAGATTGTAGCAGTAGAGCTCAAGCTGGGACAAGCGCGAGCTGATTCCCTCAAGAAAACGCATCATGTTATCTGCATACTTCTTCATCGTCCTTTCCACTGTCACAGTAATGTCTTGGCTCAGAGATTCCTCAGGCGGACTGTAAGAGCTGGAAGGGAAGACGGACGATCTAGCCATTCGGGTTTTATGAAACTCCTGCAGATTGATCACAAAAATCTCAGCACAAAAACAAGTCCATGTTGACTCCCACAAATTGCTTTAGTAGCCAACAAATGTTTCATTTCATCCAATAAGCTTAAGCTCACAAAGCACACATCATAATAACGCCATCATCCCAATCCAAACTTTCCCAAATTGTAAACTTTCGTCGGAACCCTAAATTAGATATTCCCAAATCGATATAATACAACGATCGTGAAATTCAAAACAATCGGAGGACGACAGATGGTTTACCTTATTAGGATTGGTAGAAGCGATGGGAGGATCCGAGAGAGGACCGTTAGAAGAGTCCTGGTTCCCGTAGTCTTCGTACGAGCAGAGGATATCATCGGATCCAAAATCGAACCCCTTGGCACCCGAGTTGGTCCGACCCGACGACCCAGACGCCATTGATCTGGAAAACTGAATCGATTGGAGAAACAACGAAGCAATTCGGGGCGTCTACACTTGGAAGCGAAGCGAAGCAAAGCTCTCTCTCTCTCTCTCTCTCTCTCTGGAAAAGCAGAAAAATCAATCACGTAAAATAAAATTAGATGATTTCTTTTTCTTTTTAATTTTCACATCAGTACTTAACTTTTAGTTTATTTGAATTGCGTCCCATATGTTTGAGATCTTCATTTTCACAACCCCATCGAAAACGACGTAGTTTTGGCGACGGCGTGGGTTTACCCTCCTTCGTCGCCGACAACTTTGCTCATGAGACAAAACTTGCAGTGTCAATCTCATGAGACAAAAATGGCGGCTACTTGCAGTGTCAATCTCATCCCCACAGTCTTCAGTTCGTCCAGAAGAAGATCCAATGGGTTTCACGCCATGAATCTCAAATTCCATTCCTTTTCTAACCCTTCTGCCTTTTCTCTCTTCACCCAACCCAAAATCTATGTCGGATCCACATCCCGTCGGAGGCAAACCCTCGGTATCCGATCCGTGTTCACCGGAATCGTCGAGGAGATGGGCCAAGTCAAGGAGCTCGGAGTCGCCGATCATGGCGGATTCGACCTCAAAATCCAGGCGAAAACGGTGCTGGAGGACGTGAAGCTGGGCGACAGCATCGCAGTCAATGGGACTTGTCTGACGGTGACGGAGTTTGATAGGGAGGAGTTCACGGTGGGATTATCCCCGGAAACGTTACGGAAAACGTCGTTGGAGGAGCTGGAGCCAGGATCGGCGGTGAATCTGGAACGAGCGCTACAGCCGGTGAGTCGGATGGGAGGGCATGTGGTGCAGGGTCACGTGGACGGAACGGGAGTGATCGTGGGGATGGAGGCTGAGGGAGATTCGTTGTGGGTGAAGGTGAAAACGGAGAAGAGGGTACTGAAATACATAGTGGCGAAGGGGTTTGTGGCGGTGGATGGGACGAGCTTGACGGTGGTGGATGTGTTTGACGATGAGAGTTGCTTCAATTTCATGCTGGTGGCTTATACACAGCAGAAGGTGGTGATCCCGGGGAAGAAAGTAGGGCAGAAAGTGAATTTGGAGGTTGATGTAATGGGGAAATATGTGGAGAGGCTTCTCATCAATGGCGGCTTTCTTGGATCCTCCTAGTCTTCTTCTTCAGGACATGCCTCAGGTAATGCAAGTTCATCATCATGGTTTGGCTTGGAATTGCTGTTGCAACTGTTTTTCAGACATTGTTAGCATTGGATTCTGTTCTGATTGGTGTTCAAATGTCTTCTTTCTTTGGGTTTGGATGTATATGTGATGGATTCTGGATGCTGAAGCATATACTTCTAAAGAATCCTCCTTCAATTCAATGGCCTTGATTCGCATACATAGAATACTAGAAAATAATATAGAAAAGTGGTAAAGCTTATTACGATACAAATGTCATGGAGAATCAGTGTCCTGAAAACGTAGTACCATATGATCGTGGTGCAAACTGATTATCCAACACTTCTCAATGTTAATACAACAACCTAAACCTACACCTGCACTTGTAAAAGAGATGGATGAAATAGCAAGACTGAAAGATGATATGATTTTCAATACAAAATCGACTCTGAAATCTAATTCTAGAAATTAGTAAAGTTTTTTAGGGTATAAAATGAGCTGGTTCGGCTCACCTCGTTAGTTCAGCTCCGTTCATTTTCAAAACGAGCTAGAAAATCCAGTTCAGTTCAATTCGCTTTTAGTTCGTCTAAAAACGAGCGGGCTCGTGAGCTAGACTATTTAAATTAAAAGAATTATAATATATTAGTATTATATATTTTTTTTCAAAAAACTAAATAAAATATATAAAATATAAATACAGTAATTTGAATACATAGTTATTTTTAATTTTTAATTTCGGACACATTACTAGAAATTTTTAATTTAGAGACGAAAATTCCTGATGGATTTTGATCCATCTCTGAATTTCAGACGAAAATTTCGGTTTGTCCTTGAATTTCGAATTGGATTTTAATCCGTCTCTAATTTACAAACGAAATTCTTTCAGCCCTTATTTACGGACATATTAAGGAATATCGTCAACCAGTCCTTAAATTTCGGACGAAAGGACGAATTTTGATTTTTTTAAAATTTTTAATTTAATTTTTTATTTTTATTCGTTTTTTATCATTTAATTTTTTGACAAAAATTCTGAACGAGCTAAAAAATATGTCCGAAAATTATGGGTAGATTTTCGTATCTGTCCGGAATTTTTTTAGAAAAAAATAAAAACATACTTTTTTATAAAAAAATAAATATATATTTTTTTCGAAATATTTCTCACAGACACCAAAGCGTCCGGAACTTTTTTACAAATAATAAAAAAAATAATAAATTAAAAAAACGTCCCTAATCCGTTCGAATTTAGGGACGGATTCTATAATCTGTCTGAAATTAGAACTTTGGAATTAGGGACGATTTTTTTTTTAATCTGTCTAGAATTAGAGATGAATTTTTTAATCCGTTCGGAATTGTGAAATACAAGTTTATAAATTCAGTCATAAGGAATATGAAGAGAAATAAGAATAGAAGGAAGAAAGAGAAAAAGAAATAGAGAAGAAGGAATGGGAGGCAACGACAGGGGGAGGTGGAGGCGACGACGCTGGTGGAGACGACATCGGAGGGGAGGTGGCGATGACGATTTCGACGCTGGCCGAGGCAACGACGACGATGGATAAGGAGGCGACGACGATGGCTACAGAAGAGGAGGTGACGATACAGGCAAAGGAAAAGGAGGTGACAACGACAACGATAGAGAAGAAAATTTTTTATTTTTAATTATTTTTGAAGAAAAAAATTCGGACAGAAAAAAATCCGTCCGAAATTTCTTTTTCTAATTTTTGGAAAATATATCCGGACAGAATCATCGTCTGAATTTTTTATCTTTTTTTTTAAATTTTCTGGTTGAAAAATCCGTTAGGAATTTTTTCCCAAAAAAATTAAGGTCGTTTTAAGGACAACTAAATCTGTTTGAAATTTTTTTCCAAAAAAAAAATTAGGGACGTTTTAAGGAAAGTTAAATCTGTCCGGAATTTCGGACAAATATTAATTATCAACGTTCATTTATGGACTGACAAAATCCATTTGAAAACCGGTTTTGAGATGAATTAGAGACGAATTTTGTTGTCTGGAAATTTAATTTTTCTTGTAGTGGCGGATGGTGTCATTGTCGCACACTTGTGATAATTTTTGTAAAACCCTTCATCTTTTCAAAATCCTTACTTTGAAAAGGTTTTTTGTATTATTGATATAATACTAATATATATATATATATATCTCACTACAAGAAATTCACGGATTAGGGACTGATTCGTCAGTCCCTAATCCGTCCGGAAATGAGATTCGGGACCGATTAGGGACCGGTACGCACCGTCCTCAAATGAGCGTTGCCAACCAAATTCCGTCCGCAAATACAAACGCTATATGTAGTCTGCAAACCGTCCGTAATTTCGGACGAAATGGTTAGTCCAGAAATCATCGCAAAACTCGACGATATCGTAAAAAAATTTCCGGACGGCCAAGGTCCCGTCCGGAAACTTTAGAGACTGGTCGCGACCCGTCTATAAGATTTTCGGACGGGACCTGGGCCAACTCGTAACTTTTAGAGTGTAAGTATGAAAGTTGTAACCATAATTTTAGGGAGTGGCCGCGTCCCGTCCTTAAAATTTCCAGACGGCCCAGGTCCCATACGGAAACTTAGGGACTGGTCGCGACCTATCCCTAAGATTTCCGGACCGGGACCTTGGCCAACTCTTCACCGGCCAGGGTCCCTTTCACACATACACCATAGTTCATAGTTGACTTCAATTTTCCGTGCTCGTAAGTATGAAAGTTGTAACCACGTGTAAAATATATGGGCCAACTCGTAACTTTTAGAATTGGTCCTTTAACAAGATCGCGTAGTCATAACGGGTGATTGCCAATCTCAATCTGTGTTAAATGAAACAATCATCGATATAAACGACTTATCCATGTGGAGAAATCTCTTCCTTTAACATTAATATATATCTATCATTTACTTACATATTATCTTAACCATGTGGAGAAATCTCTTTCTTTAAATTCTTGGAGTTGAGATTCATCAATATTCATATATGTATTCTTCAATACATCATCGAACATCCTAAAAAATTTCAGAAACATTATATTAATATTACAAATAAAATATGCATACGCAATTGAATCTATAAGTTTATAGGATATTACCTTTCAAAAGGACGTAGATATTCACAGTTGAGTAAAACATACGTATGTGCAATGTGTAGATCTCGTTGTGATAGCCATATCTCTTTCGTCTTACCAGTTGTTCGACCAACTCCGCAAAAAATATCTGGAACATCTGGTACTGGATATGAAAATGCCACATCACCATCAAAACATCTGTGTGGATTTCTACTTCGCGTTTGAACATGTGGTTCGAAGTAGTAAGAAGTGAAGAACGATATCTCCTCATTCACGTATTGTTCAACAATTGAACCCTCTAAACGAGCTTTTTGTTTGGATTTTTTCTTCAAATGGAACATAAATCGCTAGGATGGATGCATCCAACAAAATTGAATTGGACCTCCTAATGCGGCTTCGTGTGGTAGATGAACTGTCAGATGCTCCATAACATCAAAGAATGATGGTGGGAAAATCTTCTCCAAATTGCATAGTACTGTAACTATGTTATTTTTAAGTCTACGAACCACATCTACACTTAAGTTTCTCGCACATAAATCTCAGAAAAGTATGCCAATACCTGAAAATTCAAATATATTAATTAGTTTATTTTACAATTAATATTTCTATAAATTATTAATCACTAATTATACTATATAATTACCTCCAATTGCTTCGTGTGCATGCTTGTCCATCAATTCAGAAAAACATATGGGAAGTAGTCGTTGCATGAATACATGACAAATGTGACTTTTCATCCCTAATAACTTTCCTCCATGAATATCGACGCACCTTCCGATGTTAGATGCATAACCATCAGGAAATTTCACGTCTTCCTTCAACTAATTCAACAATTTATATTTTTCCCCATTAGACAATCTGAATATCGGAACTGGAGTTTTACCATCTCTACTTATATGTAATTCTTTCCATGAGCAATACTCTACGAGAAACTTCCGTGATTTAATATTATCCTTCGTTTTTCCTATGACATTTATTACTGTATTGATGATATTATAGAAAACAAATTTCTCTATGTACATGACATCAAGATTGTGGCGAAGCTTCAGATTTTTTCAATACGGAAGATCCCAAAATATGCTCTTCTTGTACCAATTATGGGTAATTCTATAACCATCAATTCTCGGATGATTGTTTCCTTCGCAATTTATACTTCTAGGAATACCCAAAGCAAGAAGTCGTTCATACAATATCTCTTCGCCGGTCAAAATTGGAGGAGGAGATTTCCGCACAACAATATTCCTTTTGAAATTCCTCTTGTTGCGTCGTAGTATATCATCAGGAGGAAGAAAACGGCTATGACAATCAAACCAACTCGTCTTTCGTCCATACTTCAACTGAAAAGCATCTGTTTCCTCCATGCAATATCGACAAGCAAATTGACCATGCGTTGTCCACCCAGATAGCATACCATAAGCTGGAAAATCACTTATTGTCCACATAAGAGCACCTCGTAATATAAAATTTTGTCGCCTCGAAACGTCATAAGCTGGAACTCCCTTCTATAATTCTTATCATTCTTCAATTAGTGGTTGAAGAAATATATCCAAACTTCTTTTCGGATGATTAGGTCCGGGAATCAATATTGTTAAGAACAAAAACTCACACTTCATGCATATATCTGGTGGTAAATTATACGATGTCATAATAACTGACCACAACGAATAATTTCTCCCAGACATCCCGAATGGATTAAAACCATCAGTGCAAAGGCCTAAATAAACATTTCGACTCTCAGCTGCAAAATCAGGATATACCTTGTTAAAGTGTTTCCACGCCTCACCATCTGATGGATGACACATTTCTCCGTCAGGACTTGAATGCTCGGCATGCCATCTCATGTCGCTTGCGGTCTTCTCCGATGATACAATCTTTTTATCCTGTATGTAATTGGTAAATACCATATACGACGAAACGGAACCGATTTTCCATTTCTTGTCAAATAAAATCGATCTTTTCCACAAAACTGACAATTGATCAAGTCCGAAGTTTGTTTCCAGAAAATCATACAATTGTCTTGGCAAACATCAATCTTTTGATACGACAATAAACCCAATGATCTCATCATCTTCTTTGTTTCATAATATGACTCGACTGCATTATTATCTTCGGGCAAATAATCTCTTACTAATTGCGATATAGAATCCATGCAATTCTGAGAAAGATTATTTTCAGTCTTCAAATTCATCAACCGTGCAGATAAAGACAACCGTGATAGACCACTTCTACAACCATCATAGAGTGGATGCCTAGCACTTTCTAACATTTCAAAAAATGTTTTTGCTTCTTCACTCGGATCTTCTTCAATATTTTCATATTCGTTTCTTTCGACGAACATTTTGCACCATTTCTACATAAGGGTTTTCTACATCTTGAAATGTCTGAGACACTTCATGATTTACGATACCCCTACTAAAATTTTCCACAACATTACTGGGTCGTGGTGCAAAATTCTCTCCATGAGATAACCAAATAAAATAATTTGGAGTAAACCCTCTTAAATAGAGATTATTCCAAACGGATTTCTCATTAACGAATTTTTCATTTATGCATTTTACGCATGGACAAACCAACTTACCGTTTTCTCTATAAACTTGTTGATTTGTCGCCACCGTCATAAACTGCGTGAGGCCTTCTACAAACTCCTTCGATACACTTTGAGTTTCCGGATCAATTCTTCTATATATCCACTGTCTCGAAACGAAAATATTCGATCTCGACGACGATGCCATTATAATCAGAAACAATAACAAGATATGAAGAGAAATATATGATATTTGTGTGTGAGAAACGGGTAGAAGATGAGAGATTAAATAGAAAATTTTAAGACCGATGTTGGACGGATTGTGGACTGAGATGAATATTTCCCGACGAACCGTCCCGAAAACGTCAGGAATTTGCGGACGGTTTGTGAATCCGTCCGCAAATTCCAGACGGTTTGCTCAGTCGTCCACAAATTGCGGACGGATGGTGAATCGGTCCGCAAATTGCGGACGGCCTTAAAATTAGTCCTGAATCTGTCCCGAGTTATGGACGACTTAGGGACTACTCTGCGGTCTGCAAATTTGCAGACGGATTAGGGACGGATTTGTTATTCCGTCCTTAAATAGTCCCTAATCCGTCCCTAAATTTAGGGACGGCTAACTCAGTCCGCAAATTCAGTCCCGAAATCATATTTTTCTTGTAGTGTATATATAGTGAAATCAACAAGTGTTCCCATTGAGCTACCATAAAAAGTAAAAAAGTTTGGAGTCTTTTTTCTCAACAATCCCCTACAAATAATTATCACATTTTAAAATACGAATGAAACGAATAAATGTATGAATTGAATTATTTAACCATCAATATCTTTCGATTGAATTAATGCGTAGTGATGTAAGGCAATAATTTAAACCAATGAAAGTGAGTTGCTTCTTTAATTTTTAAAAGTTTAAATTGAGACCACCACAACATATTAATTCTTGATTTTTATTATTATGTGATACTTTGAATTAAAGGCAATGCGTTTGTACTTTGATTCCGTGATACTTTTGAAAAATGAAAAAAGGACAAAGATTTGGAGTCATATTTTGCCAAGAAAGACTCCAACATGTCCCATTTCTTTTTATGATTATCCATATACATACTCAAACGACATCATTGGCAAGCACATCATATGGTGCTTTCTCTTCAATTAGTCAATTTATACGTTCTCTTCTTTCTTATCTTCCATCCATAATGCATTCAAAAAGCATTTTAATTTTCTGCTTTTTTGGGGTCCGAATTTATCTTCGACTCGACACATAAATGTGACATAGGAAGAGGATGGAGCATGTAAAAAGGCATATCCATACACTTTATTGGCCACTTGTCATTGAGCAGCTGCTTCTGTGGTTCAAACTTGTCACTCGGTTTCCATATGCACATATATCTATCTATCTATATATATATATTTCCTCCATCCTCATCTCTCCCATGCAAATAAATAACCCATGAAGAAATCTGGAATCTTCGTAGTTTCCGTCGCCGCCGCTTCCTTCTCCGCCGCCTTAGCGGAGCACAAACCCCAGCTTTCCGGCGATGCCTCGAGTCCCCTGCTTCCGACGCAGAAAAGGTTGCAGGAACTGAAGCAAAGGATCGGAAGAAGAAAAGTTCAGTCCGAGTTTTGATGGGTTGAGATTCATCGAGACGCTTCTCATAGATGAATGAAGATTCATCCTTTCTCTCTTCTCTATGTAACTTTTTGGATTGTACTACACGTAACAAATATGAGGAGCTCTTTTCATTTCACGCGATGTAAAGAAGCAACAGAAATATATATAAAATCAAACGTTTTCACATAGAATCGAATAGAATAGTATAGATCAGAAGAGAGACAGAAGGAGGAGGAGGAAGGTGGAAAAGGCGAAGGCGAAGAAGAAAGGGGAGGCAGGAGGAGTGGGAGAGGAGGAAGTAGCGGCGGCGGCGGCAGTGGTGACGTTGGAGCAGTCAAGACCATCTTTGCCCTCTTTACACATGTTGGCGAAGATCCCCGGAGGATAACGGCCGTAGAGGTTGATGTAACTGAACATGGTGGTGGCGCAATCTGTCTTATCATCGTTGATGAATTGGGTCAAAGGACATGCGAATTCCTTGAAGGCGTTGCAGCACATGCTCGGCTGATAGTTCGGTCCTTTGCATTTGCTCGTAATGATTGAGTAATTCTTGTTCGTGAAATCTTCTTTGCATGCTGAAACCAATATATATATATATATATATATATATATACACATGAGATAAGATTCAGAATCTTAAGAGAGAGAAAGAATATATATAATGTCTGAATTCTTACGTAGCTTTGCCTGGAGGAGAGATCGGCTCGTGGCTGCTGCATGTGTCTCCAATGCATCATCTGCAAATCATCATTCTTTCTTTCATATTTATCAATATTTATAAAATATAATTTAAAATAAATACATAAGCAATAAAGAAATGAAATTACGAGAGATGTGAAGGGACGAAGCAAAGCCGAAGATGATGAAAATGGGAAGAAGAGGAACCAAGCACTGAGGAGAAATCTCCATCTTCCTCTTCCTTTTCTTCTCTCACAATTCTTTCTTTTTTCTTATATTTTTTTCTTTTTTTGTTAGGTTTTGGTGTTTTAGATTAATAGGAGGAGAGAAAAATGTTGCGGAAAGGCCGGGAAATAAAATTAATTTCATTTTTCCATCATCTATTAACATGCCAAAAATACACTCTCCGCGAATAAAATAAAAATGGTTAACATTTTGGCATTTGATTTCTATTTTAGTTTCTTATTTCAATTCTTTATAACATGACAATACATATTAACGATGCCCTACCCAAAAAAAAGGAAAAGAAAGATGAGAGTTTTAGATGTTTGCCGCTTGATATTTGTTAAAAAGCCTAAACCCTAAGCTCTTTGGATCCTTGCATGCCACACGGAGGTTATTTGCCATATAATCATGATTTGAGTCCGAATTTTCTCTGTACATTATTTAAAAAATCATAATATACGACAAGTCATTTTGTAAAAAGTTTTCTATGAATCTGTAGAAAATATAATTACACAAACGTTTATATAGATGAGAATAATAGTAGAACAAAGAGACTCGAAGAGAATTAAATTAGAAGAATGCGAAATGTGATTATGAAGAAACTAGAATGACGGTAACTGTAATCACGACTCACGAGGTGTGTGTGGAGACGAGGAGTCTTTGTATTTTCCAATACCTTTCTAGTTGGAGCATGTAGATCGACAATGCCCAACTTGCCAATAAAACGTCAAATTCTTGTCGTCCTGATGTTTGGTTGAAGATGTTTGCAATTTCTAGTCTCGTACTCTAGTCGTTTCAAAAGATAAAAGAAAGAAAAAAATAAATCAAATACTTTCTCAGAAAGTGTCGGCGGTCGGGTCGGTTGAAATTTCGATGTTCGTCGCACCGTTTTCTTGGTTTTGTAGCCTGTCGATGGTCGAATAGAGCCATCGAGGTCAGTACGCTAAAAGAACATCCGGGGTTGAAATACCAAAGGGTGTCTGGGTCAGAACGCCAAGGGGCGTCGACCATAGACCATACAAGAACCATACAAGAACCGATCACGAGGACTAGAACGAAGGAGTTTAGGGATGTGTTCACTCAAATGGATGTGGAAGGGCAACCCATGGGTGGACAATGATGCCAAGAGGAGCTGAGTCAAGACTACAAGATCCACCTACAAGGAGAAAAGGCTGAGAAGAGCAAGAAGCAGAAAGAGCTAAAGGCGCTCGGCTTGAGCAGGGATTCACTCGACCCTACTGGACAAAAGACGGTTGGTGCGCTCGGCCTGAACAAAGGACCGCTCAACCCGAGCGAATCTATTGAACCAATGAAGTAGAGGAAAAGTGTAACCACTCAACCCGAACACTAAGGGATTCGACCAACCGTTGGAGAACTCGATCGAACATAGTTGTTGCTCAACCAAACATACTTTAATTTTTTTGCAGAATTAGGGTTAAGACTTAATTGATGCTCAACCGAGCAGCTACACCTCTTGACCGAATATTTCGGTCGAGTTTAGTTAAGTTATCGTATTTTGTTTAGTCCGTAATATTATTTGATCCGTATAAATATATGACCCATTAGAGGATATTATAACATAATTTTGATTAATAAAATTGTCTTCTTCCTTGCTAATCTTAGAGATTTAACTATCACACTCTTGGAGAAATTCTGGCTTGTTTACCGACTTATCAAATACTAGATCACAAGTGTTACAACGTCATTCACTGCATATGAGGTTCTCTTAGGGTGTAAGATGTCGTATCTCAAGGAAGATAAGTTCTAGTGATGAAGTCATCGACACCGATAGGAGAAATTCGAAGCAAGTATTGATAGAAGATGACCCATACCATGGTCTAGAGCAGATGAACCAAATTACCAACCATTGTGGAATGTCTAGTGGTTACGATTCGAGGATGAATCACTCGTAATGGAAAAGGAATGATGAGGTCATCAGTAGCGCTATCGCACCAAAGGATGGTCACACAGATGAGGCACTAAACCAAAGAACTAGAAGGATAAAAATTCCTTGAGGCCTACAGAATTGAAAACGTGAGTCATTGAATCATAACGAGGATTAATTTAAGGGATCATGCCACATAAATATAGGAGAATGAGAGATAAAGATCTTAGTTTATCCTGTCTAACAAATAGAAAATCGCTCAAACATATCAATATCTCTTCAAGGCCTCTATTTTCCTCCAACAACGATGCCCAACGACCATATCCCAACTCAAGAAAATCCCACGTTGGTTTCCTACATTAAATTGGACCGAGACCCACACAATGAAAACGGAGAGGCTTGAGTGACACTTTTAAGGAAATGCGATAAATAAATATCTTATATTTATTCCATGGCTAGAAATCACCCAAAACTGATCTAATTCCACCCGATCATCTACTTTCCTATTCTGAAGATCTCGTACGACTAGAAAATCTTCCCAAACCATTCATATTCCACTGGATTATCTACTTTTATAATCATGTATTTATGCATTTTTCTTGTTTTGATGTAGAGCATATCTAACTGTATCAAGAACATTACACATATGTATGTGTATAAACAGATCTAGATCGTCAAAGCGTAGAACCTAGGAAGATCATCATAAGGAACTTAAGAGACATGATATAATTCCATGCCCGTTTCTTTTTACTTTGATTTTTTAGATTAAGCATTCTAAATCTTGTGACTAGTTGTGAATCCAGGATATTATGGAAATAGAGGGGCAAGAAGAGTCGGATTCTGATGACAACTTCAAATGCAACATATGCTTGGACGATGTTAGGGAGCCGGTCCTGACCTGTTGCGGCAACATTGGACTAAACATTGCCACAGTGACAACACACATCACTCCCCACTGTCCTGTCTGCAAAGCCCAGGTTTCTCAAGCCACTCTTGTCCCCATCTATGGCCGAGGCCACTCTGTTCCTTCTCAGTTTGGTACGGTCACTCCTAAAAGACCATCATCAGGGTTCCTTTACCACCTACCAACGATTCAAGAGCCTAGTTTCAACAGTTTGCCAGGCCTCCTCTCCTTCTAACACTTTTTTATACATCATAACACTTTCTTCTATTTTTTTGGTTATACATTGAAATGTGTGGTGTCCACAGGGCACAGACAGGGAGAGTAAATCACAGATACACTCAAAGAGACATAAAATGGGAATTCACATCTCCACTCGGTAGAAACGGATTCTTCGCAACGCTGCCACACTTTCCTGCAATTATTTCACCCAAAATTCCATTTATCAAACAATGTTAACTCTTTTATAAAAACAAATTTTAATCTTTTTTGTTTACCTGACCCTTGTCTTGAGGATCACGAGGGAAGCAAAAGCCAATGGAGCATTTGTTGTGCAGCTTCTCAGGGTCTTTCACCCACGCTTTCCTCCCTTCCCCCACTTTGATCTGAAACCTCCACATCTATCAACAAAACGCAACACACATCATCATCTCTGTTTGCCCATTTCACATTTCACACATCAAACGCACATATGCAAACCTGTGACAGAGGAAACGTATCCCTCTCAAGCTCACCCCCTTCAATTTCAACTCCCGTCCCCTGGCATTCTGGACAGAACACCGAATATATCTCTGATATAACGTTGTTACCCCATCCTCCTCCTTTCCCCACCTGATTGCGCTTCCCCCTGCTCTGTTTCCTGCATCTCTTCTTCCCTCTTTCACAAGCTTTCTTGCTCGCAAAGATCTCGCTCTCACAGAAGATAAACCAGTGTATCACACAAGATGCATGAAACAGGTGGAACGCCTGTAGTGTGATTCCATTAGATAAACAAGTATAGAAAGATAAAATACTTTTTTCAACAGCTAAAAGATTATCCTATCGTACCCCGAGAATGTTTCTGCTGCTGCATACAAGCTTTCCTGTCTTCAAGTTTAGTATTGCTGCCGCATCTTTCCCTGGAAGCATCTTTTGCCTGCAGACATCACATATCCGTTCAGCGAAAATGCGTTGTTGCCTCCTCAGCTCTCTTCTTACGCTTTTGCTCTTAATGACTCTTTGGTGCAGAAGATGATCGTCATACTGAGCTGTTAGTGCTTTCGAAGAGTTAGGATTAAGAGCTGAAGACACCTCTTCAGAGGAGTCATACTGATTACTTGGAGATCCACTGGTGTCCTCTGGATCTGAAAAGGATTTCTTTCTTTTCCTGCCTTTATTATCCTCGCAATTCTCTGAGTCTGCTGACTGAAAAGATGTGAGCAAACGAGTCGGGTCCTCAAGCAAGCCCAGCCTACCCAAATTGTAGAAGTAGGAGAATGTGACAATGGCAAAATCATGCTCAGGAACCATGGCATTCTCCTCGTCTGAGAGGTCCTCGTCTCCTAACCACTCACACCATATTTTAGCCATCTGTGTAGGACTACCTTCTTTCTCAAGCAACCTAGCAGCTAGCCGTCCAAAACCTATGAACCTTGCTCCAAGGTCAACGGTTCTCTCCTTGATCAGCACGCCCGGAATTACCAGACCATCTATACCATGAGGAGATTGTTCATTAGACTCATGGGATCCAGCTGGGAGGTTATACTTGACAATAGCAAATTGGTCAGAGGAATTCCCAAATGAATTGGCAAAGAAAAGGACACCATCATTGAAAGGCCAGGGATTGGGGCCAAGAAGGGTGATCTTGGCACATGCCAATCTCTCCTTGTGAAGGTTGCCGTTCAAGTGGCCGAGTAGAACGGTGTCGCTGTAGCAAGGAGAAAGGCAGAGGGTGCAGAAGAAAATGAAGCGCTTCCCATCCTCACGGAGCTCAACATATGTGTGGCCTTGTGACCTCACAGACACCAAAGTAGTTCTTGCTAATTGCTCCTTCAAGCTACAGGCAGTCTTCGGAAACCCTAATTCTCTCCTCTCACAGGCAGTCTTCGGAAACCCTAATTCTCTCCTCTCACAGGCAGTCTTCGGAAACCCTAATTCTCTCCTCTCACAGGCAGTCTTCGGAAACCCTAATTCTCTCCTCTCAGCCATCCCGCCGAGAATCACGGAATTCTAAGAAGCTTATGGAGATATCTTATCCCTAAGGACCTATAATTTCTAATCAGAGACCAAAACAAGACTGTCTTTTTTTTCACAACGGAACAAACAATCCCTAAGGAACTCAGAATTCGACAAGTACACAAAGAAACCCCAGAAACTATCGTATCCCTAAGGACCTCAGAATTCGACAGTACACAAAGAAAACCCTCCAGAAATCGGAAATAAGGAAGAAGAGATTCTCAGAAGAGAAACCTGACAGCAGATATTGGAGGTATGGGACTAATGGGGAATGGTATCGTCCGCAGACCCTGGAGAAGATGGGAAGGAGGCGTCGTGGCACCAACAACATCAATAGACGACGCCGTCATTTCCATCAGACAAAAGGCAAGAAGATTTCGAGAGCCTAGCAGAAGAAGAAGAAGAAGAAGAAGAAGATGTATGTGTTCGTATTTTTTATATAAGATAATTACGAACACATCTTAGATGCTTTAGCCATGGACGGCTGAGATTCGAATTTTTCGTATTTATTAATTATTATTATTACGTAACCAAATTGATTGGCAATGCCAGTTGTGCGTGTGACGATTTACAGATTTCCAAATCGACCTCTAATTTTCTCGGTCATCCCACTTTAAACCCCATATATTTTTTGAAAAAAGCCCACGATACCCCAACTTTCATGTTTTAAGCCAAATCTCCTGAATTATCCTACACATCTCATCCTCCTTTTATCTACAAAATTCATCTGATTTCTGCGTCAATTTTATTAATTTCAACTTATTCTACCGTCTCTTATGTAAATTGTATAATGGCGTTAACACGTCCGATTTCACCCGAATTCGACGTGATTTGACCCGTATTCAACCCAATTTGACCCGTATTATCCTGGATTTTAACCAGATTTTTAACCTTTATTTTAACATGTTTCACCTAATTTCAAATCGATTTCGCCTAATTTTAACCTAATTTCACTTAAATTTAACCCGATTTCACCTAATTTTAACTCTATTTCACCCAATTTTTACTCTATCTCACCCAATTCTAACCTGATTTCACCTAATTTTTACTCGATATCATCGAATTTCAACCTTAGTTAACCTAATTTATAGCATTTCAACCACATTTACCTAATTTTAACTAAATTTAACCCAATTTTAACACCATTTCACTCAATTTTAACTCCATCCAATTTAAACTCGATTTAATCAAATTTTTACTCAATTTCACCCAATTTTATTCCAATTTTTTACTCGATTTCTTTTATTTTTAACCGATTTCACCCAATTTTATCTCTATATCCCCCATTTTTAACCCGATTTAACCTAATTTTATAGCATTTCAACCTCATTTACCTAATTTTAACTAAATTTTACCCAATTTTAACATTATTTCACTCGATTTCACCCAGTTTTAATCCAAATTTTTACTCGATTTCTTTTAATTTTAACCGATTTCACCCAATTTTATCTCTATCTCCCCCAATTTTAACCTGATTTAACCTAATTTTATAGTATTTCAACCTCATTTACCTAATTTTAACTAAATTTTATACAATTTTAACACTATTTCACTCGATTTCATCCAGTTTTAACTCAATTTAATAAAAATTTTACTCGATTTCGCCTAATTTTAACCCAAATTTTTACTCGATTTCTTCCAATTTTAACCTGATTTCACCTAATTTTTGCTCGCTTTCACCCAATTTAATAGAATTTCAACCCGATTTCACCCAATTTTAACACAATTTCACTCAATCTTAACTTGATTTCACCAAGTTTTAACACGATTTAATCCAATTTTTACTCGATTTCACCCATTTTTAACGCAAATTTTAACTCGACTTCTTCCTATTTTAACATGATTTCACCCAATTTTAACTCTATCTCACCCAATTTTAACCTCATTTCACCTAATGTTTACTCGAGTTCACCGAATTTTAACCTGATTTAACCTAATTTTATAGCATTTAAACCTTATTACCTAATTTTAACTCAATTTCACCCAATTTAATAGAATTCCAACCCCATTTCACCCAATTTTAACACCATTTCACTCAATTTTAACTCGGTTTCACCCAATTTTAACCCGATGTCATCCAAATTTTAACTCGATTTCATCCAATTTTAATATGATGTCACCCAAATTTTAACTCGATTTCATCCAATTTTAACCGTATGTCACCCAATTTTAACCCGATTTCACCCAATATAATTTCAAAGTGAATTCGGATCGAATCCAATACAAACTTGGTCTAATAAAAGTTAAACTTGATTCTCCAAAATTTAAATCCAATACAAACATTAAATCGATAAAATACGTGTTATCTAAACATTTTAAAATTAAGGAGATTGTATAATTCGGGACTCGGAATGATGAGAGGATTTCACAACATCATAAGTTTCGTGAAAACAATAAAAATCAAGTAAAGTACAATATATTTCATAAAAATGTAATATGAAAGATTTAAAATAAAAAATTGCTTGAGATAGTTGTGGTTGTTTACATGATCTCACATTATGTTCAAATACACCACAATGAATTTTGGTGTCTCGTTTGGTCATCTTTGTTCTTTTCTTTGATGAAGACTCGTTCAGATATTTTTTTTAGGTCTATCAGGCATCTTTCTAATCATTAGTGGATATATAAGATCTACACAAGATGTCATCCAAAATTTTGCACCACAAAGAGGAAAGATATTTCTCATATATGTGTCTTGCCATTTTTCCACCAAATAATAGTCATTAATGTAAGACTCAACATCTATTTTTCTTGTTATCATCACACTATACGCATGTCGACAAATAATACCAATCAATCCCATCTTCTACATGTATATGTGCGCTGCTGCAAGTTAACCACATAACCAGTTCCTGCATCATCAACTTCAAATCTCTCGTATAAACTAGGATACATCACCAAATTTCCACTAATGAGGTTAGAATTTTCTAACGATCGAATCACTCTTAGAGTGTGTTTACTCGTGTATTTTTCTACAATTGAAATCCGTTTATCTATTCTAATCTTAATCTGACTCTTAGTAATTTCCAACATCTCTATCATTGGTCTCGATCTAACCGCCACAATGTTGTTATTGAATGATCCGGTCATTTTATTATGCACATCACCACAACAACATCCTAGTCTAAAGAATGTCTGACACCAATTACGGAAATTGATTTTCATCAAATCATGAAATGCAGACTTATTACTTTTTTCTAGTTTCTCACAACTAGACGAAAAATCAATCTCATTATAGCTTGTAACAATGTTCCATATTAAATGTTTCAGACCTTTTGCCTTGTGATTCTTTTTTAGGTCGGAGATGGTATGTCTCAAACACAAACAGTGTTCCACATTAGGCAATTCTTGATCTACCACAATTAGTAACCATTACAACATTATAAAAATTAGAGTATGCATATATACTTCATCAAAACGTAATAAAATACACATAAAGTATTTACTTTTTGTATATCGGAATGATTGTTAAATCTTCTCCTAAACCCAGGGACAAGTCACGTTTAAGATTGGTTATAAACCAATACCAATTCTCGGTATTCTCAACTTGTACAATAATCCAAATAGTTGGATGTATTTAATCATTCCCATCTCGACCAACGACAACCAAAATTTGAAATTTACTAGCAGTTTTGAAGAAACATCTATCCAATCCAATTATAGGTCTACAATGCAATTTCTATAAGATTCGCAAAGCATCGAAACATACGTGGAAACGATGAAATATCCCACTCCCGACTCCATCTGTAATTGTTTGCAGTTCAACAGAAGAACACGTATTTAAATGTTTAATTTCATACTCATAATCCCGAAATCTAGCAAATTTTCCATCATTTTCCAACTGAATCTTTTGTAGAGCCTTTTTCTTTGCTTTCTAACACTTGTTCGATGATACTATCAAATTGAATTTCTCGTTGGTGGTATGTTGCATCTTCATTGGCTTTATGCTATGATTCTTTCGTAACTCATCTTCAAACATATTTGCAATTAACGCACTATTTAACAACTTACATTCTCTTTTTGGTTCATATGTATATTCCGAAACATATGACTTTATCGCCCAAATATTTTGATCCATAGAACAATAAATCTGCCACTTACATCCTAACTCACAGCATATAGCACTGATTGCATCAGTATCCCATCGATTAAAACTTACATTCTTCCTCGTATTCAAAACTAAATTGATCACAACTTTCTTAAATTGTTCACCCGAATTAAATGTTTGTCCTAGTTGTAGCTCATATCCTTCAACATCCGAATTTCTTTCTGCAATGGTGGAAGTAATCAATTCTATCTCATCATCAATGTAAATCAATTCCACACATTTGGTTCATCATCACTATTGGACTTAATTCATCACAAAAATTTTATATTTCCAACTGAACACGCATATCACATCGTTCTACATAATCTTGATCATCAACCACTACATTATATCATTTCAAATACAAATTCATAATCCTAACAAACTAAATACGGATTGACATTAAAGACACACACTGATTAAATAAGAGATAGTGGATTATTTGGATAGAACACAATCTATACGAGGTGATTTAACTTTGTTTTGCTTATTTTAATTTGGTTTGGTTAAAATCAAATCAAATTTGAGTTAAATTGGATTTAATTTCGAATCGAATAAACATTCAGCAAGCAGATATAGGCGCCGGGGGAGAGAGAGATGCAATTCATTCCTGTGCTGTCAACAAAACAAAACAGGCGTATACAAGTAAAGTACTTCAACATACTAACAACAAAAGCTGCAGCAGCCACCTTAAAACCAAAGCAACCAAGCAGGTATCTTCTCATGTTTTCCTCCGACCCACACGAGCAACGAACCCTGCTTTGATGGGCGCCACCGATCTTCCTGATCCACACTGCAACATTCACCATTCCCCTTTTTCTTTATATTCACCTCTTTACACATACATAATACCAAACAGACTGATAGACAGTAACATTTGTATGTCACTATCACTTCTTTATCAGACAATGTAGGCAAATTTGCAATCATCATAGGCCTTCTCACACAACTTTCTACGTATATATAAAGTTTAAACATGTATGCAAGGCTGGAGCATTGAGTTTTACCTTCTCACATCTGAGAAAAAAGAGACGATTCTCCTTGGAAAGAAGTGTGTCTGGACTCTTGCAACCAAGGCAAATCACATACTCATCTGTAAGCATCAGAAGAAAGAAAGGCATCACATTAAAATATCAACAGAAGGAATTACCCAGCATTCCTACAAGAAATCTTTCTCATCAGAAGAATGGTCACACGAGAAGACCATATATAAAAATAAAAGAAAGATACTTACTGACATAACGCCGTAAAATTCCTTCAAAGTTCTTGGGGGCAAATCTTCCCTTCACAACTAACCGTTGCTGCCCATCCAGTGAACCACTAGTACCCAGCTCGGCAAGCAAGAATGCCATGACATGATCCGGTTGGCGATGCATCCTAAAGTGATTTGGAGGCAAAAATAGAGCATGTCAAGCATTCTTCAGAATCCATCATACATATTGTGTGCCCAAGAACAGGCAATCACTTTGGTTTAATTGTAAATCATGTTTATGGAGGAAAACATTGCTTGGTCTTACGTCTTGCAAAGATCCATGAAATTTACAAACACGGTTTTCTTTGTGCCCTCACGAAGAACTTGAGGTGGCCTCATAACAGTACGACGCCTATCTCCCGCAAGCTCAGGGTTATTCTCACGAAGAATGTTGAAAACCCTGCCAAGGAGCTGCATGAATAACACCAATAAGAAATCAACAAGAGGAAAAAGATTAGAAGGGTGGCACTAAATCAAGATGTTGTCGCTCCCAGAAAAAAAAACATATTGAAAAACACTGTACAGATATAGAGATAATTAAAACATTTATGTAACTATGTTTCACCTCCTCGTATTCGTAATCACGATCACTTCCTTCCCAGGGGTAACGCTGCTGCTGAAGGACTATTCCTTCGCCCTCTTCCTCATCGTTACCATGGTCTGCAAGCCATTGTTAATAAAATCCTAATTAAAGCACAAGGGGCATAAAATATAAATGCTTTAACAAAGGGAGTATTTTGTTGCACCATCCATATCTTCTCCAGCCTCGCCACTTTCCTCATTCAGTAAGCTTGATTCAACCTAAGCCCCAGTGCAAACATTTTTAAGGAATCATTCCAGGAAGGATAACCGTTCAAGTAAGAATTTGATAATCTACTGTGCATTAAAAAGTTAGACGGTACTCACTGGCTTCTTTTTCTTCTTCTTCATACCAACAAATGTGCTTTCAAGACCATCACTGACTGCAGCCAGAGAATTCAGACAAGAGATTTAGGGAGATAAAACCCCAATAGAGACTCAGAGCTCTGTTCAACAAAACCGGGATAATTTAACATAAGGACCTGTCAATGAATCAGCTTTGTCTGCTGGCTGTTCTGTTGAGTCCTCAAGAGGATCCTGAATTGTCACTTTCTTCTTCTTCTTTTTCTTTGATGGATCAAAGGGGGCAATCTGACATAAAACGAGATCATGAAAAAACCAAGTGAGCCTTGTATGGTTGATCACAAAACAACCACTGCTGGTCTATCAAGTTGAAACCCAAGAGAAGATGGAAGTGTAAATGAGAAGTTATCAATTCACATCTAAAACTATAGAAACACATAAGTTGTGTATCATATAAAACTGAAAATCAAACTTACTTCAGGCTCCTCCCTCACTTCGTCCTTTATATCATTAAGTTGTTCGGCCATGATTGCTACACAGAAGAAAAAATAAAGACATAAATCCCACAGAAGAAGCAAGGTATTTTTCAGCGCATGCAGTAGAGGTGGAAAGGCTGGTGGCATAGGAAACTAGAGACAGATTCATCTGTAGTAACTCATATGTTCACGTCAATGACCTAAACATTGTTCCTTTCTAAACCAGATTATAGAAAACAGACAACCATCAAGAATCATCGACAAAAACAAAACCTAAACCCTAATTATATTGTTAAAGTAGGAGTAAAAAGCAGCAAAGAATATGCAGAGATTAGGAAGCCATATTTAATGAAGAAAACGCGAGATCTCAAGATGTTCTTCCTCGCCTATCAACTAAAACAAAGAATCTAAGAAAGCTCCGTAGTGTTAAGAGAAGAAGGCAACGCATTCCAAAATCTAAAATGATGTGTTGTCATGTTCATATATATAGAAACACCATTTCGTTCATCAGGAAGGAGTAGACGTAAGTATGGGTTTAAAGAACATCAAATCGGTCGCCGAATCAACAGTCGCGAGGGATCCAGAACAGTAAAACAATCTGGATTCTGAATCATGATTGAAGATATAGATAGAGAAAGACGAGGAGGTGGTACCTAATGGGAGGGAGGCCGAAGAAGGATTCGTGGAGAGAAGAGAAGAGGGATACTATCTGAGGGAAAACCCTAAGACTTGGAGAACAGGGAACAACAGCAGATGGGCCAGAGAGACTTCAAATGAATGAGCAAAGACAAGTTGGGCTGTCAGGGAAAAGCCCATTCCATTTTCAATTCAATTCAATTAATTTATCATAATCATCAACATCAACATCATCATCATACACATCATCATACACATCATCATGTATGTATGTATGCATGTATGTATGAGATGAGATGGGCATTACATGAAGGAGGAAGAGAGAAATGAAAAAGTCAACGTCGGAGGTTCTTGACTTTATTCCAACCCTTCTTGCAGGAAGCTTTCACGACTTTGTAACCTTTCTTCAACACCACCTTCAACTCCTTCGCTCTCTCCTTCACCTGCTTCTCCAGTCCTCCTCCCATGGCGCTTTCCTCTCTCTCTCTCTCTCTCTCTCTCTTATTCCATCCCAGTTTCTTTCATCTCTCTCACATAGATAGATATAGATATGGTCCACGGCGCCAGCTGTATATCCTCGTCATGTGGGACCTCTTGGGTCTTTTTAATTCCGCCATTAAAGGCAAGACACACATCTCATCCAGCTATGCTCTTCTCCTCCATTTCACACCAGCAGTGCCTCCCAATACTTTTCTTCTTCTTTTTATCATTTTTGTATACACAGCCCCTGAAAGGTCCGCCATTTTCCAAAAGCATTCAATAAAAATCTCAACTTTTCAGATTTCAAGGGAGCGTTACAATAATAATAGTATTTCACTATAAAAAAGAATCAAACTTTGGATACCCACCGCCGTCCCCATCAAATCTAATTACTCACCGGTTTAATTGGTTCGATTCCTTTTGAATCGGGTTAGTTCGAACCCGGTTTGTTCCTCTCCCTTTTTTTTATAGAAAAACATGGAAAAGATCTAAATCAATAAGATTCACAGATTTTGGTGTTCATCTTCCCCTGGAAAGAGAAATCGTTGCGTCTTCTGTTCGCAAGAGGGTTGTGTGGTCCGTCTAGGGTTGAGGGTGCATAAGATGGCGGGAATGGTGAGAAGTTGTTTACAGTCCATATTGAAGATGGTGAATTCGGTGGTGGGGATGGTAGGGATCGCCATCATCCTCTACGCTGTTTGGCTGATCCGAAAATGGGAACAAGAAATGGGTAATTTTCCCTTCGATGACGCCGACCACCCTGCTCCATGGTATATCTTTATCTTCCTCAAACATATCAGCTTCTTCCATATGGTTGTGAAGGGGATGTATTGTACACTTGCAGGTTCATTTATGCATTCCTGGGTCTAGGGGTTTCTATCTGCGTTATCACTTGTGCTGGTCATATAGCTGCCGAAACCCTGAATGGATGTTGCCTGTACTTGGTATGCCCTTTCTTTTTGATACAACATGATGTTGTTGATGTACTAGTATTGTGTTGATTGAACATGATGATGTTGATGTATTGGGTTCATTCAGTACATTGGATTCATCTTCTTGCTTCTTATGGTCCAAGGCGGAGTCTTTGCTGATATCTTTCTGAACCGTGATTGGAAGAAGGTAATGTTCCTTGGACTCTGAAGAAAATAATAAATGCCCAGGATGCTGATCTCATCCAAAATGATTCTCCAGGACTTCCCAGAGGATCCTAGTGGTGCTTTCCAGGACTTGACGGAATTCATAGAGTCCAACTTGGAGATGTGCAAATGGATAGGTCTATCTGTAGTCTGTGTTCAGGTGTCTCCTCATCCTTAGATTGCTTCCTCAGATGAAATACAATGCAATGCAGGCCTCATTCTTGTCTGTGTGTTCAGGGTCTCTCAGTCTTCATGGCCATGTTGCTCAAAGCTGTGGGGCCGCATCAGCGCTATGACAGTGACGATGAATACGAGATCAGCACTGCTCCGCTCCTCCACGATGCTCGTCACCCACCTGCCTATGTTCTTGGGGAGCCTGTTTATGGACCTAAAGCCGGAACGTGGAGCATTAAGATCAATGAGAGCTGCTAGAAGATTATGAAAGCCAGCACCACCATGGCTCTCTCTCTCTCTGTGTATATATGTGAACAAGAGCAGACTTACTATATATAAAAGCAAAAATGGAATTACAAAAGGAATACATATATGTATAGATATATGTCCGTACAAATTGAGAAACAGAACAAGTGGAAACAAATGAAAGACTCCTAATGAAAATTCTGCATCAATGAGCGCAGCAGAGCTGCTCATCTTATTTCCCCGCAGCTAAAAATGATTTCAACATAAAGGATATAAAAGATGAAACACTCAGTGGGACCTTTTTCACTCAGCGGTAGCTGCTCCCCCCTCAGCCTCAGCTTCAGTTTTCTCCACCTCCCCAGACACGGGTGCCTCAGGTTTGGCTGTCTCGGCTATGGCATCTTTGGCGGGTGAAGCGGGGTTATTCCCTTGTGCTTTTGGGTCCACAGGCTTTCCATCCTTGGCCTTAGAATCCTTACCGTCCTTACCATCTTTAGAAGGCGGAGGAGGGGGCATCATGTGAGGTGGAGGATTGGTCTTGAGCTTCAGGAAGATCTGTCTCATTCTGGATAGATCGGTAGGTTTTCCAGGTTTAGGACCCTGAATCACCACCACTGATGGCTTCTTCTCTGCATCCTTTTTCCCTCTCCTCTTCTCGATGTTAGGAAGCTCACGAGGGATCAGCTCTGCTATTGCTTTCCAGTAATGCTTATCCACCTCTTTGTGGAACTTTTCTTGGTTAGCCAAGTAAAGCTGCGGGACACAGAGGATCAAAAACTCAAAGCATTTGTTTATGACAAGTGTGATGAAGGGCTGGTTGTTATCATTAGTATTACCTTCTCTCGTTCACGGTTGTCGGCCTTGTTGGTCTCGATGTTCTTGTCCCTCTTCTCGTAGAAAGCTTTCTTGTATTCCTCTGCTTCAGCTATGATCTCATTCCTCATCTCCTTCTCTTTCTTCTCCTTCTCCTCTAGGTGAATCGCATTTTGACTGCATGGATCAATGCGAATATGGGACTCTGGATCATCATGAACAGCCAGAAGAAGCAGAAAAGAGTATGGCCGCAGAAAGATATTTCATTTGTGGGAAGGATATGGCCGCAGAAAGAACGAAGAGAAAACTATTGGACAAGATGACCATACTGCTAATGAAAACCCTAGCATCCCTAACTGAGATTCATATGGAAACCATCCTACCAAAACGAAGATGCTTACAAATGGGGATCGCAGGAGAAGCTGATAGCTACACATATATTCAATGTTCCATGCACATTTATAGCAATTTCCATGAGAGAGAGAGAGATATGCATCAACGATCACGACCCGACCACATTATTGTCAACATGCATCAACTTATGGAAAAACATACTACGATCTAGTTATCTACCATGGTCGCAAGCAGAGATCTACACATGTTTCATAATAGGAAAAAGAAGAAAAAACCAACCGGCGCCACTCCCGTCGCTTGAAACCCTCCTCCTGCATATCGTTTGGATCTGGGAGAATCGGGCCGTCGGAGGCAAAGATCGCGTCGCCGCCGCTACCGTTTCCATTGGCATCCTTCAGTGAAGACTCGAAAGGGGAGGCGTACTCTCCATAACCATCGGGAGATGTAGGATTGTCGGATGCGTACACGCCGTCACCATTGACGGCGGGAGGAGGTGATGTATGGGAGAAATTGTCGTATCCCATCCCCATATAAGATTCGTCGTGGAACGGAGGCTGATCCGTCGGGGAATGAGTCTGCGCCGGGAAATCGCCATCGTCGAACGTCGCCATTCTCTAGGAGATCTGCTTCGTCGTTCTCTGATGATCTTCTTCTCTCTCGATCGTTGGTTTGATTTCAGACAAGGGAAATGAAGCGGGATCTAAACGACAGCGTTTTGAGTTGGGCTCTCTCTCTTTCTCAGATCAGATCTGATTCAACAATCTAACACGTTGACAGAAAACGTGTCAACCAACTCAACAATTACCCAACACGGTCTCATTTTATAATATAACCTTGGAGGAGAAAAAGTCAACCTCAGCTCTGAGCTCTCGAGAGTCGAGCAACCATGGCGGACCGCTTCTTCGATAACGTTATGCCCGACTTCGTGAGGGAGACGGATAATGCAGAAACGCAGGGAGACTCCTTGATGAAACTCCTGGCGACGCCATACTCGTCTCTCTCGCAGCACTTCAAACGATCTGCTTTAGATCTCAAAGAAACCGTACGTTTTCGTCTCTGTCCCCATGTTTTTATTTGCCTCATGAGAAAGCTTTCCTGGGTTTTCCATGGAGTCGGCCTACCGATGCTCACCAAGTGTTCGCGGATTTGCCTGTGACAGATAGTGATGGAAACATGGGGTTTTAGTGGGCAGCATGTTCAGGACTTCACTCTTTACTCAGGCTCTCTCGGAACCGCATTTTTGCTCTTCAAAGCTTATCAAGTGACCAAGAACGCCAACGACCTTACCCTCTGCTTGCAAATTCTCAAAGCCTGTGATGCTGCTTCCCTCTCCTCCCGGTACCCTCTCCTCCAAATTTCCATCCCCTTCCCTTTTTTATTCACTTCGGCAAAGATCATGAGGCCGCTCTTGATAGGGACGTGACCTTCATCTGTGGCCGTGCCGGCGTCTGTTCTCTTGGCGCGGCTGCGGCCAAGCTTGCGGGTGAGCAAAAGTTGCTCAGTCACTATTTGGCACAGTTCAAGGAGGTATACTTTGTATGTTTTGTCGATTGGCCCAATTGAATTATGCGCTTTTTTATGACCGTTTGAATTGGATGTGTTGAACAGATTAAACTGAATAAGGATATTCCCGACGAGTTATTATACGGACGAGCTGGGTACTTATGGGCGTGCCTTTTCCTGAACAAGCACATCGGAGAGGAAACCGTGCCTTCAGCTACCATAGTAAGTAAGCCCATTTTCTAAAAAAAAAAAGATGAAACTTTTGAAGCTCTGTGCATCCTTCATAGCTAAAGAATCTTGTGTACGCACGCAGCAGTGGAGTTGTAGAGCAGATAATGAAGGGAGGACGAGCCATGGGAAAGAAAGGGAGTTCCCCACTTATGTATGAATGGTACGGGGAGAAGTATTGGGGTGCTGCACATGGCCTGGCAGGTATTATGAACGTTTTGATGGATGCCCCGCTGAAGCAAGATGAGGCGGAAGATGTGAAGGGAACCCTCAAGTACATGATCAAGACGCGGTTTCCGGGTGGAAACTATGCGGCTAGTGAAGAGGACGGGCGAAGAGACATTCTTGTGCATTGGTGTCATGGAGCTCCAGGGATTGCCCTCACACTCATCAAGGCAGCCAAGGTGAGATTTTTCAAAGGAGTTAGAACACGTATTATGTTGGAGTAGGGAGAGCAGTAAATGATGGATGGAAACTGTGAAGGTGTTTGGGGACGAAGAGATGATGAAAGCAGGGAGAGATGCAGCAGAGGTGGTGTGGAATCGTGGACTGCTAAAGCGTGTGGGGATGTGCCATGGAATCAGCGGCAATGCCTACGTCTTCCTCTCACTCTACAGAGCAACGGGCAATGCGGAGTATCTGTACAGAGCAAAAGCATTCGCATGCTTCCTTCTGGATAGAGGACACAAGCTGATGGCGAAGGGAGAAATGCATGGCGGTGATAGTCCTTATTCTCTGTTCGAAGGCATGGGAGGGATGGCTCATCTGTTCCTCGACATGGTTGACCCATCTGAGGCCAGGTTCCCGGGTTACGACCTCTGATCTTTTCCTCAATCAATCTCTTTTACTTTATCCCAGTTATATATGTAAAACCCAGTTAAGCTTTAAGACTAATCTCTCAACTGGCTTTCTTTTTTTTATTAAATTAATGACTTCCAATTGAGAATGTCACTCATGCATTTGAGACACCAACTTGATGTAGTTGTGAGCAATGGCCTGAGGCGTATGATCCGTGTAATAGCCCTTCCCCACACCCACACCTTCTGCTCTTCCCAGTCTCTCCATCTCTTCTTGCACTCTCTCTCCTCCGCTCACACTCGGTTCCAACAAGTTACAGGCCACTTCCGTCACGCCTTCCCCATGAGCCAACGCCATTGCCTGCACTCCACTCAGCCCTCCTCCTCTCTCACTCACCCTTCTCGCCATTCTCCGCACTGCCCGCATCTCCCCTGAATACACTGGCACATTGTAGTTCTCCACCCAACCACACCCTCCCACTACTACTACTCCCTTTGCTTTCTCCACTCGTGACGGCCCCGCGTCTGGCTTCAGCGGAAGCGTCTCCATCTCTAACCCCCCTGCCCATTGCTCTCCCTTGCTGTTGGGCTTGAAGTACCCCAGCTCTCTTCTGATGGCGTCCAGTGTCTTGTGGTCTTGGTGGGCAGCCCCATATAGAAATGTAGGAACTGAAGTGAAGCACACCAAAAGTTATAATCCATTCTCATGAATCTTTTTGTCATCCAAGTACTGACCTTGAAGAACCGAGCCGATGTCAACTGCCAAAGACTTGGCAATGACAGCCACTTCTTGCACTGAGGATTGAGCCAAGGGGTGAAAGCATATATGATCAACCACTCCAAGCCTGGGATGGGATCCACTGTGCAACTCAAGATCGATGGTGTCAAGAGCAGCCTTTACCATTGCAAAGACGGCATTCTTCAGGGAAGAAGAGTCGGGAGTGAGTCTGGAGACAACAGTGTAACCCACCCGGCAATAACTCACGTCTTCAAACTTGTTGACAATGGCAGCTGGTGGGAAAAGCTTTGCAGCCCTCTCAATGGCTTCCAGCGCCATCCCATTTCGCCCTTCAGATATATACACCTTGCAACAGCCAAGCCTTTGTCTCAACATTTCCTGCTGTCACAAGCTGTGCATACACAACACGTATAATAAGCATTTAAATGCATATGGGCGCTCTTGTGGCCACAATTTCACAGGTCCACCAAAGAACAAATCGACCACTAAGAAAAAGCAAAAGAAGATATAATGACAGAAAAGAAAAGAAAAAAAGGATGAGTTGAGACGCATAGCATTCCATGTTCACCATGGAATTGGATTGAAAGGGATCAGTCAAATGGAAAGGCAGTAATGGAGTATAATCGGATTGGATGCATAGAAAGAGAAAGGACCCATCAATAAACAGCACATCCTCGAGGAGGAAAACGGATAAAACAAGAAGATGCAAGAGTGGTGGGAGGAGGAACTCACCGGCACGACGGAGAGGGGAGGAGGAGATGAATTTCTCTTTGCTACCCGACTCACGAACCGACGCCCACCTTGTTTAAAGGAAGGGGCTTTTGGGTCTACTGCTGCTAATAGGCTCAAACATCATCCGAATTCTTTAAAGGAATGGGCTTTTGGGGCCTAATACTTCTCATATGCCCCCAACAATTACCCCAAATTTGCTGACTTAAGTTGAGTGTCGAGAGTGAATTAAGATTTGGATCGAGGGTCACTGGCAGAGAGAAATATGATTTTCTCTGTTGCGTTAGGTTTTCGTTGTTGGTGTGAAAATAAAGAAAATATAAAATAAAAGGAGTAAAAAGAGGAGGAAAATGATGCCTAATTTTGGAGAAATTATAGCTTCCCCTTTTTTTATATTTTTTACATTTTTACTTTCACGTGTATATGAGAAAAGACATCGAGAGGATCACAAACAATCAAATAGAAAGAGAGAGGGAGAGAGAAAGATATAATATTTTTTTGGGTTAATATATATACATGTATATATTGTAATGCGGTGAAAATTTAAACTATTGTCTCCTTGTATTTCTTTGTATCATAACAAATATTTGTTGTCGTGGTTTGAAGTGAACGTAGTTCTCACACGGTGAACCATTATAATTTTTGTGTTTCTTCTCAATTTTATTCGTTTCCTATTTCTAATCGTTTTCTTGACAAACGCGCAATTTTTGTTGTATGGTGTGATAATACAAGTGCTATAAATATCTCGAAAAATCATGTTCAACATTCCAGAACAAAGCATATCGTAATTAGGTATCATTTTTTTAGAGAAAAGGTTGAACAAAAACAAATTAAAGTGGAATATGTACCTACGGAACGTCAGCTAGCAGATATCTTCACAAAACCTTTGGATTTAAATTGATTTGTTTCACTAAAAAAATCACTTGGTGTTTCTGAGCTTTTGATGATTTTGTTGACATAAGTGATAAGTTGATGAATTTTTCAGATTTAGTGACGATCTTACGAAGAAAAAGGAAAATAAGTTATAAGTCCGCATGATTTAAGCACACTTAGTTGACTCATGCTCAGCTTATTGGATATTGAAATGTTTCTATCTTAACAAGTTTCTTGCCTCGCGACTTAAGTGCACTTAATTATATCACTTACTCATCTAAAAACTTTTACACTTATTTCTATGCAAACGTAAGAAAAGTATGTTATGAGTATACGTTCGGGTCTAAGTTGGGAGATATTCAGTTTCAGTTATAACGTCCTATGATACAAAGCTAAGTTAAACTTACATACTCCTCTATGTTAAATTCATTTACATAAGAGTATATCTAAAAAAAGGTAATCAAGGAGTTTGTTATATGAACAAAAGGATATCTAAACAACGTCCTAGAAGCTGTTGAATATTTTTTAAATAAAAAAAAGAGGTAAATTTTTTTACTGAAACTTGTTTTAAGTGAAAAACAGTCTTGCGTAAGTGTACTTAAATGACCAGTCTTATGCTTTATTTGACTCACTCTTAACGGTCTGATTTATTTTTGAACTTTCATCACTCTTAACAGCTTATTTTAAAAATTTAAATCAACAAGCAAATTTAACACTCGAGTGTTTCTTCCTAAAACAAAGCGGTTTTCTGAAAAATGGTTTTTGTGACTTGATGTTTTGGTGGCTGGTGTGACTGGACAGTTATTCTAATTTTTTTGAACTCCTTTTTTCTGTCTAAACCGCAGTTACATTTCTCTTTATTTAAACTGCTACATTTCACTCACATTTGGAATTTCGAAACCCTAACAATTGTTTGAGAGAGAAAGGAGAACAATTTTTTGTCTACAGTTTTTTCACGAATACAGAGAGGAAATATGACAACTAAAAGCGATAGATTTCTAGGTCTCGACGAAGATGATACTCTAATGCTCAACAACAAACCGGTCCGCAAAGGAGACCTGGTGTTTACAGCCGATCCTCCAAGAGTGAACGGTAAGAAATACAAAGTTCTGCCAACAAAGCACTTTGCCCCAAGAAAAGACAGAATCAACGCTCAAATGCACCATCCATAGTCCATATACATACCATCTCTGAACCTAGACAAGGTTCATCTTCCAGTTCGACACCGCAGAGAGATGCTCAAACAAATGTGCAGAATCCAGAAAAACCTGGTCCGTCGTCTCCAAGAAGAGTACACATTTATCTCCTTCGAAAGCCTTTTCCCAAAAATTGTATAAAGAGTCTTATGTTGCTAGGTTTAAGACTCTCAAGGAAAGAGAGATATTTTCAGAAAGGGGTTTAAGTGTAATCTAGTTCAAGCATCTAGCTATCTGGAAATTGTTAGTTGGTCGAAAACTAACACACACAGTGACGTCTGTTGTACCTGTGTGCAAAGAGTTGGTGTATGAGTTCTACGCCAATCTCACCCCTGAAATTGAGGATCCTGGTTCTATGATGTTTGGAATTACATATGTCCGGGGTAGACTGATTAAATTTGATGCAGAAGTTATCAACAAATTTTTTGGAACATCAAATATGCAGTTTTTTTACATCATATTGTGTTATTCGTCTTATGTTTTTGATTTGTTTTGTTTGAATATCTTATCACAAAAATAGGGGGAGAACTACAGGACTATGAGGAACAAGTGGAACCGACGGCAAGCAAGGCAGACTAAGGAACTGATATGTTCCTTAATATTCACATATAGTTTTTTAAGTGCACTTATGGACCAAATATTTTTTTTGAGTGTACTTAATTACATCTCTCTTTGAACTTATTTATGTTGCTTGGTACTGCATTATGGTTAATGTTTGGTATTGATATGCTTAAGTCTTTATTGCATTATGGTTGAATTCTGTATGGTGACTGATGGGTGTTTATGTGATAAGAATTTAAAGGGGGAGATTGTAAATTCAATAAAATTAGTGTCGTAGGATATATTTGTGTAAAATCAGGTGGTTGAGACTTGCAAGGAGCAGAAAGGTGCGTTAGTTCCAATGAGGAAAAATTCAAAGAGTCAACGAGACGTTTGGGGAGAAGAAGATGAAGTCAAAAGTGGATAGAGAAGTCAGTGTTGATGAAAATCAGCAAGGAAGTGCGGCTAGAAAACTGGGAGGTTAGCTGGGCACGGGCGAAGACAGATAAGTTAACTCGAGGAAGAAAAGATGTTAACTTATCTGAGCAAATATCAAAGAAATACTTGAAATAGAGTGAAAGTAGTTTTCAGAGTTTTAAGTGCACTTAATGAGATATTGTATGGAAGCGAGTGAAACAGTTTAGTGTTTATTTACATCTAACTCAGAAGAAGAAGTTATCTGTAGAAATCTTTAGTATTTTGTAAAAGCGAACAAATGTACTTAAAAATTGATTGAAAAATAAAAACTAATATTGTTTTATGTATTTTGGTCCCTCAAAATAACAATTAACTGAGATGTCTTTCTACAATGTCTTTCTACAAGTTTTGTTACAAACAAGCACATTGAACATAAACATATTCCATTCATTTGATATTTGAATATATATATATATATATATATATTTAGGCGTAAAAATTAAAGATTACCACAAAAATAAGAATGAGAAGAGAGGCATTAAGTTGCGAGGCAACAATTAGCCATCTTTCTTATGGGACTTCCTTTGAACCATTCCTTTGATGCTGTCTTCGTATCATGTGGGAGAGGTCTTGCACAACTTCAGACATTGGCGGCCTGAACTCCGGTTCCGACTGTCCCAAACAATAATAGTTCATCAGTTATAGCATGTATAATTAAGATTATTGCACTGCTTCTTACCTGAACACATCGCGATATGATGTCAGCAAAATGAGAGAGTGACTTAGGCGGATAGTCACCGTTCAGAGATGGATCAACCATCCTGGATAATGCGTCAATATCATGCAGCTGCGGGATCGCCCATCGCACCAAAAACTCTTCACCCCGATTCCGCTTCCTGCAAAAAACATTCATTACATAATGGTCTTAAGGATCAATCTGAGGCAGCATTCATTACATAATGGTCTTAAGGATCAATCTGAGGCAGCATTTCCTCCACTCACTTGTCGTATGACTTTCGACCCGTCAACACCTCTAACATAACCACTCCAAAACTATACACGTCGCATTTTGACGTATAGATCCCGTATTCAAACTCTGGAGCTCCATAGCCATACGCTGCTAATAGCTGTCCAGACAGCTGAAAACATACACATCATGTTTGGATATCATCAAAACTGAAGTTTGATTCATTGACTGTCTCACCTGACTCACGGAACCTGAGGATATCAACGGAGCCAGGCCACACTCGGATACATACACATTAAGATGGTCGTCGAGGAGAATGTTTGCAGACTTGAAATTTCGGTGAATAACAGGTGGATCACAGATCTCATGCAAATACCTTTGCCAACAAAAATGGAAAACAGGATGTCACAACTCGGCATATCTCATTCAAAACGACTTTGATGACCTTTTGGAATTGAACTTACTCGAGTGCTTTGGCAGCTTCTAAGGCCATCCTAACACGGGAACTCCACGACAGTTTAATTCTCATGCCGTCGTCACAATGTATCAACTCTTGGAGCGTGCCATTACTGCAATACTCATAGATGAGAAGCCGCTGATCATGCTCCGCACAGTAACCCACGAGTTGCACAACGTTAGCATGCCGTATTTTATCTATATTGTTCACCAGCTTAATAAATTCTTCATCTCCCTGATGATTGGAAGCCTTCTTATCCAACTTCTTCACAGCAAGCAGCTGTACAAAAGAACACAAACATGAGAATCCGAGATGCAATGATGAGATCAAGAGAGAGAGAATGCAAAGGTCGTAACCTTTTACCTTTCCACCCTGGAGCTCTGCCCTGTAGACGCTGCCAAGCATGCCAGAGCCGAGAAGATTTTCCTGGGAGAAGCTATTCGTGTACTCTTGAAGAGATGCAATGGAGAAATGGGTGAGAGACGTTGAGGGGCTATAAGCTTCAGGGACTGGCACTTTAGCAGTTTCAATGACCCTTTGGAAAGGGCGAGGTGGAGGAGGTGGCATCACATCTGCATCGAAGCCACTCATGTCTATCTCCACACTTCTTGTTGCCCTTTCTCTCATACTTCTCTCATGCCTCTCACTCTCCACCACTTTCGCTTTAACCTCCTTTGGTCTTACCACTGCAACTGCCGCAAACCAAAACGTTTAAACGTGACTCACCATCTGCATTTGTTAAAATCTCAACGTCAAAGATGTCTTTACCTTTCTCGAGTTTTTCGGTTCGTTCACGCTCCCTTCTTGTTCCGTAGGCACCAACGGGACGCTCTTTGCATATTCGATCACTGTGTTTTCTTGTTTGAATACACTTGGGCCGACAAAGCAGACATGCCAATCCCAAAACAATAACTGAAACAACCGCCGCAATACTTATCCAAACTATCCTCTTAGAGGTAAATGATTTAGGCTTTTCTTCGGAAGTCGCCACCTCTGGTGAGGATGACCGATCGGGAGGAGGTCGTGCGTGAGGTCGTCGAGGTTGTGTCTGACCATGACCAGAAGATGAATTTGTGGATGGCGGTCCAAAGAAGGGGCGCACAGGTGACGGTGGGCCAGGTGCTGGTGATGGTGCGATTGTGACATTGAAAGCGTTCCCATCTTTTCTGTATCATAGTTTTCTGAATCAGACACATGAGCAGTTGGACAAACAAAATGGATCATGAGTGTCTTACTTGAATTTTGGAATGTCCAGTAGCTGCTCTGGTATTGGTCCATTAAAGAGGTTGTTCTCAACGTTCCTGCTCCGCAGAGATGGAGAATCAGCAACAAGAAAGACGAACAGTCGATCCATTTCATAAATAATGGATGAGAAGCTTACAAATCCTGGAGGGGAAGGTGCTGCAGAACGTCGAGTTTTCCAGAAAGATGATTGTTCTGCAAACGTCTGCCAGAGGAGAAGTCAGAATTGGAATTCAGCAAAGGAAAAAAGATAGAGATACACTGACAGGGTTGTGAGAGTGGAGAGGTTTTGCATGGAAGGAGGCAATGTCCCACTCAGATTGTTGCTCGACAAATCTCTTCACAAACGTATAAGATTTTCTGAGTCAGTCATCCACAATGGAAACATGTTATATAGCTGATTTAAGAGGCAGACCCTACAGATTGATCAAGCCGCCCAGGTCGTGGAACACATCGGGTATCTCCTCCAACAAATGGTTATTGTTGAGGGACCTGAAGAGCATAAATGGAAGTGGCCACTCATTCCAAAAACGTAAGAGGGCGTTGACATAAATAAGATCACTACTTACATATCTGTCAGCAATTTTAAGGTGGAAAGAGATTCTGGAATGCTTCCTGTGAACTTGTTGTCTGAAAGAAACCTGCAAAAAAAAGCTCAAGACTTTCAGACACATTGGGAGCTGTTGAATCCAAAGCAGGTAAAAAGGGTCATGGAGTATACAACATACAAATTCTGCAGAGTGAGGGGTAAGGCGGAGGGAATACTTCCGCCGATCCGATTGTTGCTTAAATCTCTTCAAGAAAACATTCAAAGGTTATGTTCAGCCAAGAAAACTGAGGATATGTTAGAGAGTGAAGTGAAGGAAGTACATTTTCTCGATCGAGGTGAAGAGACTTAAGCCATCGCCGAGCTCTCCCCCCAGGTTTGCGCCATTGAGAGTTCTGAAATGCGAGGGAGAGAGAGAGAGAGAGAGTTGAGATGACATAATTAAGCAACAAGTGAAGCGATGAAGAAGTAGGGGACTTACATGGTTTGAACCTGGGAACCATTGCAGAGTATGCCTTGCCATGCCTCACCGCAGGGGTCTCCCCCAGATGCGACCCAGCCAGGAAGCACGGGTGAGCCTAGAGAAAGGTATAAACCATTGATGGCTGCAACTGAACTAATCACATCGATGCAGGTTGTTAGAAGGGTCTTCCAATTCTCAAACATATTCTGAAGAGTTAGGAATGAATGGACTCACCATCGTCAGGGTGAGTGAGAGCAGATGAGAGACATGGAGCGAAGATGAAAGAAAACAGGAGAAGGCCCTGTGTAGCAAAGATGAAAGAGCCCTGTGTAGCAAAGATGAATGGCATTGCAGGCAGGCAGTATAGCTGTGGGATGGAAGAAGAAGCAATTGGAGGAAGGAAAAGAGAGGGTGTGTGTGTCTCAACTCAACTAAGTAATCGGGGGGAGGAGTGAAGGGATAAAGCTATAGACTTAAGAGCTAAGATTCGACGCAGTTAAAGCTCAAAGAAGCGGAGGAGAAAAGGGAAGCAAGAGAGAGAAGGACAGAAGTTTGATCATCCTATCTATCTTGTTTCTTTATATTATCTGCTCTTTAAGAGAGAGAGACGCAGAGTTGAGAGAGAGAGTGAGTGGGGGACAGAGCGAGAGAGAGGTCTACTACGTACTTGCATGGCGCGTGAAACCCACCGCTTCACTCAGAAACTGTATCATTACAAAGTGGAATATTATATATAGGATTCCGCCAGCTCCTCCACGTGCTCCTCTCTTCTCTCCTCTTATTATTTTCACTCTCCAAATGGAATCTGTTGTGCTCCCTGACCGTTAGAGCTGACGATGTGCCCATACATACTTATAATATAATAAAAAAAAAGGGACAATGATTGCTTTTGTTGTACAAATGGGCCTATTGGGCCCAACATGATGAACCTGATGGCCCAATAGATGGATGACCTTGCGACTCAACAACCATGGAGGACAATTCAATCCACTGCTTCTCCATCTCTTCACACCCCTTTCAGAATCCCTAGATCCCCCAAACTTCCCGATGCATCCACGCTTCGCCTCTCTCTCACGATTCCTACGCCCTCCTCCCGGATCCGCCCGGAACTTCTCTTCTTCCGCCGAATCCCCTGCTACCCATTTCCCCAATAGCCTCGAGGCTCTAAGGGCGCGCCTGGCCGCTGACTCCCCTTCTCTCACCGACTTCATTCGCGGCGGCGATCATACCTACTCCGTCGATGTTGGCACCAAGAAGAAGCCCCTCCCCAAGCCTAAATGGATGAAGGAGTCTATTCCTGGAGGCGACAGGTATGTTCAGATCAAGAAGAAACTCAGGGAGCTTAAGCTTCACACCGTCTGCGAGGAGGCTCGATGTCCCAACCTCGGCGAGTGCTGGTCCGGCGGCGATACTGGCACCGCCACTGCCACCATTATGATCCTCGGAGATACGTGTACCCGCGGTTGCAGGTTTCTTCTTTCTTCTGCATTTTCTTTTATATGCCTGAAATCCCCCTTTATCTCGTCCAAATACCCATGTTGTCTGTTTGTTGTTCCACGACGAGGCCACCGATAAACATGTTTACCTGGGATTGAATCTGAATCTCATGTGTCCGGTCTTAGGACAGCGAAGCCATACTCTGTTTCATTTGCCATATACACGGCTGAAGCCTTCTCTTGCAGGTTTTGCAATGTGAAGACATCTCGTACACCTCCACCACCTGACCCGAATGAGCCTAACAATGTGGCAGAAGCTATTGCTTCCTGGGGTTTAGATTATGTGGTCATCACTAGTGTGGATCGGGACGACTTGGCCGATCAGGGAAGCGGGCATTTTGCTGAGACTGTGCAGAGGTTGAAAGCTCTGAAGCCCAACATTTTGATAGAAGCGTTAGGTAATGTATCATGATTTGAAAACTGATGTCCCTAGCGTAGCGGGACAGGATCTGGGTGTTTTCAGATCATATAGTTCTGTTTTGTTGATACAGTTCCTGATTTCCGAGGAGATGTTGGATGCGTGGAGAGGGTTTCCAAATCAGGGCTTGATGTGTTTGCCCACAACATCGAGACAGTGGAGGAGCTTCAGAGCTTCGTAAGGGACCATCGTGCCAATTTGAAGCAGTCGCTGGATGTTCTTACAATGGCGAAGGAGTATGCAGCTGCGGGAACCCTCACAAAGACCTCGATAATGCTAGGGTGTGGAGAAACACCTGATCAGGTTGTGAAGACGATGGAGAAAGTGAGAGCTGCGGGTGTAGACGTGATGACGTTTGGACAGTACATGCGACCATCTAAGCGGCACATGCCTGTGGCCGAGTATGTGACCCCAGAAGCTTTTGAGAAGTATCGGATACTTGGCATGGAAATGGTATGCTCCATACTCTTTCAACGTAGACAGACCATTTGGGAAGTAATAATATTAATAATGAATTGAGGAAATGTTTGGAATGGTAACAGGGATTCAGGTACGTAGCATCGGGACCGATGGTGAGGTCGTCGTACAAAGCAGGGGAGTTGTACATTAAGTCGATGATAGAGACGGATAGAGCTGTGTCTTCGACGTAATAATAGAATGATGAATGTATTCTGCTGATTGCTACATTTGTTGTGGTGACGACTGAATTACTCTGCTGATTCTTTCTTAATCCGCTTGCAGCTGCAGCATGAAGCAGTCTCGTCTTTCTATTCCATTCTTTGTAAATTGTAATGTAAATCCAACGACTCTTGGGATTAATAAATGTATCAGTTTGGCAACGTTCTTCCTCTACTTGTGCCCCCAAATGATCCATAAATGGAATCAGAAAGTGGTACTTCATTCCGAAGTCTGTTCTTTTCTTCCAGGGGCGTTATGGTCATTTACATATTGGGCCTGGCCCATTGGGCCTATGTGGCCCATATCCGATAGAAGTGGATGTAGATCACATCAGGAAGGAAGGAGCCGTAGATCACTGGATCCAAAACTGAAACCCAGCACTGGGAGTTACCGGCGGAATCTGAAAGCGAAAACTCTTAAGCAGGGAAATGGCGAGGATTGAGCCGATCGACGACGCCGATCGGACGAAGAAGATGAATAGCAGGAACCATGGCTCTACCAAATTCTTCGTGTTCGTCGATTACCTTTTCCTCTTCATATTTTTCGGCTTCGTCTGTTTCATCGTCCTCAAGATTTTGGGTGCGTATTCCCCTACAAACAATTATTCCAATAATTACATATCCGATTTGACCTTGTTTGTGTTCCGTGTAGTGAGTGATTCTGTCACTCCTATATCCATGTATGATGCCCTTAACATGTAACTTTTTTACTTGCTAACGATGGCAGGATTTGGAATGGGGTTGAGCAGATAGGGGCAGAAAGCGATGATGAGTCTCTCGTTTCAATTCTTGGCAATTATCTCTGATGATATCTTTTCGTTGTATGAGTTTTTTGGGGAATACTAAGGTCGCTTATTTCATTTGTTTAATCTGCCTCTGAGAATTTCGTCTTTCAACAAGATTTGGATTGTGTGAAGAAGAGATGTCACGTAACAATCTCAATCCACTTAGAACAATCTTACATAGGTTTTGGTTTTCAGTCTGATACTCACTGGATCTCATGTTCCATTCTTTTCTTTAGCATAACATCATGTTCTATGATCTATATTTGAGAGAATGAACCACACACTTTTTCCCATTTCCATCATTTTCCCATTTTTTTTGGTCCTTCCCCCTTTTGCCTCTGGCTGTAAGCATTAGCTGCTACATGTTCCTCCAAAACATTCTTTTTATTTTTAGAAACCTACTTGATTTCATCTCAAGACAGCAATTTAGAAACAAGACAAACTATCTCTCTCTTGAGCAAAGAGAGCACGGACAGAAGCGTGATGAAATAGCTAGTACACATTACCTAAACCAATAGTCGCTCATAATAAACCAAGACTCGATATGCTGGAAATAAATACTCGATATGCCGCATTTTGCATCTAGCAAATGCTTATTTGTTGACAGGTGCAAAAAAACTCTCAAGGGTGTGGAATTGGTGGAACTTGACTGGCGGTCCCTGCACCAGTGTCAATGCCAGTGCCACCTCCAGAGCTTGGCGTTGGAACTTCGTATCCAGGATTGGGGACAAGGGTATCATCACCACCAGGTATTTGAGTGCGAGTCCCTGTTCCTTGTGCACCACCATATGGGAGTTGGCCTCCACTGAGAGGAGCTCCAGTGACAGGGTTGTAAGGGTAGAATGACTTGTTACATTTGGGAGGCAGCATGAACCTGCCAAGACCCGGGATGAGAACGGTTGGCTGAGGTTCGACAGTGACCAGAAAATCAGGATGTTTGACATCAGGGTTCTTGCGGGACTTGGGAATGCCACGCATTGCGCTCACTTGCTCTGCGAGTGCCACAACTAGACTCATCAATGCAACTCTAATGAGGAGAGAAGCCATCTATTTTCCTTTGGTTTGTCAGAAGGTAAGGATTATGGTAGTTGTTTGAAGGAGAAGCATATAATATAGTAAAGAGAGTTGAACTAACTGTGGGAACATTAAAAGAAAGTGAAATAAAATGGGTGAAATGGACTAAGGGAGTGTCCAAAGTTTGGTGGCATTCTTCAACAGGCGGTGATTTAATTTCCCCTCCTGTTACCCTTTCCATCATTTGATCTTTTCCTCCAACAACATCCCAATTTCCCCTTTCCATAATCTCCTATAACATTGTATCTCCATCTTTCATTTCTTGTTCCAACTCAAAGTTGGAAGTGGAGCCTTATTTGAAACGAATTAACGATGGTGCTTCCCTACCATAAACCACATGAAATGGAATGGATCTATATGTCGAATGTAAAGAAATATTGTATCAAATTTCTGTCCAACACACAAACGTATACCATACTCGCGGATGAGTATTAGCGTAACACCGCAAGTATGTCTCCAAAAATCAATTTAAAATTCAATTTGCTCGTCCGTTTGCGAATGAAAAATTCCTGAAATTCAATTTAGTATCCATCAGCTTAAATGATTCTTACAAAAATGACTCATAAAGATTTTGTCCCTTTTCGATGTAATCGAACGAGAAAAATCATCTCCTGAATGAGGCATCTAGCAGTACCGATGGTTATAAAAGTATGCTTCAAAGTAATAAAATGGTCATATTTGTTCAACCAACCAACACAAAAATCATGTTATAATTGTCCATCTTCGGAAAATCTTCAATGAAATCCATAGAAATATCATTCCAAATCTTCGTTGATGTTGCACTACTAGAAAATCACCGTTTCAGGATGGAAAAATCTATCTGGTATCCATCCCATCATCGTTAATTGGATCTCGAACATCAATTTCAGATCTTCCATCTCTCTCCAAACTGGATCTCGAACACATATATATACGATTAACATATTTGATCTGTTTCTAGTTCTGATACCAATTGAAAAAGCTAGAGATTAGACGAACAAGGCATTTTCATGATGTTCTCATGAGTCTAAAGGACTTCTTATTCAGTTCAAATAGTTCACCACGTATATCTGAATATAGACTCTACTCATTTTGAATTTAATTCGAAGTCCATATGCCACACACCCCGTATTTGATTGCCTATAACTATTCTTCCAATAGTTCAAAGTTATATAATGACTCTCTAAATCATTCTCCCACAGATAAAAAACCATCCATGTAGATGATTAAATAAAAGAGAGATGAATGGTACTATTAACCTGATGTTAAATTATACTATAAAGGTAAATTCATTTTCGGGAATTAAATTAGCCGTGGGTTACAGACATGTTCATTTCTTTTTTTAAGAAAATTATTAAATAAAAAAAAATAAAATAGAAGAATGGAAAGAGAAGTGATTGGAGGGAATCCACCGACACGTGCCGATGTTAACCGACTTTTAGATGTGAGAAGAAAGAGAGTTGACTTTTAGTTCATTAAATTTAAATTAAATTAAATGACAAAAATATCTTTTTCACTTTCTGACAAACTGACTTCTCCTTTGTTTGCCGAAAGTTAACGAACGAACTCCTTTCCTGATTCCTTAGTTTAAACTGCTTCACTGTTTAATCATATTTTTCTCTCCACAAATAAATTATAACCATATTTAATCGCTTTCTTTTTTACAAATATTATTTTATATCCAATCCTAATCGTCACTCTTTTTTAAATTATTTGCTAGTACTTGTTGCTCTCTAATTGCTTTGTTCCATCGTACATTGACTATTCTATAATCACGACTTGTCTCAAAATTCTGATTGCTACCTACCATTAATTAAGTTCCTATATATATATATAATTAGATAATATGTTTACTCTTGAATTTATTATTTGGTTGAATTAGATAAAAATCCAGATTTCAATGATGTAGAAATAACAATTTAATGTGTTGTTACTTGTTTGTTTGGAGAGATTTGTGATATATATATATATATATATCTAAAGGTAGAATCGGTGATATTTAAATATATACGACACTATTATTAGTATTATAATAATGGAATGGACGCGGAGATATTTTGGATCAATATAACAATCTTTATTGTCGTAAAGAAAGGAATGTTTATTTGTTTTTCAAACTTGGTCGGTTTTGATTATTAATATAGTGTGTGGGTGAGTATATATATATATATATATATATAATACAATAAAAGAAAGTCAAAGCATCACCATCTTCATATATGTAAAAAGAGAACGTTGTAATCAGAGAAGGAAGATAAAAATGTAATTTTGGGTGCATGCTTAGCTTTAATTATGTCATCCTTGGCCGACCATAACCAATCAATGTGTCCATGCAATGGATTCATTCCCAACATTGATGGAACAATTTTTTTATATAAAAAAACACATAATGAAAATTCTTTTCAGAGACAATGTATTTTGTCTTTTATTATTTACGTGGAACATTAAGTTATGAGCATCTTAAATTAATTAACAAAATAATAGAACGAAAATATGTATTCTCTCTTTGAGTTGAATTGATCTTCTGTAATAAAAAGAAAAAGCAAATATTCCTTTCTTGATTTGAATTAATATATTCCTTGTTTTGTTTATATTTTAGACTTGTTACATTTTATTTCCCTAATTTTAAAGATTTATTCCGCATATAAATAATGTAGACAAATCTCAAGAATGACAATCAAGATACAATTAATTTATGGTATCGAAGTTTCAAATTCATCTCACTAACTGAAACTCTTTGAGCACCTCTGCTCCCTCTAATACTATCACTCCCTTCGATCCGGCTAGCTCCATGTTGACGTTGATCAATATCAATATTTCTAATGTCACAAAATTCACGACAACAAACTATCTTACTTGGAGTGTCACACTTCGTGCTCTTCTCCAGTACAATCTTGAAAACTTTACCGAGCTTGTCATAGTCCTATCGGTAACCATGAATCTAACAACGTTGTTGTTCCCAATCATGCATATAGCTCATGGTATGGTCAGGATCACCTCATCTTTGTTGCTATTCTCGGGTCAATCTTCTTTTCGCGTCAAGCCCTCATTGTCTCCAACATTTGCAAATACGGCGTCATGCCAAAGGCGCTCAATCCATTGACGACTATATGAACTTCTTCAAAATGAAGACTGATGAGCTTGCATTTATCGACAAACCGATGGATCACGAGGCTCTTCTCGAACTTATCTTTGTCGACCTCGGGGACGACTATAAACCAATCAAGGAAGTCATCAATGCAAGGACACACCGATCTCTTTTGTTGAGCTTCATGAGAAGCTTCTCAATCATTATATAAATATGCTATAGATTCAACCCTTTTTGTCCATTATTCCAATCTCGGCCCACAACGTTTATCACAAATCTCGGGGTCCATGGCAACAAGAACACAAATCGATCATTAATCACAAATTCTCTGATCCCCGCATGTCCTTTGCTCATAGCTACCAAGGAAAGTGTCAACTAGCCACACCACAAAATCATGTTACCTCGTTCACTTGCAGCCTACTCATCAATCCATGCCACCCTATGGTTCTAGGAGACCACATGTTTGGGAGGCCATTGCCAACCATGTATCACACAATGAGTTTGCTTCTCTAATATAGTTGCTAGACTCAAGGGCATCACACCACATAACCACCAACCTAGCCAATCTCTCACTTCACTCTCTATAGAATGGTCTAAATGGGGTCGTACTCGGTGATTGTAGTGGATTTGGGATCACACATATCGGTTCTATGCTTCTTCTCTCACCATTCCGCTCTTGTTCCCAAAAAAATGTCACATGTGTCATTCACATGCATAAAAACCTCATTTTAATGCATCAAATTTGTACTCACAATGATGTCTTGGTCGAATTTTTTCGTTTTTCTTTCAGGTGAAGAATTTTAAAATGGGGGCACTTATAACCAATGGTAAACTCAAATATAATGTGAAAAGTGATCGGCACTCTTTGCCTCGTAGCTTTCTCTCTTCATCTTGTATCCATTTACCTTTTTTCACGGTAAAGACCATTTTATTAGAGTGGCATTCTAGATTAGGTCATTCCTCTATTGAAAACCTAAATAAATTTCCAATCATTCCTTACACTTGTCTCGTTCATTGAGTCAATCATTGTCCTGTGACGCTTGTTCAATCCATAAAATGCATAAACATTCATTATACATTTCCTATATTATCTCCACAAGACCCATCGAAATTATATTTTTTTACGTATGGACATCCTATAACATCATTTGAAGGCTATAATTAAATATTACATTTTCCGTTGATCGTTTCACACGATACACTTAGCTTTACCATCTACATGCAAATCACGTGTTCTTAATGTCTTTATTCGCTTCAAAGCTCTCGTCAAAAAATAAATTTCAAACTAAAATTGTAACTTTATATTCTAACATCGACAGTGAATACATGGCTCTCAAAAACGTCATTTCTCTCCATGAGATATATCATCTTACACCCCAGACACAATGAAGTATTTCAAAAACTTCATTTCTCTATAGGCTAACTCTTCTATCTCATGCCACTATTCCACTTGAGTATTGGCCTTTTTCTCTTACCACGACCATGTACCTCATTAATAAACTACCCACGTTGATTCTTAGCTTCAAATCCCCTTTCAAAGCTCTCTTCAACATTGCCCCAAATTATTCTAACTTTCGATATTTCGAATGTCTTTGTTATCCATGGATTTACCTCTATAATAATCATAAACTTCGACCAAAATCCATGCCCTACATCTTCATCAAGTATTATCACTCAAAGCGCCTTCCTTTGTCTTCATGTCCCATCACCTCGGGTTTTCATATCTTGTCATGCGGACTTTGATGAATCTCAATTTCCTTTCCTGCGTCTCTCCTCCACTTCCTCTGTTTTAACCTCCCATGTTTCATCCCAAACTTCCCACCATTCACTCTCATCCCATGTCGTGGCACTCGTACGAATGAAGTATCGATAGAAGCTCCATGTTTGGATATTTTACCCTGTCAACTGACCTGTGACCTCCACTGTCTCACCTACTCGACGCCTCACCACCTAACCCACGTCTAAACCTGAACCAAAACACCCATCAAATGGTTACAATGTCCAAAAAACAACATCACCAAACCAAACACAAAATTGTATCTCAACGTTACACTACTGAATGAACCTAACATAAAACCGACATGTGTTTTTCGAACTCTCAAACTTCTCCAAGGCGATAGGCTATGACAGAGGAATTTGATGTTTTTATTCGCAATGACACTTGTACTTTAGCACCCCCACACTCGAGCTACAGTGGTGTTGGTTGTAAATGATTGTTTCATATTTAAGGACTTTCTAATGGCTCTATTGACAAGTACAAAGTTTGCCTCATCTTGAAAGGGTTTCATTAACGTCTAAGATTTCATTATCATGATAATCGAACCCACCACCATTTGTCTCGTCCTAAATCTTGTCATATCGGCACTCGATGTCCTTAATGCCTTTCTACAATGTACACTCAACAAAGATGTATATATGGTACAACCATCGGGAATTATTGATCGTGATTCCGTTGCGTGTCTTCAAATTTCGAAAGATATTATACGGTCTCAAACAAACACCATGGGCATGATATCATGAACTTCGAGCTTTTCTTCTTTAGTTCGAGTTTCATAACTCACTCTCCAACTCGTACCTCTTAATTTATAGTGACAAGGATATCACTATATTTTTGTTTATCTACGTGGACGACATTGTCATTACGAGCAATCAAACATGTGAAATTCAACGAGTGATTTATCTTTTTGCCGCGAGATTTTGCTCTCAAGGATCTGAAAGTCTCATGCCATTTATGTAATATTTCAATAGTTATGGGTTTAAATCGTAATTATTAAAAGGTTAATAATTATAAATAAACGAAAACGAGTTTCATTAGAAGACAATTCAAAACCTAGAAACCCTAGCCGTCAGAAAAGAAAAACCAAAGAACTAAAATAGTTTTTCGTTCTTCTGATTTCCACATCAAAGCAATCCCGATCTCGGCGTGGATACGAGTAGAGGGCTTGCATCATCAAGCCTCGCATCCAATTATCACAGGTTCAACGTTTACAGGTATATTCGAAATTGTTTCTGTAAATTGTTTATCGTTGATAATCGAAAAACTTCTCGTTAAACATGACTAGATCTTTATTTGGTTGATAAAAACACGTTTCCGCAACTAGACGAACCGCTCCTTCACGGGGGCGGCGACAGGCGAGGCGGCGGCACGCGAGGACTACGGTGGTCGACGGATTTCGGGCGACCCTAGCGGCGGATTTCGAGCGCTGGAGGGAGATAGAGAACCCTCACCGCGTTGCACTCCCTGGCCGCCGATTCACCGCCGCTCGTACGACGTTCCGGTGGCGGCCTGGCCGGCGGTTCTGAACGCCTAGAAGGGGCGACCGATGATAGGGTACGAGGGGCGGCGACTAGGGTTAGGGTAACCCTAACCCTAACCCCTAACCCTAACAAAAAAATTAAAAAAATAAATTTTAAGATTAAAATTAAATGAATTTTAATTTTAAAATATTAATAATTGAGTTATTAAACGATAAATTGTTTATCGTTAAGTTTTTTCCTTCACCGTAGACGTTTTGAATAAATTCTCGTTAACATGGTACGACCTGACTACCAAGAGGCATGTAGTTCGAGAATCCGATTCATACGTCTATGACATCAGATGTCTAGTGGGAGGAATGAATTAGTTTTTGTAAATGCCTGGACTACCCGGAGGACATAAACTTAATTGATATCCGACCATGAGCTTAAGGATGAACTCGACTATATCGATAGGAGTGACCTGACTACCAGGTGACTATGTGATATAGAGTCATATTAAAATTAAGAATTTTAATTAATTATTGAGTTCTTAAACGATAAATTATTTATCGTTAGGCTTTCCCCTCATCGTAGATGTTTTGAATAGGTTCTCGTTTACATGGTACGGCCTGACTATCAGGAGGCATGTAGTTCAAAAATTCGATTCATACATCTATGACATCAGATGTCTAGTGGTAGGGATCAATTAGTTTTTGTAAATGCCTGGACTACCCGAGGGACATAAACTTAATTGATATCCGACCATGAGCTGAAGGATGAACTCAACTATATCAATAGGAACGACCTGACTACCAGGTGACTATGTGATATAGAGCCATATTAAAATCAACTTGTTTAATATGCTTAAGAAACGACCTGACTACCAGGGGGTTTATGCATGATTAGTTCAGGAGATATTATTGAAAGAAATACGATTTCTGAATACTATTGTAGTATTAGTTAGTAAAATAATCATTTAGATGAAAGTCCATATCTATTTGATTAAATAAGTGTTCTTGATAAATGCTGCAATTTTTCCTTCTAGATTTCCCTAAAAAGGTCTTCAATTTCCAACGTGTCATTCTCGATGTCCACAAACTTGTTTGGGAAAACTTCGATGATTGGTACTGCAACCTCAAAAATCGTTCTCAAGCAAGAGAAGTTACTCGATGCGATCTAGAATCCTATCAAGGAATCTCCTGCTGATGACGATGAGGATGGCTTGCTCGCTTGGATAAAGCAAAAGGATGACCTTGCAACTGCAAAGCGTATCATCCTAACCTCAATGAGTTCAAAACTCCAGCGCCAGCATGAGAATATGGATCCTGCTGCTATCATTGAGAATCTTAAGAAGATGTACGGTGCATAGAGTAGAACGGAAAGATATCAGTTGTCGAAGGCTCTGTTCAAGTCCAGATTGACTGTGAACTCTTCGCTGGGACCCCATGTTCGAAAGATAATCGGTCTTATTGAACAGATTGTGAAGCTGGGGTGCATATTGGGCAAAGAGTTGTCTCAAGATTTGATCTTGCACTCGTTACCTGAGACGTTCGCATTGTTCATTGTTAACTTTCACATGAACAAGATGGACATGGATCTGCATGACATGCTGAACCAACTGATTGACTATGAAAGTCAGTTAATGTGCGAGATGTCTAAGGGATCTAGTGCCGTAATGATGGTCGGCTCTTCTTCCAAGAAGGGCAAGGCAACAAAAAACCCAAGAAGAAGCCCCATGGGCCCAAGGGTGGTGTGACCAAACCCAAGGACAAAAAGGGCAGATATGACCAAACTGATGTTGAGTGCTTCTTCTGTAAGAATAAAGGGGATTGAAAGAGAAATTGTAAGGAATACCTTACATCTCTCAAAAGGAAAGAGGGTAAGACCTACATGAAAAATGTTTTCATGATTTCTTTAACTACTATTGATTCTTCTACTTGGGTCTTGGATACCGGTAGTAGTTTTAACATCTGCAATGTGTTACAGGGGTTGAGAATCAATAAAAGGTTGAAGAAAGGTGAAGTCAACCTACAAGTTGCGAATGGTGCAAGCGTTGCGGCATTAACTATAGAATCGATTTCTCTTTGTATGCCTTCGGGCAAGACCTTGGTTTAAGAAGATTGTTACTATGTTCCAAAATTTGTTTCGAACATAATTTTCATTTCTATGTTAGATAGATGTGGTTATAAAACAATCTTCGATAATAAAATTTGCTCTATTTTTCATAATGATGAATTATATGCAAATGGTTATTTACATCAAGGCACCTATGTCTTACCCAATGAAAAAGTTAATATGATTAACATGCATATTTCCGGTTTGAAGAGAAAGAACGATAATTCAGTAAATAAAACATTTCTTTGGCATTGTAGACTTGGTCATATCGGTGAGAAGAGGATAAACAGGTTGCATAAAGATGGTCTTTTGGGCCATTTCGATTATGAATCTTATGCAATTTGTGAGTCCTGTCTCACTGATAAGATGACCAAATCTCCGTTTAGTGGAACCGGAGAGAGAGCTACAGAACTCCTAGGACTGATATATACTGATGTATGTGATCCTATGAAATTCAAGCCAAAAGAGGATATTCTTATTTCATAACTTTCACTGACGATATGTCTAGATATGGATATGTGTATCTTATGAAACACAGTATGAATCTTTTGAAATGTTCAAGAGATTCCGCAGTGAAGTGGAGAAACAAACCGGAAAGAGTATCAAGGTGTTGAGATCTGACCGGAGGTCTGACCGAGGTGGAGAATATCTGAGTCATGATTTTCTTGATTATCTAAGGAAAAATGGGATTTTGTCTCAGTGCACTTCTCCTGGAACACCACAATATAATGGTGTATCCGAACGGAGAAATCGAACCTTAATAGATATGGTGAGATCCATGATGGGGTTCACTGATCTTCCAATGAACTTATGAGGCTATACTTTAGAAACAGTTGCTTATCTAATAAACAAGGTTCCCACCAAAGCAGTCTCGAAGACACCATATGAGATATGGAAAGGACGTAAGCCAAACCTGAGACACATCAAGGGTTGGGGGTGTCCGGTCTTCGTTAAGAGACTTCAACCAGACAAGCTTAATGCTAGGTCTGACAGGTGTAGGTTCATAGGTTATCCCAAGGAAACTATGGGATATTATTTCTACCACCCGTCTGAGCACAAAGTGTTTGAGGCCAGAACGACAACCTTTCTTGAAATGGAATTACTTGATGAAGGAATTCATGATGGGGAAGTAGTTCTTGACGAGGCTCAAGAACCCGACAAACCAACACAAGCTCATAGACATGAGATGTCAAATGAGCAATCTTGGTTGGGAGATATGTTGTTAGGCTCCGACGCTTCATTTTCAAATGTTGAAGTGACAGTGCCCATTCAGGAACAAGTTCAGGAACCTGTTCTAGAACCTGTTCAGGAACAAGTCCAACAAGATATCCCAGCGCAGGTTGAACCTGCTACACAGGCTTTCTTGAGAAGGTCAACACGTTCTCGACGTGCACCTGACAGACTTAATCTGATGGTGCAAGAGGATGTGGTCGGTCATAGAGATGATGACCCGTTGACTTTCCAAGAGGCTATACAAGGCCCAAATTCTGAGAAATGGTGGAAAGCCATGGAATCCGAGATGGAATCTATGAAGATCAACAAAGTATGGACTTTGGTTGATTCTTCACAGGCTTCCAGACCGATAGGTTGTAAATGGATTTACAAAAGGAAGTAGACGAGCAGGTAGAGACCTATAAAGCTCGTCTAGTTGCCAAGGGATATAGTCAACGAGAAGGGATTGACTATGAAGAAACGTTCTCCCCTGTGGCAATGCTCAAATCTATTCAGATTCTGCTTGCGATAGCGGTATTCCATGACTATGAAATTTGGCAGATGGGCGTGAAAACATCTTTCCTTAATGGAGAGCTCCAGGAAGAAGTCTCCATGACTCAACCTGAGGGTTTCACGTCGCCAACTCAGAGTCATATGGTATGCAAGCTTCAGAGGTCCATTTATGGACTCAAGCAAGCTTCTCGAACCTAAAACATTCGCTTTAACAGGCAGTTGAAGAGTTCAACTTTGTTAGATGCGAAGAAGAGCCTTGTGTGTACACGAAGTTTAGTGGGAGCACGGTTGTCTTCCTTGTGCTTTATGTGGATGACATATTGCTCATGGGGAAAGACATTCCAACGTTGCAAGAGACAAAATTTTGGTTATCCGAATAGTTCTCCATGAAAGATATGGGAGAAGCAACCTATATTCTGAGAAGAAAGATCTATAGAGATAGATCAAGGAGGTCGCTTGGACTATCACAGTCCCAGTACATTGATACCATTATGAAGAGGTATAACATGAAAAATTCCAAGAGAGGCTATCTACCGATAGGCACTGGAATTACTCTCTCCAAAGAAGATTGTCCTCAGACACAAGAAGAGAGAGAAAGCATGAGTAGGATCCCATACGCTAGCATAGTGGGAGCCATCATGTATTCCATGACATGTACGAGGCCTGATGTAGCCTTCACGCTAAGTGTAGCGAGTCGGTATCAGGCAGATTCTGGTGAAGAACATTGAAAATTGGTGATAACCATTCTCTAGTACTTGAGAAGGACTGGAGACCAATTCCTCGTTTATGGTGATTCTAGCTTAGAGTTAGAAGGGTTCATGGATGCCAGCTTTATGTCCGATAAGGACGATAACATATCGACATCGGGGTATGTCTTTTGTCTCAATGGGGGTGCAGTGTGTTGGAAGAGTTCCAAACAAACTACTGTAGTTGATTCGGTTACTGAAGCGGAATACATAGCGGCTTGCGAAGCTGCTAAGGAAGCGGTCTAGATGAGAAAGTTCATAATTGAACTTGGTGTGGTGCTTTCGATAAAGGAACCAGTTCCTTTATTATGTGATAATACCGGGGCAATACCCTAGACGAAGGAACCAAAATCTCATAAAAGATCAAAGTATGTTCTGCGGAAATACCATCTAATAAGGGAAATCGTTGAGCATGGGGACGTTCAAATCCAGAAGGTAGAAGGAAAAGAGAATGCAGCAGATCCGCTCACAAAGGCGCTTGGTTCAAATGAGTTTGACAAGCACAAGTTGAAGATTGGATTGCAAGACATGGCATGCTGGAATTAGTTCTAGGAATAGTACAACTGTTGTAACTATTTGAGAGCTATTTTATGTCTTGTATTTTGAACACTTATAAATAAAAAAATGGCATTATTTTGTCATTTGATGATATTTGTAAATATATATGTGCATATATTTTCATAGCTAGTATGATAGAGTCCATGATTAAATTAGAAACTTGTCATCATGATAGAGATCATGATAAAGAGAGTCAAGTTTTGGTAAAACTTAATCTAAATCGTTCTTGATCATAGGATAACTAATTGGACATTAGTAATCCGGATAGATCAACATGGATGTGATGGTTTCTATTTGATAGAAATTAGTAGATCTCTTTTACTAAATCACATTTATGGATGATGCACATAGAGATGTGATCATTGAACAGA
>CM071874.1:34061945-34086767 GCA_036759665.1 Gynandropsis gynandra
TCTATGTTGTCAGCAACATAATGACTGAAAAAGACCTTGGCCAGGGCATTAGAATGAGAGAAGAAAAGAGTTTCTTGCGATCATTCACCAGTCAGTTATGTTAGGCATGAAACATAGTTGATAATCTATTAGGACTTGACAGTTAGACCATGTCCTAGGATTATCCGGAGCTGTAAAGACGGAGGGAAATAATAATATTATCCTTCTACCATGGTTCTACAGAGTAAGGATGTTACTTCGCACTATTTGGTCGTTGAGGAGTGTTGCTAGACGCCAACCTCGATAGTTAATTATGAAGACTAATTGACTACCAGTTTAGTGATGAACCTACGAGGTCACACGCATACGAGTGTCTCAGTATCTGCTTATGATTGTTAGACAATCAGTGTGGGATACAGTTATATTCATCCGCTAGCACCAAAGAATATAATTGTATTTGATTTTTCTTTGGGGTTAGTACATAAGATGTACGGGCAAGTATGTGTATGGAGATACGTGTATTTCGACTATATGAGATATTACGTAAAGGCAAGTGGGAGATTGAAAGTCTCATGCCATTTATGTAATATTTCAATAGTTATGGGTTTAAGTCGCAATTATGAAAAGGTTAATAATTATAAATAAACGAAAACAAATTTCGTTAGAAGACAATTCATAACCTAGAAACCCTAGCCGTCAGAAAAGAAAAACCGAAGAACGAAAGTAGTTTTTCGTTTTTCTGATTTCCACATCAAAGCAATCCCGATCTCGGCGTGGATACAAGTAGAGGGCTTGCATCATCAAGCCTCGCATCCGATTATCACAGGTTCAACGTTTACAGGTATATTCGAAATTGTTTCTGTAAATTGTTTATCGTTGATAATCGAAAAACTTCTCGTTAAACATGACTAGATCTTTATTTGGGTTGATAAAAACACGTTTGTGCAGTTGAAATCAACCCTACAGGATCGTGGATGTCTCTCTTTCTTTTTAAGTGTATACTCGCAATGTCAATTGATTACACCTCACTCAACAGAAGTACATCAACGACATCCTTGTTCGTCACAAATATGCAACACATCAAACCAAATTTGACACCAATGGTCATTACATTAGCTCTCACTTTCACCTCGGGTACCCCTTTTAACGACCCGATAAATATTGTCAAGTTCATGACAGCTTCCAATACATTATCTTCACGCGTCCAGAGATCGCCTTCGATGTCAATGAACTAGTGCAATACATGCATTGCCATACGTTCGAGCATTGACAAGCATTCAAAAGGATCCTTCGATACCTCGGCAATACAAAGTCCTACCGGGTGCGAAACAATCTCTCTCTCTCTTCATGCCTTTTTCGATGCCAATTAGTGAGACGGTCATGATGAATTCAATTAAACCGGATCACATATTGTTTATCTTGAGCGTCATCCCTTCTCTTAGTCCTGGAAGAAACAATGATGTGCAATTAAGTCTCCGATCGAGGATGAATACACTTATGTTTCGTCCACCGCATCGGAGATACAATGGTTCATATCCTTTATGGAACTTGACATGCCCATTTCTTCTATTCCTATCATATGTTACGATAATGTGGGTACTATCAATATCGTGTTTTATTCTCGGATGAAGCATGTGATTATTGATTATCATTTTATTCGGGAATTCGTCTGATCCAATCGGTTACGTGTTTTGCATATATCCTCGACGGATCAAGATTAGTGTCACGACTGACACACATCTTGAAAGATATAATAAAAGAAAAATAGATGTTTTCTCGTTCATTTGAATTAATATTTTTTATTTGTATTTTGTTTACTTAATCTTAAACTTGTTATATTCTATTTTCTAATCTTAGAGACTTCATATATATAAATAATATAGACCAATCTCAAAAATGTCAAAATATTATTATTTTTACTTAGATATTGCATTTTATCCGTAAAAGGGGTATCGTTTCACCGCCCAAAAACATAAAATAAAAAGGAAAAGAAAACAGAAAAGATGCCACGTAATTGTACGGACATGAAATGGTGTGTGTTGTCCAAATGTGTCCACATATCTCTCAACTTTTTGGTTGGTAGAGGAAGACTAATCTATTTTTGTTTCTTATATAAATCAGAAAATAAAAATAAATAAATGGAGGGAGAAAGACAGATGCATGAATTAGAGTGGAAGCGAAGGCATGTTTGAGAAAGATTAAAAAAATTTTGATACGTGCATAACAGGACCCACCTGCACAACCCAACGACCCTTCCACGTTTTTTCCTTTCTTTTTTATTAATATTATTTATTACTTGATCGGGGGAGGCATTTGTGTTCTTCGCCCTCATGACAAATATTCCACATATATAATGTTATATAAATCGTTTTAGGCGTCTGTCTAGACACCATTTAGGCGTTAAGCGTTTTTGGTTATGAATTCTATAAGAAAATTGAAACTCTAGAACAAGAGAAAGAAAGGAAGAATTGAATTAAAGAGAAATCATATGAACCTTTTTTATTAATATTATTTATTACTTGATCGGGGGAGGCATTTGTGTTCTTCCCCCTCATGACAAATATTCCACATATATAATGTTATATAAATCGTTTTAGGCGTCTGTCTAGACACCATTTAGGCGTTAAGCGTTGTTGGTTATGAATTCTATAAGAAAATTGAAACTCTAGAACAAGAGAAAGAAAGGAAGAATTGAATTAAAGAGAAATCATATGAACCTTTTTTATTGTGAATGAATGAATTTAAAGGAACACAATCTCTTTAAATAGAGATGATTGAACTCAAGAATCCAAGACCCAAGATCCCAAGAATAAAGATCAATGTAATCTTGTTCTTGGTTGTTACATGGAAAAAACTAATTCTTGAATTCTTGTAGAGAGAGAGTCAGAACGCGTGTGCTCTCTGTTCTTGAGGTAGAAGATGAACTAGCATGTGCGGGCTAAGTGGAACTGGTCGCGCGTGTTGTGTGAGAGTTAGCGGATCTGTGCAGGCTAAGTGGAATTGCCCGCGCGTGTTGTGTGAGAGTCAACGGACCCGTGCGGTTTGAGTGAGACTGCCTGCGCGTGCTGTGTGAACTGATGGAAGCGGGTTGAGTGGAACTGCCCGTGCGTGTTGGTGAAGTTACCCGCGCGTGCTGAGCTGAGAAGCCTTCATCTTGAGTATTTAGACTGATACTCCCCTTCAAACTGATATATGGTGGAAAGTCGACATTCAGTTTGCTTCATAGCTGCACAAAATGATCACGAGACAAGGATTTTGTGAAAATATCTGCAATTTGAGAAGTGTTAGAAATATGCTTAACAATAACCGATCCAAAGGCTACCTTTTTCCTGACAAAATGATAATCAATTTCAATATATTTAGATTGACCATGAAATTTAGATTTGTTGTTAGCAAAGTAATAGAGAGATTATCACAGTGTAAAACCGAAGGACCTGGTTGTGATATACCAAGATCACGAAGAATGAAGCTTAGCCAAGTGAGTTCAGCTGTTGTGGACGCCAAAGCTCTATATTCAACTTCGGTAGACGATCTGGAAACTATTGGTTGTCTTTTAGCTGACCAAAAAAGTAAATTTGAACCAAGAAATGTACAAAAACCTGTTGTAGAGCGTCTTGTAGATAAACATCCTGCCCAATCACTGTCACTAAATGCAACCAAGTCAAATGTACTATGTTTATGTATGTATAATCCAAGAGTAATGGTACCTTTAATATAACGAAGAATTCTTTTTAGCAAGGCAAAATCAGATATTGTAGGTTCATGCATCCTTTGACAAATAAAATTGACTGCAAAGTTAATGTCAGATCTGGTCAAAGTTAAATATTGTAATTCACCAGCCAATTGTCTAAAATAAGTTGCATCAGAAAATTTTTCAAGATTCAGAGTATAATTATTTAATTTTAGAGGTAATGGAGTAGCTACAGGCTTACAATTCGTCATACCAGCTTTGTTAAGAAGGTCTAGTGCATATTTTTCTTGATGAAGAAACAATGCTGATGAGTAAAACTTACTTTGAATACCAAGAAAATAATACAACTGACCAAGATCTTTCATGGCAAACCTGATAGTCAAATCTGTTGTAAGTTCCTTTAACAATGGTTCACAATTTCCCGTTAATATCATGTCATCGACATATAATAAAAGGTAATATCTGAGCCTTGTTGATATACAAATAATGAAGGATTTGAACTACTACAGCAAAATCCAAATTCTAGCAAATATGAACTAAATTTGCCATACCAAGCTCTAGGAGCCTGTTTCAAGCCAAATAAGGATTTATGCAGCTTACATACGTTAGTAGGATGCTCAAAATCCTCAAAACCAGAAGGTTGTTGCATAAAAATATCCTCAGTCAACTCACCATGTAGAAAGGCATTCTTAACATCTGTGATATTGACCATTCATTAACTACTGTAATTGATAACACAGTCCTAATTGTAGCAGTCTTAACAACCGGACTAAATGTTTCTAAATAATCAATACCTTCCTCTTGATGATAACCTTTAGCCACTAATCTGGCTTTTAATCTGTTTAGAGACCCATCTACATTAAGTTTAGTTTTAAAAATCCATTTACATCCCAAAATATTCATATCATCTGAGTATGGAACTAAGGACCGAGTGTTGTTATATTGTAGTGCTTCCATTTCATAAATCATCGCTTGATGCCAACAAGAATGTTTTAAAGTTGACTTAACTGATTCTGGTTCTTGTGGAATATTTATATTAGCACATAAAGCATATTTTGGATTTAGTTTAAAAATTACAGATTTACTTCTAGTAGTCATAGGATGTTGATTTCCAGTATTCATTTCACTTTTAGGATTTGTATTTGATAATTCAGCATGTATATTTTCATCATAAGAATCTGAAATATTCAAACCTGTTGTTGATACCTGATTTCTTGTTGAAGTATCATCCAACTCTGCTGTTGATATAGTTGTTTGTGCATCAGGTATTTCAATAACAGAAGGAGGATTCTGAAATCTGGGTAAGACACTTGCAAATTTTGATTTGAAACATCCTTTGTTTGAGATTTGAACCCTAATTGCCATGCTTTTGATAGTAATGTGTCTGCTGATGGAATCAAATGTAGATAGCTATCTTGAAAAGGAAAACTTAGTTCATAAAAAATGGCATGACGAGTAATATATATCTTACCTGTTAAAGGATAAAGATATCTATATCCTTGATAATTTTCACTATATCCCAAAAATACACATTTTAAGGACCTTGGATCAAATTTATTTTGAGCATAAAGACGAAGACAAGGATAACAACAGCAACCAAAACTCGAAGAGCTGAGTAATCTACTTTCCTTTTAAACAAGATTTTATACGGTATTTCTCTAAGCAAAGAGGAAGATGGTAATAGGTTACTGATGTAATTTGCAGTATAAAATGCTTTTACCCAATATTGGAGAGGTATTTTAGTATGAAACATCATAACTAATCCTAATTCAGTAATATGTCAATGCTTCCTTTCTGCTTACCCATTTTGTTCAGGTGTATAAGGACATGATACTAGATGTTTAATACCATGTTGTAAGAGATGTTCTTGAAAACGAACACTACCAAACTCACCTCTTCCATCACTTTGAAACAATTTAATTTTGCAAGAAAATTGATTTTCCACCATCTTTTGGAATGAGACAAAAACATTACAAAAATCTGATTTATGCATTAAAGGATATAGCCATGAAAATCTAGAGAAATTATCAATAAAATGACATAGAACCTGAACCCTTGAACAGAAGTTGTAAGTGCTGGACCCCATAAGTCACAATGAATCCTTTCCAATGGTTCTTTAGCATGATAATCAGAATTAGAAAAAGACAATTTGTTATTTTTAGCCAATTGACAATATTCACACAATTTTGAAATAGATTTAGTAATTTTGATGAAATCATTCTTATTAAGTTCTTGTATAATATCGTTGTTAGCATGTCTTAAACGATGATGCCATATATCATACGGAGTAGAACAATGTCTAATAGAATAAAAGGCCTTGAAATCTATTGTTTGTAACCTGTAGATCCCTTCATGTTTGTTTCCTTTGGCCAGAATCTTCTGAGTTATTAAGTCCTTTATACAAACACTATCAGCATCAAAAATCACTTCACAAGGATAATCGTGAGTAAGCTTTGAAATTGATAATAGTGATTTATTAATTGAAGGAACTACCAGAACATTATGAATTGGTAAATTACCTTCTGAAGTAGTAATGGCGGTGGATCCAACATGAGAGATTGGGAGAAAAGAACCGTCTCCAATCATTACCCTTTTTGATCCGCCATACGGAATGGAACTCCGAAGATGTCCAGTTGAATTTATGATGTGAACTGAAGCTCCTGAGTCTGGAAACCAGTCCAGTTGAGGGTGTTGATTCATTTGTACTGGCGTGAGAGCTTGTGGTATATCACCACTTTTAAAGGTATTATCAAACCGATACCAACATCGTAAAGCCTCATGTCCTGCCTTACCACAAATTTGACACAATGTTCTTGTAGAGGAATTATGTGAATTATTATTGTTAACCTGAGTGTTGTTCGAGTTTTGTGCTTTCTGAACATAAGGAGAATAGACTTGTTGAGAAAAACCTCTTCCACGAGTTGTATAGTTCATATTGCCTCCGAATGTTTGTCTTACTCCTCTGTTATTGAAGTTCCTTCTTCCATACCCTTAATTTGAATTAGTGGAATACTGTGTGGCAGGAAAAGCTAAATGATGAGACACATTAGTGAATTGGATAGTAGAACTCCCAAGAACCAAACTATTCAATTGAGATACCACGTCTTCATAGGTTGGAATAGGAGGCTTATGCATCCAGGTTTGAATTACCGTAGCAAAAGCCTCGTATTCTTTGCCTAATCCATGAAGTAACCTAAAGATCTTCATGGGTTCTTGAATCGGTTTACCAATTGACTCCAATTTATCACCTATGCTCTTAAATTGACTCAAATATTCAGCCAATGTTTTTCCTTCTTTGATTAGAAGTTGTAATGATGCTAGCAAGTCAAATTCTCTTAGTGAGAATTCTTGATCTCTCTCAATATTTCTCTCAATTCGAAAATCCAGGATTTGAATTGCAAATCGTTGTATGTATCGATTTTAAGTAGGGGTGGGCGTTTCGGGTTACCCGGACCGACTCGGACCGACCCAACCCGAAAAAACCCAACCCGTCCGGACCGACCCAACCCGAAAAAACCCAACCCGTAAGATAATGGGTTTTGTCTAAAACCCATATGGGTTCTGTTTCTGGAACCCGAACGGGTTCGGGTCGGTCCGGGTTGGGTTCGGGAGAACCCGAGGAACCCGAAAATGTCCAAACCCTAATTTTTTCCCTCTTTCCCCTAACCTAACATTGTTTCCAAACTTTCCGTCTGTAATGCCCTGCGACTTCTCTTCTCTTCTATCCCAATCTCTCGCCCCTCCTCCCGTCGTCGCCCCTCCTCCCGTCTCGTCGTCGCCCCTCCTCCCGTCTCGTCGTCGCCCCTCCTCCCGTCTCGTCGTCGCCCCTCCTCCCGTCTCGTCATCGCCCTTTCATCGGCGCACAATCAGAACGGAGGTAATCTATGTTCTGTAAATTGTTCTGTAAATTAGGGTTTCGAATCTATTCGATTGGGGTTTCTGTAAATCTGTTTCGATTGAGGTTGGGTAAATTGTTCTGTAAATTAGGGTTTCGAATTCGATCGATTGGGGTTTCTGTAAATTGTTCTGTAAATTAGGGTTTTGAATTCGATCGAACGAACCCGAACGAATCCAAAGAACCCGAGGAACCCGAAGAACCCGAGGAACCCGAAGAACCCGAACGAACCCGAATACAATTTGGGTTTTTATGGGTTCAATATTTCAGAACCCGAACAACCCGAACCCAACCCGAAAACCCGAGGAACCGTCCCGAAAACCAAATGGGTTTTTATGGGTTCAATTTTTTAAAACCCGAGGAACCCGAACCCAACCCGAACCCGAGGAACCCGTCCCAAAACCCGAAACGCTTACCCTTAATTTTAAGGCTAGACCATACCTCCATTGTTGAATTCTTACCAACAACATGACTGAAGATTTCTTCAGAAAGAGTACCGATGATCCATGACATGATAAGTTGATTCGTTTGCAACCACGAGTCATGTTCAGGATTCAGAATATCTGTTGAAACATCATTCTTGATTTCTTAAATGGTTTTTTGCGGCTCTTGTATTGTGCTGTCAATGAATCCCAGCAATCTTTGACTCCGGAGAAGAGACTCAATTTGAGATTTCCAGAAAAGAAAGTTAGAATCCGTGAGCTTTATTGTAACAAAATTCGAAATATTAATATGTACTGGGAATGGATACTGCGGTTGATTTGCCGGCATTGTTCAAGATTGAAAACTGAAAGATTGTTGTATGAAACTTCTTGAATCCTCTTGGATTGATGAAATTTTTGTGAATATTTTTCACAAAACACTACTGATGCAAGATGCTCGACAGAGCCCGCGCGGGTTGGTGAAGTTGCCCGCGCGTGCTGATGAAAACAGAACTGCAGATAGATTGAACTGCAGTAAAAACTGATTGTTAATCGAAAAAAATTGAAACTGTGATTTCTTCGGATATGGGCAATCGTGAGAGGCTCTACAATTGTTGCCTCGTCATCGAAAGCTCAGTAATCACCGGAGACAACCCGTGAGGATTTAGCAAGGAGATTTGCGGAGGAATTCATGGTTGAATCCCCAATTAGGCTCTGATGCCATATGAAATCTATATAGAATTGAAACTGAGAACAAGAGAAAGAAAGGACGAATTGAATTAAAGAGAAATCGTATGAACTTTATTATTGTGAATGAATGAATTTGAAGGAATACAATCTCTTTAAATAGAGATGATTGAGCTCAAGAATCCAAGAGCCAAGATCCCCAGAACATAGATCAATGCAATCTTGTTCTTGGTTGTTACATGGAAGAAACTAATTTTTGAATTCTTGTAGAGCGAGAGTCAGAACGCGCGTGCTCTCTGTTCTTGAGGTAGAAGACAAACCAGCCCGTGCGGGCTAAGTGGAACTGCCTGCGCGTGCTGTGTGAGAGTCAGCGGACCCGTGCGGGCTAAGTGGAACTGCCTGTGCGTGCTGTGTGAAAGTCAGCGGACCCGTGCGGTTTGAATGAGACTGCTCACACATGCTGTGTGAACTGATGGACGCGGGCTGAGTGGAACTACCCACGCGTGTTGGTGAAGTTGCCCGCGCGTGCTGAGCTGAGAAGCCTTCATCTTGAGTATTTAGATTGATATTGGTCATCGGATTAATTTTTAGGTGGTCTTTAAAAAAAAATAACGTCAAAACGACGTTGTTTTGGTATTTAAAAAAACTAACAATGATACTTATCTACGTTTTTATCTTTTACCGCATTTACTTTCATCATTGTATTTGTGTGTATATATCTATTGTATTTTCTCTCGTCTATTAACTTACCCGAGTCTCTCGTCCTCGCTTTTATCTCTAATCTTCGCCTTTATCTCTAATCATCGTCTTTGCATTTATCTTATTTTTTTTATCCGTCATCGTCTCTCGTATATTGTCACCGCTTTCATCTCTTGTCATTGCATTTATTTCTCTTCTCGTCTATGTTTCATATCCACCATCGATTTCATCTCTCGCATTCGTCCTCGTGTTCATCATTACCTTAATCTAACATCGTTCTCGTGTTCGTCATTACCTTAGTCTAACATCGTCCTCATTACGTTTGTTTTTTATATTTTGTTTTTTATAAAATTGTTTGTGGTTGTAAATTTGATATTGTGAATTCAATATTTATGAAATATTTTTATAAATATTAAAATTATTTATTTATACGTCTATTTTTATTTATTTATTAATATTTTGAATTAATTATTTAGATTATAATTAGATTAAATAATATATATATATAATCTAGATTCCGTCTAGACATTCTGAACATTGGGCATCCGCCCTGCACTTTCTCAAACTTACATTTTTATCGTGAGATATGGACATAATAATAATCTAAGTAGGATTAAAGAAAAGAACAAAAAAGAAAACGTGGGACGAAACTAAAATGCAAAAAGGTGAAGTCTCCACATCTTTTTGAGCTCTCATATATAAACCCATGGAATCCACTCTCCATTGCACTCACCATTCAGACCCAAATCTCTCTCTCTCTCTCTCTCTCGGGCGATACGAAAGCCAACACTCTCCTTTTCTCTTTCTGCTTCGATCGGGACCCAGGATGGGTGAAGCAGAGAAGATGAATGAGATGGGAGGCTTTGAGGAGGAAGCCAAGATCAGCAGAGGCAAGGCCATAGATGTCATCATCCCAGGCTCCGACAGCTCTTTACAGTGGAAGCCAGTTTTTGGTGAAGCTTCCTCAACGTCGCAGGGAGCTTTCAAGAAGTTACGGAACCCCGATCGACATCTCCCCTATTCTCTCCAACACTCTCCTCCTCCGTCTCAGCCCTCAGCAACTTCCTCTGTTTTCCCTGTCTCTCCTCCTCCTCCTTCTTCTAGGCTCGCTTTCCCCTTCTCCCTCCTTCCCTCCATTCAGCATCCGCAACAGCCAGGATACGTGCCCGCCACCCATTTTCACCCTCCCTACCTCCCCACCCAAAGCCAGCAGCAGATGATCTCCTTTGCTCCCCAACATCACCACCAGAATGTACTTCTCCCACCATTTTTAAGCGGGGATTCATTCTCAATGCCTCCGCAGCATCAGTATCTTCTTCACTATTGGAGCGACGCCCTGAACCTGAGCCCGAGAGGAAGACTGATGATGATGAACAGGTTAGGGCAACAGGGTGGTCAGCAGACGCCGCTGCGGCCGTCCCCTCAGCCCTTCAGTGCCACAAAGCTGTATAGAGGAGTAAGGCAACGACACTGGGGAAAATGGGTCGCCGAAATCCGTCTACCACGGAACAGGACGCGTCTCTGGCTTGGCACCTTCGATACAGCCGAAGAAGCCGCCTTGGCCTACGACCGTGAGGCCTTCAAGCTCAGAGGGGAAAACGCGAGGCTTAATTTCCCTGAGCTTTTTGTGAACAAGGATAAGGTAGATAATTCAGGGACTGCGTCAGACTCTTCGCATCAGAAAGAACCAGAACCACCGCCTCAAGCAAGCCCTGACTTGCAAGACCCGAGCAAGGATACCTCGCAGGAGAAGCAAGAGGCGGCTAATGAATCCAGTGTAGACAACGATTCGGGTATTGGATCAAGCAGCAGTGGAAACAACATGGACGCGGAAGGTGTAGTTTGCGAAGGCGGGGAAATGGGGTGGCGAGAGATGGCTGAGGCATGGTTCAATGCGATCCCAGCCGGGTGGGGACCTGGAAGTCCGGTATGGGACGATCTTGATACAACCAACAATCTTCTGCTGCAGTCTCAGTTTTTGTGTTCCAACCAGAATCAACATGAACCCTTTGATGCCCACCCAGAAAACTCTTCTTTATCTTCTTCGTCTCTTTCCTCGCCTTCCTGTCCCATGAGGCCTTTCATTTGGAAGGATCAAGAATGAAATGGTGATCTTTAGATCTCTCTTTCTCTCTCAGCATTCTGAATACCAGTCGGATTTGGAGGCCAACAGTGTTGGAAGTGGTCAAGTCCCGAGGTTAGTTGGTCTGTTTGGATCAGTTTTAGGGTGTGTTGTCGAAATTGGCGTGTCTCAGTGAGTTTATAGTCGTAGTAATATGAAGCATGGCATTGGTCATCTGGTATTACAGTGGTAGTAAGGTTCAGTTACCAGACGGAGACAGTTTTTGTGATCTCCCATCCAAGATTCCCTCGCCGACATTGTTTTTCTGATCGGAAAAGGCGAATCAATAGTCTCATTGTTCCTAGCCTATTTCATCTCATTCGTCCGGGTGTTTCATTTTTTATCAGAGTACTTGTGTTTATGTAAGCAATATGGGTGAAAAGACAAAAGTTAAAGAGTACGTCTCCATCTCAAGGAGTTGCACTTGAACTTGTTTGTCCAGTTCCACCATCTAATCCAATACTTGACATTCTGACAAATAATTGACAAACATCATTAGTTAAGAAGGAATGGCTAACTGAGATGAGAGATGTCTACCTCCTCCGGAATCCTGAATGTATCGGCCGCACCAAACTTCCTGAACTCCTCACTTTCAACCACCGAGTCCTCTTCATTATCGTCATCATCTCCCTCAGCCGTCCATGGCTCGTGCATGCTTTTCGACCTGCACCCCTGTGTTGCCAGCATATTCACTTGCCCGTGATGTGAGATCTCTACCATCACTGTGTCATCATCCAGTGGCAGCGGTTGTTTCCACGGCTCCCCATCCATTCTCATGTACGTATGGTCGCTGCCACCTTTGTGAAACTCAAACCGAATGCGGTTTGCCTGATCATGCAGTACAACCACAGAGTCAATAAATGCATGCATACCATCATGTATTTGCCGCTCTTTTCCTGTGACCTATACCTGGGCGAGGCGTGTTCCATGTCCATTTGGGGCGAGCAGAACAAGCCCATGCCAAGCATTTCTAAACCCAACAACCTCAATTAGGCCGTCATCAACGAACGGTGGAGTCAAGTCTCTCTGTACAAGTCATTACCAAGAAACATAAATCTTGTATTATTCATGACAAGTGCATGCAAGAACTAAGCAGATTAGCTAAAAGAAACGTGCTTACGTCTCGCTGTTTCCTGGTATTGGGTGTGCCCCAAGGATTTAATCCTCCGGAAAAGCTGGGCAGATTAAGACAAACAATGGACCTGATGCTGTAATAACAGAAAGTGGATGTCAATAGTAAGAGAAGATTGTCTGTTTTATCTTCTTGGGGGTTCTGCTGTTGCTATAAGAAACGTATTTGGTATGCAACCATGACAAGTAAAAGATTCTCCGACACATCATTACATTAATAGTACGATGATCCTCCGGGATTAATCGATTAGGCATAGATTTACCTGTGGGGAATGTGGAGATCTTGCCATTGACCATTTTTATTAGCAATCTTAACCTTTGCAAGCTGAGATATATTCCTGTGATAGAGCTTTCAATTATACCATGCATGATACCACAATCATATATGGAAAAAGAAGAGATTCAAGCAGATATCTTACTGACCTTGAAGCAGGATGAAAAAGCGACGCACAAAACCATCCTTGTGTGCAACCAAGCTTTACATATGTACTCTGCCATTGGGAAAGAAGAGAGCTAAGCCAAAGAAAACAACATTTGTTCCTCTTTGTTCAGTCAAGGAAGAATTTATTAAAGATGAAAGACATGATCTAGCAAATAATCGACGAGAGCCACAATACTATCTCCCAATCTAGAGTATGGAAATTTAAATCACACTAAGCATTTGATAAGAGCCTATTCTGATCAAACTTTGTTGTTCAGCATCTTGGACAAGCCAAAAAGGGACCGAATCAGAAGCACTTCAAAGGGCTTGGCGGAAAAAGTGCAAAGGACAAAATCCTGCATTATTATGAATGTGGAAAACCAGGTCACAAATCATATCAATGCTGGAACAAAAAAGATAAAAAACTGGACAACAAATCTAAGGCAAATTCTACCCTGTAGGTTAATGTTGCTGAAAAGGATGAGATCATCGTCGCGGTGGTGGTTGAGGCGAATTTGTTGGAAAACAAAGTGTACCGATTGCTAGACACTAGAGCGACCAGACACTTCTGTTCGAACAAAGATCTTTTCCAAGAGCTACAAGAAGTTGCAGATGGTGAACACGTCTTCATGGGTAATTCTGCCACCGCTGGAGTTCTTGGTAAAGGAAAAATTCTCTTCAAATTTACATATGGAAAAACATTAGCATTGCATGATGTGCTGTATGTTCCATCGCTGCGTAGGAACTTAGTCTTTGGTAGTTTGTTTAATAGAGCTGGTTTGAAACTTGTCTTCGAGGGTGATAAGGTGATACTAGCCAGGAATGGGGACTTTGTGGGAAAAGTTTATTTGTCTGAGGGATTGTTTGTCCTAAACACTAGTTCTGCTTTAGCTAACGGAAGTAACTCTGGTTCTGTTTATATCGTTGAATTTGTTAATGTGTGGCATGGCAGACCAAGACATGTGAATTATGGTTCTATTAAAAGGTTGAAAAATATGCAACTCATAAATGCATCAAACGAAAATGAATATTCAAAATGTGTTATCTGTGCTGAAGCAAAATATGCTAAGAAGTCTTTTAAACATGTTACTTCTAGAGGCACGGAATTACTTGAATTGGTTCATTCTGACTTAGCTGATTTTAGAAACACGTTAAGCAAAGGTGGTAAAGAGTATTACATTTCATTTATTGATGACTTTTCTAGATATACGAAAATTTATCTGTTAGGATCTAAATATGAGGTTGCTCAAATGTTTTTAAAATATAAAGATGAAGTGGAAAACCAATTAGATAAAAAGATTAAAGACTTAGATCAGATAGAGGTGGTGAATATTCCACAAAATTTCTTGAAGAATTTTGTAGTGAGAATGGTATCATTCACGAAACTACAACACCGTATACACCTCAACAAAATGGCATAGCCGAGCGAAAAAATAGATTACTAAAAGAAATGATGAATGCTATGTTATTGAGTTCTAGTATGCCTGATAATATGTGGGGGGAAGCAGAATTGTTTGCATGTTATATTCTTAACAAGGCCTTCACAAAAAACTAGAAAAAACTTACGAATTATGGAAAGGTTTTAAACCAAATCTGAATTATTTGAGTATGGGGTTGTCTTGCTAAGGTTGCATTTCTTGAATTTAGGAAAACGAATATAGGACCTATGACTTTTGATTGTGCATTCATTGGGTATGCTTAAAATAGTAGCGCATATAGGTTCATATGTTTGAATGATACATCAATATGTAAATCTAGAAATGCTGAGTTTTTTTAACATATTTTTCCTCTTACAAAAGATGACACATCTTCTTCTTCAGTTAGTGGTTTGGATAAGAAATCATCTACGATAGTTCATGATAAAGAACCTAGAAAGAGAAAGAAAAAGGGTTGAGAAAACTTTCGGTTCTGATTTTGTCAATGCATTTCTAGTTGATAATTCAGACAAAATTGATGAACAATTTGTATCTACGTTTTTTATTGATGAAGATCCTAGAACCTACAAAGAAGCTGTGAAGTCTATAGACTCTAGTTTTTGGAAAGAAGCAATTAAGAGTGAGTTAGATTCAATAATAATGAATCACACATGGAATTTGGTTGATTTGCAAGGAAGTAAAATCATTAAATGTAAATGGATCTTCAAGAGGAAAACTAAACCAAAGAAAAATTTAAGGCTAGACTAGTGGTAGTAGGATATACTCAAAAGAAATGTATTGATTATTTTGATACTTATTCTCCTGTAACTAAAATCTCTACCATTAGATCTTTGATTGCACTTTCAGCTATTCGAGGACTCATAATACATCAGATGGATGTGAAAACGGCATTTTTAAATGGAGACCTGGAAGAAGAAATTTATATGGAACAACAGAGGTATTCATCATAGCTGGGTAGGAAAACACAAAGTGTAAGCTCAGAAAATCTCTCTGCGGTCTCAAGCAGGCACCTAAACAATGGTATAAAAAATTTGATCGAACTTTGATAAACCATGGTTATGTAATGAATGTGTCAGATTCATGTGTTTACACTAACTTGTTTCAGGCCTGATAGTGTGATCGTATCCTTATATCTTGATGACATGTTAATTTTTTCTTCAATCATAGAAGTCATCATTGAAACCAAGAAATTTTTATCATTTCATTTTGATATAAAAGACTTAGGAGAAGTTGATGTTATTCTTGGTGTTAAAATTCATAAAACGGAAAATGGATTTTCTATGTGTCAATCACATTATATTGAGAAGATTCTCAAGAAGTTTGATTGTTTTAATAAACTGCCTGTAAGAACTCCTTATAATCCAAGCATGAATCTTAAAAGAAACAATGGTGATAGTGTTTCGCAAACTGAATATGCTAAGATTATATGAAGTGTTATGTATCTCATAAATTGCACAAGACCAGACATTGTATATGCTGTGAGTAGACTAAGTAGATACACTCATAATCCAAACAGTGAACATTGGAATGCACTTAACAAGTTTCCCGCAGTATTAGAAGATTATTGTGATGTGAATTGAATGACAGATTATGATGAAGTGAGCTCCACCACTGGATATGTATTTACATTAGGTAGACGAGCAGTTTCGTGGAAATCATCGAAACAAACTTATATTACTCGATCTACTATGGAATCGGAGATTATCGCTCTTGAATTGGCTGGTTAAGAAGCTGAATGGTTAAAAAATCTATTAGGACATATTCCATTGTGAGGGTCTATTGTTCTTGTCTCCTTGCATTGTGACTCACAAGCTGCCATTGGAGTTACAAAGAATTATGTGTATAACGGTAAAAGAAGACACATTCTCATACGACATGGAGCAGTTAAATATCTCTCAAAGGATGGAGTAATCTCTTTAGAGTTTGTGAGATCCGAAAGAAACTTGGCAAATCCTTTAACAAAAAGATTATCGAGAAGAATTATTCAAGAATCTTCTAAATGAATGAAACTTAAACCTCTGGGTTGAATTGAGATCAGCATATTAGTTCATTCTTGTATTGTGGTTGTTAATCCATAATTCTAGTTGTTGAGTGGTACTATAAAGTACTTGATGGATGTTGAGATAGAAGTCAGAAGTACTTATTCCATAACTCTAGTGGTTGAGTGGTCCTATGAAAGACTTGATTGATGTTTGAGATGTAAGTCGAAATGACTTATTCCATGGCTCTAGACGTTGAGCGGTCTTTTGAAAGACTTGATGGATGATGATATGGAAGTCTTATGGACTTAATAATTTCATAGCTCTGTAGTTGAGTGGTCTGTAATTATATCAGACTTGATGAAGTTATTGTTAAAAAATGAGTGTGAAGCTGGGGTGCCTTCTATGAAAGAAAATTGAGTTTCTTTCTAGAACACTCGTAGAACTAAGGTAAAAAGAAAAAGAGCATGGCCTTTAAAACCGTTGTAAACGTATCGCGGAATAGCAAATACCAATGAATTGATACGTGTTATGGGAGTCTCAGTTTAAGCTTTTGAAAGTTCAAGAAGCAATTCACTTCCACTAGCTTAAGTTGTTGCCTCACATCACTACGTATCAATTCATTCGTAAGATATTGATGCTTAAGTAATTCAATTCCTTCATTATTCGTTTTACTCATATGTTTTAAAAATTGTGATAATCATTTTGTGGGGATTGTTGAGAAAATGATTGTTTTGCCCTATTTGCAAAAGTCCCATATCGGTTTTTAAGAAAGATTTTGACCCGTATATATTAAGTCTCGTGTTTTATGTGATTAAAAAGGAGTTGATGGAGGGGGTTTTAGACTGAGGCAGGTTTTACAGAAAATACCACACGCGCGCGACGACGATGCCGCCACCATCCGCGCGCACCGTCGCTCGGACCGGGCTGGGTCGGGTTTACACTATCTGAATATTTTTTGTTTTATTTTTATAAACGTTTTCAACTTCCCTGGTCAACCGACCCATTTTGGTGGGCAGCCGACCCATTTTTGTGGAAGGCATCTCAGGTGGCGGTTAGGAGCTCTCCATGAGCCTAAAAAAGGCTACCGAGTGGCTAAGGGAAGAGCATCCAAAAATCACCCTTTTCTTCTCTACTGTTTTCAGCCGTGTTACCCCCCACATACGAGTGTTTTCTTTTACGCTATTGCACCCTCCTTTGCCGCGAGTGCACGCGTGTTTAGGGGTTGTTGTGTTAACCTTGCTGAAGCGATCAACATTTAGTTTGCACCACGGTCGTGCCGAAATTTCGCTTTCAGACCAGTGATATTTACCACGACACAGTTTGGTAACCGTGCATATTTTCTAACACCTATCTCATGTCATACTAGGTTCAAACCAATCCTTACAAGCTTATTGTGGAAGGGTGCCCATTGTCATATAAGTCATCCACTAATCTCATTCTTAGCCAATGTGGGATCCTAACAAACATTCAGGGTGAGTTTCTCAAAAAGGAATATGCAGGAAACTTGTAAATATATGTACCTGATTGATCAGCTGATTTTTAAACTTTTCAGGATGCAACTTCCGCTCAGAGTGAAATGCATAAGATATCTGAGCATCCATTCCTGCATCAGCATATTAAAATTGAATTTTTAAACTTGCCTTTGAGGCATGATTTTCAAAGAGATCATTGATGATAACTCAATGAAACAACAAAAAAAAAGCTTAAAGATTTGTAAATTGATCGATTTCCATAAAAGATGATTTATGAACTTGATGGAAGTTCATACATATATGACAACATTGTTCAGTAGTGGAAAGTAGAACCTTCGCTAAACTATGAGTTAGATTGTAAGAGATGGCCTTTTTTCAATAGAGATTTGAAATAAAAGGCCTTACCCATGCTAAAGTAATTCCAGAATCCCCCACGAAATGTGTGATAACCTTCCTGGGGAAAAATTTGACTGCTGAGATAAGAAGACGAACACAATGTGAAAATAAGGACAATATGATCCTTACCACATTGAGTTCATCTGTTGGGGAAACACGGTGAAACGCATGCAGAGAATGTGGTAATTCAAGAGGAGCGACAGGATCACAAGAGCCTTGTTTGGGAGCCTTAATCCTCATAAGTATATGCCAGCTAAAGGTACAACAATAGTAGACATCCTGTTAGTTATTCTCCAGATTTATACAGACAATACAGTGAGGAAGGAAGGACACACATACTTGTCTATCTTCATTTCTTTTGCCTTCATCACTTGATCCAAAAAGGACTCCACAGACGACCAATCTGTTCCAGGGTTTTTTTTCCCCTGAAGATGGGCAAATCAAGCAGTTGGTGCTGATCATGAAAACCACACTAACATGCCCAATAAAGATCGTTTCCAATCAGAAAAAAGGTAAGGCCGAACGGACCTACCCATCCGAAGGCAAATGGAAGGTTGTTTCCTGTGCCCAAAGGTACTGTAGCAACTGGGGGCGGATGGGATAATTTTAGATCACAGATAACTCCAAGAATCCACCCAGCAGTTCCATCACCTCCTGCAACCTAAAGAGACATCTCAAATCAACTCAAGGGGCCGCAGTTCAAGATCACAACCTCATTGGTGTGAAACCATAAGACAGTAGAGATGCTTGTAATGGCAGAGCAAACTCACAACTATTTTCAACTTTTCCTGAATTTTGCGAGCCAAAGCGTCAGCCTTTAACCTCTCTAGGTTGAGATAGATTCTGCGCAGCACCTGATCGGGTGTCTCTTCGCCAAGATCAAAGACCTGAAAAGCAAACATGGGTTGCAGATAGTAGAATCAGGAAGAAGCCAAATTCAGAAGCTGGCACAAAGGGTGAAGGGGAAGGGAAAAGACCTGGTTGGGATTGAGAAGAGAGCGGTAGGTGAGGATGAGCTCTCCACCTAACTGACCTCCACTTTTGGAGTTGATGAAAATGAGGACTGGGCACTCTGGTGGCTTCGACAGCTCCACGAACTCAGCTTCTGCGGAGATTACGTAAGAAGGGATGAAGAATTCCTTGAGGAAATCCGACAAACTAGTGTATTTCTCCATGCCCGCATCTGACTGCACAGTCAAGCGACAATACGGAATCTTGGAAATTGTCAAACCCATGTGTATGTGAGAAAATCGAATCGTATGGGATCAAAGGAAGATAGAAGATGAAGCTTACCGTCGAGAATCTGCCGGGAATACAAAGCGTGGAAGAATCCCTGTAGGGGACCCGGAGAGATCCGAAAGGGGGAAGAAAACAGAAGAAGAAGTTGCTTTTTGCGTCATTATTCTGATACTACTTCAAAACATGTTATAATAATATTATTATTATTAAAATAATACTTTACTTGGGAGGGAAGGACCCATCGATATGACGTCTCGGGCCGGACTGTATTAAGGCCCATCAGAAATGTAGGCCCATCAATCGAGAAATGGGCCCATCGTCAATAAGCCCATTTACTGACACCATCTTGGACTGACACATATACGTCACGTGCCGTTGCTGTATATGACATGCATTCTCTCTGACTCTTGCGTATCGTTTTAGACCACGAATCTCCTTTCCATGTGTCGCATTTGTTGTGAATCCACATGAATAAATAAAATAAATAAATATATACAATACGCTTCCTATGATTTGCTTGGGAGAATATTGCATTTTTTTAAAAGGGAATTCAAAGTTTGTTGTTCAGCTTTCCACCAACAATTTAACAAACGGAGGGGAGACTCATTGTTATGTTGTTGGATATATGTATTTGTGTATATATAAATATATATAGAGATGGATTATTAGACCGAATTGGCAACATGTAATTACGTGTATGCTTTCTTGGATGTATAATATATATGGCTGCATGAATTGATGCCACGTATTGTATTTTGACATTATGCAACAAACACTTTCGTCATATGAATCCATGAAATTGACATTCGAAACGGAAAACGCATAGTTGATGAGAGTATCCAACTACTTCATCGCCCATGCAAAGTCAATCCTTTCTTTTACTATAATCCCATTTCCACCCTTTTCACACCCTATGCAATATATTTTAAACCCATATATATATATATATATATGTGTAAAATTCCATATATATATATATATATATATATTTATATTTGTATGTATTTTGGAGAAAAACACGTGGCAGATTGAATTGACTTTGGTTGCCACATCAAGTCCCATTCACAATCAAATGTATAAAAGGATATATATCCCATGCATTGGTTTGGGAAGAGAGTAAATAAATATTGAATATATATCATAGAAATGGGAAGATCACCTTGCTGTGACAAGAACGGAGTGAAGAAGGGTCCATGGACACCCGAGGAAGATCAGAAGCTCCTTGACTATATCCACTTGCATGGTCCTGGCAATTGGCGTACTCTTCCCAACAATGCAGGTATATACATATATATATATATACATGCGATTTGACTTTCATTTTCACATTTTGACGTCTATGTATACTCACACATTCTCCATCGGGTAAAGGGCTCCGACGATGTGGGAAGAGTTGTCGTCTCCGATGGACCAACTATCTGAGACCCGACATCAAGAGAGGACGATTCTCCTTTGAAGAAGAAGAAACTATAATCCAGTTGCACCGTGTTCTGGGAAACAAGTAAGCATGAATAATACATAATGTTCGATCCATGATTGGTTATGGCATGATCATAATATCAAGTCTTGTATGGATATATAGGTGGTCAGCTATAGCTGCTCGTCTACCAGGAAGGACCGACAACGAAATAAAAAACTACTGGAACACTCATATTCGTAAAAGACTCATCAGAAATGGGATCGACCCTGTAACCCATGGCCCGCGTCTCGATCTTCTCCATCTCTCCTCTATTTTAAACGTTGCTGCGCTCAATCCACCAAACTTGTTAGCACCACAAGCCACTCTGTCGTATCCTGAAATCTTGCAGTTGGCCTCTCTTCTCTTGCCCCCACCACAGCATCCTATCCCTACCCACAGTCTTCATCAAAACTTGCTTGATGATGCTAACGTTGGCGGGCTTCAAAGTCAATCTCTCAATGATGATCCATTAATCCCATCGCCCTCTTCTTGCGATCAAGTACCAATTAATGATGGCCTTGGAGATCAAAGAGCTATGGGTGCAACAGATGCAGACTTACCACTTTTAATAGAGAGTTTCGACATGGATTCTCTCAGCCCCACAACAGTGAACAGCAGCTTCACCGAGGATGATCGAGAAAGCAACTGCCCAAACTTCTTCAAATTTGAAATACCTGAGAGTTTTTCTTTTGATGAGTTTATATAGATTCTTGATACGTACACAATTAATTCTTGATTGCATATAAAACATGTCATTTTTCGATCTTTAACGGGTTTGGTCCGTTTTTTATTTATTTATTAATGTGGGTTCCGACCAGAACACAAGAGGGCCGAGGTCCACTCCGCCGAATACACATCTTTGTGTTTCGTGAAGATGAAGTCCACAAAACGCCAAAAAATAAATGCTTAAAATTATTGAAATTATTGGTCTGCCTTTTAGGTGACGCAGGACAAGGAGCAGTTGTAATGATATTCGGATCATTGAGTCCTTTTTTCTTACCTTTTGAATTTCGGGGTTTTTTTTATTTAGTCAAAAGGAAGAGAGTTTGTACAAAAAGTAAGTTTTTGGTTATGACCCACCACCCTTGTTCCATACATGAATCATTTCATCTTTTGAACTTCACATTTTCTTTTCTTTTTATAATAAACGTGGCCCGCTCCTTCGCTCTCCCCAAACAAAACCCTATTAAAAAGTCCCAGTAAGAAGGATAAATAATATGTTATACTTACATGATTGGAGGCCGTGTTTTGTCCTTTAGAAAACGACCTTTTTCTTCTTGTGCGTATATATATACACTCACTCACTTGGCATATTGTAAGCTGTAACATTTAATGATCTGTTTGTAGTCTGGCTTAGCTATACAAGCAACGACTCATGTATTGAAATTTCTGGCTTAGCTATACAAGCAACGACTCATGTATTGAAATTCCTAATGACGATCAATCTCGATATATTTTCAGTATTCATAGAATACAATATTTAAGTCAGAAACAATAGAGATTTATTGTCACAATATAGATTTGTATGGCTAATGAATGGTATTCAACTTCAATATTAGTATGAGAGACTGTCGATCGCTTTTTAACTTTCCAAAAAACACAAAACCAAGAAGTTGACTTGCAAGAATCTTCATCTTAAGCCCAATATTAACAAATTCATGGATTTGATTTTAATATCCAAAAATCATAGTTGCAACTTTGAAATGATCAAAATGTTTGTGCTAAAAGAAATTGAGAAAGCTTATTAACATCATAAGCAATACCACGTCTAGCGATTCCGAGACAAAGGTAACTAAAAGGTTGTCCAACAATGTACATGAGTATTTCTTTACTTTAAATCCTAAAAAATGTTTTAATGGGTCAAAATCTTTAAGTGTGAAATGAATGTCTAATAGTCATTTGAGTCCTGTTACAATATTATTGTTATTAGCTACAACTATATCATCTACATGGACTAAGAGTGCAAGAAAACTCGTGAAATTAGACTTGATAAACCGAGTATTATTGAATGCATACTGTAAAAACCATAATTCAAGAGAACATCAGAAAATTTTGTATACTATTGTTTTGATACTTGTCATAAACAATAAAGGGATATTGTAAAGTTTACAGAACAATTTGGTGGAAGTTTATAGACAAAACCGTTGGTCAACTAGGAGAGAGAGCAAACGGGTGACCATCGGTCGAGTAGGAGAGAGATCGGGCGGATGGTCGTCGATCGAGCAGGAGAGAGAGCGGGCGGGTGACCATCGGTTGAATACGAGAGAGAGCGGGCGGGTGACCATCGGTCGAGCATGAGAGAGAGAGCGGGTGGGCGGCTGTCGGTCGATCTGTCGTGCATGAGGAAAAGGAAAAGGCTACATCGAGGAGCGGGAAAAGAGGAGAGGGAAAAGAGAAGAGGCTAGAGGAGTAACATAAGGAACATGTTTAACCTAATAAGGTATTTAGGTAATATACATAAAAATAAGGGGCTTTTTTATAATTTTTACGGGTATCTGCGAATGCTCGCTTATGAAACTAAAAAATCTGTCCCGAACCGAAACCTTCGGGTATTAAAATTGTATTATCGAATGTGAACCCTCGAGTTCGAATATTTTTTCACGGATTCGGGACGGATTTTGGGACGAGACAGGTCGTGCGGGTTTTTTGTCTACCCCTAAAGTTTAGTACTCGGAAAAGGTTTGTAACCTGGTGGAAGCGATATTTCTTTATCAAGACTGTCATTGAGGAAAGCACTAGACACATTAAGTTGAGATAAAAACCAATTAATTATAACAGATTGAACAAGAAGGATTTTATGGTAACTAATTTAGTAACAAGTGAAAAAATTTCAATGAAATACATTTCTTTTGCCACCGGAAGAGCTTTCGACATGTCTATTGAACCATCAAATTTCTTTTGATCCTATATATCCATTTGCACTCTACACATTTTTTGTTAGAGGATAACGAGACAATTGATCAAGGATCATTAGCTCATATATCTTGCAATTCTTTATCCATGGTTGTCTTCCAACCATTGGAAAGGAAGACTTGCTTGAAAGATAGAGGTTTAGAGTCAGTAACAAGTTGAAGTATAAAATTTATGTAATCAGGGTTTAGATTGTCATCAGTAAGAACGAAAAATAAAGGATAAGAGATATATGATTGTGGTAAGATCTTAGTTTTAGAAAGAAAACAAGGTAAATCATTCAAATATGATGGAGGTTTTATAGTTCTTCTTGGATGAGATATCAAAAGCTATGACAGAAGAAGGAATGTTGATGTCAAATTCATGAATAGGAAAAAAAAATGTGTAATGGTATATGGAAAAGTATCTGAAGAAGCATTAAAGTTATTAATGAGATGGAATATGTATTCATGACTTGTAACTTTTGTAGTCATTGGTGTAACCAATAACGACTGCAAGTTATAATCTTTAAGAGAATTTATTTCTCTTGTGAACATAGGTTGAGAAGTAACATAAACAAACAAAGGCTTTAAGATTTGAATAGTCATGAACCTTATGCAATAATATTTCATAAAGAGATTTATTAGACAAACGTTTATTAAGAGTTTCGTTAATATAAAAGACAAATTTTTTGATGCAATCATAAACAATGTGTAAGTTTGACTGAAATAACAGACCTCAATATAATTTTGTTGAGGAGTGTTAACACATGAAAAATAATGATGAATGCCTTTTTTAATGCATATATATTTGAATGCATATTTGTAAGCTTTGTCAAATGAAATAGACTTGATTGTAGTTGTAAACTAGTTTTCATCATAAGCAAGGAATTCACGAAAGAG
>CM071874.1:34095465-34118300 GCA_036759665.1 Gynandropsis gynandra
CTCGTGAGCTCGTTTTTTAAATGAGCTAGAAAATACCTAGCTCGGCTCGCTTAAATATGGTCCGAGCTAGAGCTGGCTCGTGAACCAACATCTCATTTTACAGCAATGGCTCAAATGACTCTGCAGCAGCGGAACAATCCCCTGCAACCTTCCTGCATTCAACAATCACAAGAATACCTAAGGCAAACAACACATCACCCAATAGGACAAATACAACAGACACATCATCCAAAAGGACAAATGCAACGGATACATTAGCCCTACACAATTCATTTAGTGTGCTGGCAGATTAACAGAAATATTCCTGACAATTGTCCTTTATTATTCCAGCAAAGTTTATAAAAGGATACAGTTGTGTACAAGGTTGATAGACACGAAAGAATGAAATAAAAAAAGGAAAAGTTTTAAATCATTCTCTACTCCATTCTTCATTTTCTTTATGGTATCAGAGCTGGGTTAAGCTCTCCCCACAGATTCAACCATGGATGATAATCCAGTTTTTCCCTTCCTAGTTCATATAAATGTTTCCAACTTTATTACCCTAAAACTCACCAACACAAACTATCTAATCTGGAAAACCCAGATTGAATCCCTATTAGACTCACAAGATCTCCTTGGCTTTGTTAATGGAGAAACACCTAAACCCCCAGAAATTCTCACCGAAACAAATGCAAATATAATAACCCATACCATAAATCCTCAATACGAGTCCTCGAAGAAAACAGACCAGATAATAAAATCATGGATATGTGGTACAGTATCAGAGGAAGTGTTTGGGTTAGTAATAGGAATGAAAACGTCGGCAGAGGTATGGGATTCCTTAGCTCGAAATTTCAATCAGATCTTCGTCTCCAGGGAATTCGATCTCTTAGCGTCGTTACAAAATTTGATGCTGGAAGGGAAGGAGATAACAGAGTACATGCGGAGCTTCAAATCGATCTGCGACCGCCTCGCATCTATCGGTAAGCCTGTGTCCGAATCAATGATGATTTTCAGGCTGCTCCAGGGGTTAGGGAAGGAATACGAAGCCTTCTCTACGGTGATACACACGTCGATGCACAGACTCCCTCACCCGACCTATGAGGATATCGTTAGTCAGCTTACCAGTCTGGCACTCACAACTCGGAGTTACAAATCGCCGGAAGTCTCTCACCACACAGCCTTTTCAACACAAGCAGGCGAGTTTCCAGGTAACCCTAATGCGCCTCTGTCATTCTGCAACTCTTCAGGACAAAGCAATTTCAGAAATTATAACAGGAACAATAGATGGAGACAACCCTTTTCCTCAAGAGGGCGTGGTTTTATCCATCAGCTTTATACTAATAGCAAACCACATAATCCACCTAAATAAATGCTTGAAACCTCTCGCCCCTTATGCCAAATTTGTGGAAAAACATGCCATACTGCCTTAAAATGTTGGTACCGTTTTGACAATTCTTTCCAAGCACAAGATATACCTCATGCCTTGACATCAGTTCAAGTTTCTGATCCTATGGGTACAGAATGGTATCCGGATTTAGGGGCAAGTTCCCATATGACTAACACACTGAATCATCTACATAAGCCTCTAGACTACAAAGGTTCAGAGAGTGTTATGGTGGGCGATGGCTCTCTTCTTCCAATTACTCACATAGGATCGGCAAGCCTGCAATCTCCATCAGGTAAACTGCAATTTCAGAATGTTCTTGTTGTACCGTCACTAAATAAATCTCTCTTATCCATTTCACAACTCACATCTGATATTCCATGTATTGTTACATTTGATACTAACAATGTTATCATCAAGGACAAACAGACTCAAAGGGTTATAGCAACATGCCACAAGTCTAAGGGGCTCTATGTTCTTGACTCCTCTGCACATTATGCCCTCTTCTCAATTAGGCAGCAAGTCACCACTCATGATATCTGGCACAACCGTCTTGGACATCCGAATAATGAAGTTCTAGCAACACTCCAAACTACTGGCAAGATTCATATTAACAAAGTATCTTCTGGCATGTGTGAACCTTGTCAACTATCTAAAACTATCAAACTTCCTTTTAGTAGATCTCTATTTAAAGCAAGTGAACCTCTCGAGCTTTTACATTGTGATTTATGGGGACCTTCACCAGTTATTTCAAATCAAGGTTTTAATTATTATGTTATCTTTATAGATCATTTTTCTCGATTCTGCTGGTTTTATCCTTTAAAGGCAAAAAATGAATTCTATGCTGTGTTTCTTAAGTTTCAAAAAATAGTCGAACTGCATCTTGACAGGAAAATCAAGAACTTTCAGTGTGATGGTGGAGGTGAGTTTGATAATAAACTGTTCAAAAATCATTTATCTAACTGTGGTATACAGCCGAGGATGGCTTGCCCGTATACTCCAGAACAAAATGGAGTATCTGAAAGACGACATAGACACCTTACTGGTCTTGCACTCAGCATGCTACTCCAGTCTAAAGTACCCTTTCTATACTGGGTTGAGACTTACCATACTGCAAATTTTCTTATAAACTTACTGCCTTCATATGTGTTACAAAATCATACTCCGTATTCAATTTTGTATAACAAAGAACCTGTCTATACTTCCTTAAGAGTCTTTGGTAGCTCTTGTTACCCCTATCTTCGGCCATATGCACAAAATAAATTTGATCCTAGATTACTAAGCTGTGTGTTTGTTGGTTACAGTGAAATTTACAAAGGATATAGGTGTCTATATCCACCTACAGGTAGGGTTTATATCTCAAGACATGTTATCTTTAATGAGCAATCCTTTCCCTTTTCAACCATCTATCAAAATCTGGTACCATCAGACACTACATTTTTGTTAAAATCGTGGCAACAAGGCTTCTTCCAGGTAGGTACATCTAACTCACATTCTAATACAAACACTTCAAACTTATCTCCAACTCCTATTAATGTTATAGAACAATACCAACATCCTGTGCAATCTGCTACTGATGTTTCCACTGAAACAAGCATTGATGTTTCTACTGAAACTAGCACCAGTTCTAGTTCCTCTGTTTCTGCAGAAATTTCAGGTGAAAGAATGGTGACTAGAGATGACAGAATGGTGACTACAGGCTCTTTGCATCCCATGATCACAAGATCTCAAGTGGGAATTTGAAAGCCTAATCCAAAATATACATTACTGGCAACAAGTCAGGTAACACTTACTCCAAAAAATGTAACGTCAGCCTTAAAACACTCAGGATGGGAACAATCAATGCATGATGAAATCACAGCACTTGAAAAGAATCAAACCTGGGAACTAGTACCTAAAACTGAACACATGAATATATTAGGGTGCAAATGGGTTTTTAAAGTAAAACTTAAACCAGATGGGGTGCTAGATAAACTTAAGTCCAGACTTGTTGCTAAGGGCTTCCATCAAGAGGAAGGAATAGATTTTGTCGACACTTATAGTCCAGTTGTAAAGACATCAACTATTCGTGTAGTTTTGGCACTTGCACTCACGCGAAATTGGGATATTAAACAACTAGATGTTAGCAACGCATTCTTACATGGTGAGCTCACTGAGACAGTATTCATGCATCAACCACCTGGGTTTGTCAATAAACAATTTCCAGATCATGTATGTCGATTAAAAAAGGCATTATATGGACTTAAACAGGCTTCTAGAGCTTGTTTTAATAAATTTAGTTCATTCCTCTTCGAGTTTGGTTTTCTATGTAGTCAAGCAGATCCATCGCTTTTCATCTACAAGACCCACAAGGTAACCCTCATCCTCCTTCTCTATGTCGACGATATAATACTTACGGGTAATTCTACTTCTCTTATATCAGACTTGATTACTCAACTTAGTTCTCGCTTTCAAATGAAAGACTTGGGAAAACTGCATTATTTCTTAGGAATTCAAGCTGTAACTCATGATAATGGCATGTTTTTACATCAGACTCATTATGCTCAGGATTTACTACATAAAAATGATATGCTTAGCTGCAAACCCTTGCCTACACCCCTACCTATAAAACCCAACCACGGTATTACAGATCAATCTCCTTATAACGACCAAACCTCCTTTAGAAGTACCTTAGGAGCACTACAATACCTTACCTTAACCAGACCAGATCTTAGCTATGCCATTAATCACCTGTGTCAGAAAATGCATAAACCAACAATAGGAGATTTTAAACTTCTCAAACATATCCTGAGATATTTAAAAGGCACACTTGGGTTGGGTATACATTTACACTCAAACACCACATTAAATATGAATGCCTTTAGTGATAGTGACTGGGGAGGATGTCCATACACTCGACGATCTACAACAGGTTTCTGTGTGTTTTTAGGTAGTAACCTAGTGTCTTGGTCTGCCAAACGACAGCCCACAGTATCTAGGTCCTCCACAGAAGCCGAATATAGAGCTATGGCCTCCCTAGCAGCTGAAATCACATGGTTGTCTTTTCTGCTTCGAGACCTTGGAATTTCACAACCACAACCCACTGTATTACATTGTGATAACCTATCTGCAGTCTACCTCACTACCAACCCTGGTTTTTATAAAAAGTCCAAACACATAGAACAAGACTACCATTTTATAAGGGAAAAGGTTGCTCTTGGACAAAACACATAGCCTCAGACCTTCAGATCGCATATATATTTACTAAGACATTGTCAAAACAAAAGTTTTACACTCTTCGATCCAAACTTGGTCTTGGTTTTAAACCAATTACCAGTTTGTGGGAGGATATAAACTCATATACTAAGACTAACAAAACACTCTGTCACTTCCCTGTTTCAGCAAAGGTTTCAGACGCCGGAAAATGCAGCTTCAGCAATGGCTCAAATGACTCTACAGCAGCTGAACAATCCCCTGCAACCTTCATGCATTCAACAATCACAAGAATACCTAAGGCAAACGACACATCACCTAATAGGACAAATACAACGGACACATCATCCAAAAGGACAAATGCAACGGATACATTAGCCCTACACAATTCATTTAATGTGTTGACAGATTAACAGAAATATTCCTGACAATTGTCCTTTATTATTCCATCAAAGTTTATAAAAGGATACAGTTGTGTACAAGGTTGATAGACACGAAAGAATGAAATAAAAAAAGGAAAAGTTTTAAATCATTCTCTGCTCCATTCTTCATTTTCTTTAAATGTTAGCGTCTAACAATATTTCTTTTCATCTTTTTCTGGATAATCTTCGAATATAGTTTGATTGTCAAGTTCTAATAGATTACCAATTATGTTTCATGTTTTTCATAATGGAATGAACTTTATAAAAATTATTTTCTCTTGACCAAACATTTTATAACCATTTCCCTTTTATGACATTTGATGTTAAAGTGAAAGCGAAAATAATAGTATTTTATTTTTGTTTAAATAAATAAGAATTTTGTGAAGGATGTTGGAGTAAATGGTCACGAATAATCAAGAGAAGGTGGAGTCAATTAGTTTATGTTTTTTAGTCTTTTTATTTGAGTTTTTGTTCAATAATGACCGAGTATCTCGGCTTCTAAATTTGTGGTAGTTAGTTGCATTTTTTAGGAGTCACTAGTTTTTTTCTATTCTTTAGTTGTAAGGCTATTTAACCGCCATTTACTTTTGCTAAATTGAAGTGGATTTTTTCAGAGCATATAGAGTTTTTGATCCAACAAAGTGGTATCAGAGCCATGTACAAAAGAAGTCGTAGCTTCAGAAAACACAAGTGAGAGATGGGAGACGACAAGATGAAGTTGCCACAGTTTGATGGCCATTGAGACCATTGGAGTGAAGTCATGGAAAACTTCTTCCGGGCCAAAGGTCTATGGAACTTATCGAAACAGCAGTGAAGGAACCAGTCAACACAACGACTCTAACGGCTGAACAAACTCTTCAGCTTGAAAGCAATCGAACAAACGATCACAAGGTCAAACATTACCTATACTAAACCATTGATCGTGTGATGTTTGAACAAATCCTAGATAGAATAACCTCCAAGATCATTTGGGATTCGATGAAAGCAAAGTTTGATGGAAATGCTCGAGTGAAGAGATCGCTTCTACAGAAATTGAGAAGAGATTTTGAAGTGTTGGAGATGAAAGAATCCGAAGGTAATGAGGAATACTTCACATGGGTTCTTGCCATCACAAACCAAATGAGGAGCAATGGAGAAATAATGACTGATTCAAAGGTTATTGAGAAGATACTCAGAACCCTTAGTGAGAAGTTCATGTACGTGGTGGTGTCCATTGAAGAGTCTAAGGACACAGGGAGCATCTCACTAGATGAGCTGCAGAGTTATCTTGTAGTACATGAGCAGAAGTTCAAGAAGCCTGAAAAATGAGAATATCAGGTTCTGAAAGTCACTAATGGAAGAAGAAGTGGACTCGGAGGAAGAGGATACGTAGGAAGAGGAAGATGACGTGGCCGAGGCAGAACGTCCTTTAACAAAAGCACAGTGAAGTGCTACAAATGTCACCGCCTTGGACATTTCAAGAATGAATTCCAAAATGGGAAGAAGAAGCCAATTATGCTGATTTTGAAGAACACAAAGAGATGATGCTAATGACTTATGTAGAAGAGGAAAAAGGAGGTTTAAACGAGGTTGAAGAACACTCATTAATGACGAGTTCAGAAACACAAGAAAGCCAAAGAAGGAGGATTTGATTTCTTGATTCAGGATGTTCAAATCACATGAGTGGAGACAAAGAGTTGTTCACAATGTTGGATGAGAAATTCAGACACACGGTCAAGCTGAGAAATAACAAGAGAATGGAAGTCATGGGAAAAGGAAGTCTGAAGTTGGTGTTGAATAGTGTAGTATATGTGATCAGCGATGTGTACTAGATACCGAAGCTCAAAAACAATCTCCTGAGGCTGGGACAACTTCAAGAAAGGATGATCATTGTCATAATTAAGAAGGGAGTTTGCAAGATTTATCATGATGATAAAGGTTTAATAGCTGAAAGCAGAATGAGCTCAAACCGAATTTTTATATTGTTAGATCAAAGCATTAGCGGTTTCAAGACAGGAGAACCCAAATGTCTTCAGATAGCATCAAGGGACATGCCAAGACTATGGCATGAACGCTATGGGCACTTGAGTTATCGAGGAATGATAACACTACAGAGCAAGAACATGGTACGTGGGCTTCCTGTTTTTGAGACTCAAGACTTCACTTGTTCAAACTGTCTGGTAGGGAAGCAACCAAGAAACCTCATTCCTAAAAGAAGTACATGGAGAGCCAAAGAGACATTGGAACTAATTCACTCGGACATATGCGGACCCATAAGTCCCACATCCAACAACGAGAAAAGGTATATCTTATGCTTTATAGATGATTACAGCCGGAAAGCATGGGTTTATCTACTAAGTGAGAAGTCAGAAGCCTTTAACCAATTCAAGCTTTTCAAGAAGAAGGTGGAGACTGAAAGTGGGAAGAACATTAAAGGCTTGAGGACAGACAAAGGTGGAGAATATACATCTCATGAGTTCACCAACTATTGCAAAGAACAAGATCCAAAGGCAGCTAACAACGACTTACACTCCTCAACAGAACAGTATCGCGGAAAGAAAGAACCATACAGTCATGAATATGGTCAGGTCTATGTTATCAACTAAGAAGGTGCCTAAGATCTTCTGGATAGAGGTTGTAAGTTAGGCTTTCTATGTCCTTAATATATGCCCTACTCTTGCTGTCAAATATCTAACTCCACAAGAAGCATGGAGTGGGATAACACCAAGCGTGGAACATTTCAGAGTGTGGGGTTGTATAGCTCATGTACATATCTCAGACCAGAACAGAGGACAGTTAGACGACAAAAGTTCAACGTGTGTACTACTTGGCTTCTCCGAAGAATCAAAAGGCTACAGATTGTATAATCCAAGAACCAAAAGGATTGTGATAAGAAGAGATGTAATCTTTGAAGAAGATAAAGGTTGGAGTTAGGAAGAAGATAAGGATCACCAATCCGATGGTGAGCTTACTTGGAGTGATGATGGTATGTGGGAAGAAAATGAAGAGGAAGACAACAATGAGGGTGATGACAATGAGATAATTCAGCCGACAGAAGCTGTAGCAGAAGTTCCAGCAGTACAAAATGAAGAAATCAGGGAGGGACGAATCAGAAGAGCTCCATGTTATCTCTATGATCATATTCATGAAGATGAGATAGAAGACGAAGTGAACATGGTTGAATTATACTCAACGGAGCCATCAAATTTTGAAGAGGCAGTAAAGGTTCCAAAGTGGAAGGAAGCAATGGCTGAAGAGAAAAATTCAATCGAGAAGAATAAACATGGGAGCTCTGTTCTCTTCCGTCTGAAGCAAAGTGTATCGGTGTAAAATGGATTTACAAGACAAAATTGAATGAGCATGGTGAGATGATCAAGTATAAAGCAAGATTGGTGGCTAAAGGGTACGCTCAAGAACAAAGAATTGACTACGCAGAATTGTATGCTACCGTTGCTCGTATGGATACTATTCGAACCATCTTAGCCATTGCAGCTTAAAAGGCCTGGGAGATATATCAACTTGACGTAAAGTCTACTTTCCTCCATGGTATTCTTACTGAAGATGTGTACATTCAATAACCAAGAGGGTATGTGGTAGAAGGAGAAGAAGATAAAATTTACAAACTTCATTAGGCGTTATACGGCTTAAAGCAAGCTCCAAGGGCCTTGTTTAGCCGTATTGAAGAATACTTCCTACGATTTGGATTCATGAAGTCTCTAAATGAAGAAACCTTGTTTCTTAAAGTCAACAATCAAGGTAACATCTTGATTATTAGTGTTTATGTCGATGACCTTATTTACACAGGGAGAAATCTTTCGATGATGATGGAGTTTAAAAGATCTATGCAAGAAGAATTTGATATAACAGATCTAGGAAAGACGAGGTATTTCTTGGGGATTGAAGTGTTGCAAACGTCAAAGAGAATTCACATCTCACAAGCTAAGTATGCTCAGGAATTCTCAAACGTTTTGAAATGGAGAATTGTAATGCTGTATACAATCCGATGGTGCCAGGAGAGAAGATTGACATGGATAAAGAAGGAGAAAAGGTGGATGAAACACTCTACAAGCAGATGATAGGAAGTCTAATGTACATCACCAACACACGACCTGATCTGCAATTCTCAGTAAGTCTGTTAAGTCGGTTTATGTCAAGTCCAACGAAGATACATCTACATGCAACAAAGAAGGTGTTACATTACTTGAAGGGAACAACTGATTTCAGTATCTGGTACCACAAATGAGGAATATACGAGTTGTCTATTTACACTAAGAGCGATTTTGCAGGGGATATTGATAGCAGAAAAAACACTTCAGGCTATGTTTTTCTTATGGATAATGATGGAGAAATCAGTTTGGAGCATTGCGGTTCAGAAGAATAAACTGTAGACATCTTTACCAAACCATTGAAGAGAGAAGTGTTCGAGAAGATGAGGAGTAAGATTGGGATTTGCTCAACTGAAGATTTAGTTTAGGGAAGGTTTTGTTGGAACAAGTGATCACGAGAAATCAGGAGAAAATGAAGTCAATTAATTTACGTTTTTTGAGTCTTTTATTTGAATTTTTGTTTAATAGTGAGTGAATCCCTCGGTTTCTAAATTTATGATAGTTAATTGTATTTTTTAAAAATCACTCATCTTTTCTGTTCTTTAGTTGTAAAGTTATTTAACAGTCATTTATTTTTGCTGAATTGAAATGGAGTTTTCATATACAGAGCTTTTATCCAACAAAGGAGATATAAAATGCAAGATATAAAATAAATAGAGAAAATTATAAACCAGAGTTTTTTTTAGGAAAAGAAAATATTTTGGAAGGTATTTAAGATTTTTGATGTGTATGATTCGGTAAATCCCAGCGTCTAGATAGTTGAAAAGATTTTGGAAGGAATTCTCGTAGGTTTGCTGCTATCAATCCCCAATCCAATCGAGATGGCTTCTCAGGTGCTTCCAATCTCTTCTCCTTCGTCCAAATTGGATCTCTCGATCGTCAATTTCATCTTCTCATGACAGGTTTTGGTGGAGGAGATACCATCTGTTCGAATTCTCGCACTCAACAGACCCAAGCAACTCAACGCTCTCTCCTTTCCCATGGTATCACCGTCTTTGATCGTCCATCCATCCATCCATCTCAATCTAAATACTCACTCTCGCTCTCCGTCTCCTAGATTTCTCGCTTGCTGGAATTGTTCCTCGAGTATGAGGAGGACCCTGATGTCAAGCTTATCATCCTCAAGGTATCCATCTTTCGCCCGTATACCATCCGCTTCACTCATCTCTTTATTATCCATATTTCTCCGGCTGTAGGGACAAGGGAGAGCGTTTTGCGCTGGTGGAGATGTTGCAGCTGTTGCTCATGATATTGCTCGGGGTATGTTTAGTTTCCTCGTCATTACCCTTTTCTCTTTCAGCTCCAGGCTTTTCTCTCCGCCAAGTTTCCAACTTCGTCTTCTGTATTAGGTTGCTGGACTTTGGGTGCCCAATTCTTTTCCAAGGAATTCGTACTGAATTATATTATGGCAACATATAGCAAGCCTCAGGTCAGTCTGTTCTTATCTTGGTGAAAGCAAGTCCTGTTGCTTCCAAACTTTCAACTGTATAAGCTTTATCTACTTATTTCGAATCGCAGGTTTCAATTTTGAATGGTATTGTCATGGGCGGCGGCGCTGGTGTCTCTGTACATGGTAGATTCCGAATTGCAACTGAGAACACGGTATTATGTTAACCTGCCAAGCTTGAACTTGTCCAGTATCATTCCTGTTGTGATGGAGAATAAGTACTTTCTTTGATATGTGCTGTCCCATATTTATCTTTGGAGTACTTTCAAGGTTTTTGCCATGCCAGAAACATCTCTAGGACTCTTTCCAGACATAGGTGCCTCCTACTTCTTGTCAAGACTCCCCGGATTTTTTGGTAAGAGAGATTTCAATTTTGCAGCATTTTTTAGTCATTGGATGGATGGGAGACTATCCCCGTTTCCTTTTTCTTTGTTCTCAATATTTTGGTGGATATTTGTTTTCTTTTCTTGCTGTCTTCTTGTCTAGGAGAGTATCTTGGCCTCACAGGGGCGAGGCTAGATGGTGCTGAAATGTTTGCTTGTGGCCTTGCGACTCATTTTGTTCCGTCAATGGTATGCTTTTCCTCTGGCTTATGTGTGTTATTATTAAATTGTGTCGCCTTCGTTTTCTCCAAAGGAAGGGGAGTGGAAGTACTTACTGTTACAGTAGTCATAGTAGATGAGTATCAGTGGGCATTGGCTTAATTGAACGATCATGCTCTTTCATAAGCATGGGACTATCATGTATACAGAATTTTGTGCGGGTTTCTAATGAAACCTTTTCTTAATTAGCTTATGGATGCTTGGGGAAGAAACTGATATGTTTTTTTCATAATTATTTCCTGATAAGTATCATCCCTCGTTCTAGATATGAAATTTGTTTAAATTGTTAATATCCTTCCAACATTAAGAATGGCTTTCACACTTGCAAATTTGTTCAAACGCTAATGGTTAATGATGTGTTGCTTCATAATTGCCAAAAAATGAATTCTTTGACATGCTAATGTTTTAATTTGCTTATTTCCTTTCAGCAATAAGAATGGCTTTTAAACTAGCAATTTTGCACAACTGCTAATGAATAAGGAAGAATTTATTGCCTCATCAACGATTTGCTACTTACACAATCTTGTCCTTCATCACAGAGACTGACTGAGTTAGAAGCAGATCTGATTAGGGTGGGTGCTAGTGATCCGACCTCTATTTCAACAGTTATTGATGCATACTCTCAGCAGCCCCGTCTGAAAGAGCAGAGTGTTTACCACCGGTAAGTCTCGGTGTTATAGTACCTTTTTAGATTGTGTTGCTTTCCTGGAGTTTGTAGGTTTGTTGTCGTGTCTCTCAAAATTCCACAGATTCTAGGCCGCATGTTGATTTATTTTGCTCATGATTGAGCATAATTGCTCGTTGTATGGTAGCACCCATCTGTTAGTGTATGAGTGGCCACTAGTTACGTGCTTCATCTCTTATCATGTATCTGAAAAGAGCAAGTGACGAATTTATGTTTATGATCCCTCGCAGGTTGGATGTTATCAACAAGTGCTTCTCGAGGAGGACTGTTGAAGAAATTATATTTGCTCTTGTAAGTTTTTAATGTGCATGGATTAGAAATACCTAGAGGATTATGATCATTGGTTGAGTGATTTACTTTTGATGGGCACTCTATTATCATGGCTAGCAATTGAAAAGGTTGGTTAATTAGTCATAAAATGTGCTGCATAGGAGAGAGAGGTCACTCGTCAAGCGGATGATTGGGTCTCAACCACTATTCAGGCATTGAAGAAGGCTTCCCCAGCAAGCCTTAAAATATCTCTTAGATCGGTGAGGGTCGCATAGATTCATCTAATACACTTTCCTACTGTGGCCATTGAGATAATGTTCCATGAATTCGTTTGATGGTAAATCACTGCTGTGACTTGCTAGCTATTTTGTTTGTCCGAAGTAGTAGGAGTACGTGATTGGTTGAGTGGAAGCTGACAATGTGTATAATTACAGATAAGAGAAGGGCGAGTGCAGGGGGTGGGGCAGTGCCTTATTCGTGAGTTTCGAATGGTTTGTCATGTGATGAAGGGAGATATAAGCAAGGATTTTCTCGAGGTTTTTGCAGGGTTCTCGATCATAAATCTTTCTTCTGGTAAACTGTTTTTGTTGAATAAGGGTGTGGATGCAGGGGTGCAGAGCAATATTGATAGACAAGGATAAGAACCCCAAGGTAGAAAACATTTGAATTGCTAATGTTGATATGTAAGACAGTGTTAGAAGGCTGAAACATGTGCAGTGGGAGCCGTCGAGACTGGAGGAGATGAGGGAGAGCATGGTGGAGCAGTACTTCAAGAGAGTGGAAGAGGAGAGATGGGAGGATCTAAAGCTGCCGGCACGCCATAACTTGACTGCTTCAGCCATCGCAAAGCTGTGAGAAGTGCGTGTGTGTGGTTGGAGGGGATAAGTCATATATAGTCCTGTGGAGGAGAGGGTGATGGAAGACATGAACAATGCCTGAGTGAGCAGAGCAGCATGAGGTTCTGTATGACATAAAAGTTAACCATGAGGTGGAAACATGGAGACACGTCTCCTCCATTTCATTTGGGGTTTTAGCTTTTTTAGTCAACTGGGCAAAAAACAAAGGCAAGCCCATATTAAAGAACTAAATTATTTTTCATTTTTTTCCACTTGTGATTAGAGTTATCCGAAATCGAGTCCATTTGAACTACTACCGTGACTCTCGGACGGCCAGACCTTGAATGAATGTGTCTTCAATGGAGGCCCAAAGAGGCAGCAGTTCTTCTGCGAGCTCTGTCACTGATGGCGCTGCCGACGCCTCTCCTTGTTTCAATGTCCTCCATCCTCTCGGGCTGATTTCCATGCCGATGCCTCTTATCTTCCTCCCTCGTAAGTCTTATTCTTCTCTTTCAGTCTCCTCAGCCTCCAGGGCTAAATCTCTCTCGTGCTCCTCCAGTGACATTGGTCATTCTGGTCGAGCTTGCTGCTGCCATTCCTCTCATTGATCGCTTCCAGGTCGAAGCCTTTGTGCGTCTTATGCAAGAGCAAATCCACTCTGTTGGCAAGCGTGGCCTTTTCTCTTCCAAAATATCTTCTGGCCCTTAGGCTCGTGAACGCTTCACTTTTGAGGTTATGCTTTGCTTTCCGAAGGTTTTTGATACGTTGGAAGGCCCAACGCCATCGGTAATTTTCACTTACCGTCGCCGAAAGCACCAGATAGAGGACTAAAAGATATAACATACACAGTAGATCTACAACTGTTCGAAATAGTATTTGAAAAAAAAACAATTATATTCGGAGGCAGTCTCTCACAAAATCCTACATGTAGTGACTTCCTTGGAATATGCGTCGAGATGGGTTCGGTTTGGGGCTAGAATTAGCGATCACACGACATTCGACAACAAGAAGAACTCAATGATGGATTCGGCGGTCGAATAGTAAAAAATCCACCATGAAAGAACTGTCAAAAAGTCAAAATTTTTCCAAGATTCTTTCAGTGTCCTATCTTTAATTACCAACAAAATAAATATACGGTGACACTCTCTGACATTATTACCTTTTTTTTAACACTTGAATATATAATATTAACAATACACATGTTTTATTATATTGTTCTCTTCTCTTTGCATTTGGGCCCTTCGTGGGCTTTGTTTAGGTTTTTAGTATCAACGAAACAAGATTCTTTCCTCCTGCAGCGCCAAATCTTTCTCTCTCTCTCTCGCACAGACACAGCACAGGTCCATAGTCCACACTCCATTGTCCACAGTCCTACCTTTGCCTTTGCCTACTAAAGTAAAGGCCGTAAACGGTATGAATCTTTCTCTCTTTGTCTTTCCCATTCGCTAATTGTTTATTGTCGTTTGAAGCTTGTCTGCTTCTCCGCCGTTAGGTTTCGGATCTTTCCTCCGCTTATGCTACTGCTTATCGATTCACTTATTTATTTTCAGACAAATAAAGCTGTTTCGAACAATTAGTTTGATCTTTTGAGGAATTGTTAGTGCTGTGTTGCTGACACGTTGGTTTTTGTCCTAGGGTTTTCTCCTTTGTTTATATATGCCCAAACATACTGTCTCTGTTTCAGTATATCTTCGAGCCAATGTGCTCTTTGGTTACAGTTAAAGGTAGTGGGTCGTCCTGTTTTTAGTCTTCTGAAGCACTAATGCTTCTGAAACCAACACTTTCACGGCTCTTGTTGTTAGGCTTTTGTTTGGCTTCACAATTACTTCTCTGTTCCTTTTGATTCCGCATTCAGTTTTGCCCATTTAGAGGAATTCATATTTAACATTCATATTTAACATTGTTCTAAATTAGGTAAAGATAAAAAAACCTTACCAACTGAATTTTCTGATTCGGCGATGGAGCTCAATTTGTCATCTCGGGTTTCAGCGAGCCACAGAGTTCTCGGTTCAGGCTTTGCAAAAACCAGTATACATTCAAACTCTGTAAAAGCTTTGTGCTTAGCTTCCGATCTCGCCTTTCCCAAGATCTCATTTGGTGTTTCTTCTGCAAGTTCTCCCAAGCATCTCTCTTCAACAAAGGTATGTTCTTTTTTCTCATAAAATTACGCTACATGGGTTGCTTTCGCTTTCGAAGATGATTCTGATTGCAAAGCACAGTTCTGATCTGTTCTTTTATTTGGGCATGCGTGTTTCAATATTTATTCTGTGAGTTTATGATTGCTTTCAGGTGATAACAATGGCGATGGAAGGTTCCAGGGACTTTGAGCTGTCGAGCTTATCGGCATTATCGCCTTTGGATGGGCGTTATTGGGGAAAAGTTAAGGACCTTGCCCCTTGTATGAGCGAGTTCGGTTTAATCTATTTTCGGGTTCTTGTCGAGGTAAGATACCTAATATTCCTTGTGAAATTCTTCTCTGTTGTGGCCGCGTTATACATCTTCAATTTCTTCTACAGTCGCCCTTTTCTTTTTCATTTCTTCGGTACGCAAGATTGCTTTTGATAATGCTATTTGGTTCATTGATATGATGTGGAACTGTTTGTTGACTGTCGAGACTGGTTATTGACTAAACAGTAATGGATATATAATGAGGACAAAGTTTGTCTCTTTCTTTATTTCTTTGTTAATTGATTATATCTGTCAATGTATGATGTGTACTGTTTCTAATTATCCTCTCTTCTTCCGGGTAGATGAGGCATGGAAATTTTTTATCAGCATTCTTAGATACTGAATCCGTAATTTAAAATTTGGTTTTCTGTTCTAGATCAAATGGTTGCTTAAGCTTTCAGAAATTCCTGAAGTTTCTGAAGTTCCAAGCTTGAGTAAAGAAGCTGAAGCTTATTTGCAAGGAATTGTGGATGGATTTAGCATGGATGATGCCTTGGAAGTAAAAAAGATCGAGAAAGTAACAAATCATGATGTGAAAGCAGTCGAGTATTTCTTAAAACAAAAGTGCCAGTCGCATCCGGAGATTGCTAAGGTCAGAGATCATTTTTGTTGCTTGAAATTCTATGCATTTGATCTTTATTCATGTTTTGTTTAAACCCTGTTTCATTCTATTGGTCAGGTGCTTGAATTCTTCCATTTTGCTTGCACCTCTGAGGACATCAACAATCTTTCCCATGCATTGATGCTAAAAGAAGCACTTAACTCGGTACTACTTCCAATCATGGTTGAACTAATCAAGGCAATTTGTCAGATCGCTAAGGATAATGCCCACATTCCTATGCTTTCACGAACTCATGGGCAGGTAATATTGAACCATTAGGCTTTCACCATTTAGGTATTGTGCTGAGCCTCTCATCTCTGGCATGTAAATGACAAAGTTCTGAAACAAAGCTTTTAAAATGTTACCGTAAATTGAAATGGTCTGTTGTTTTCATTTTTCTGTTTGTAAGTTCTTTCTTGAAAAAAAAAATGATATAATCTGATGTATATGTTTCTTTGGATGTTGTGTTTCATGAATTATGCTCCAGCCAGCTTCGCCTACAACATTGGGGAAGGAAATGGCAATATTTGCTGTGAGGTTAAGTGAGGAAATGCGGTTCCTTTCAGAGACTAAGATTAAGGGGAAGTTTGCTGGTGCTGTCGGGAACTACAACGCCCATATTTCTGCTTATCCTGATATCGACTGGCCTCGTGTTGCTGAAGAATTTGTGACCTCTCTTGGATTAACATTTAACCCATATGTGACCCAGGCAGGTTATCGAAAAATCTCTCATGGAGCGATTTCAAGCATTTTGCAGTGCTAATTGACTAATCGCTAATGGGTTTTGTGCAGATTGAACCCCATGACTATATGGCAAGACTTTTTAATACAATCAGCCAGTTCAACAATATACTAATCGATTTCAATAGAGATATATGGAGCTACATATCTCTGGGGTACTTTAAGCAGGCAAGTATCCGGATGCATACAGTAATTCTTCATACAATTGTTGAAATGGATGTTATCTCATTGTTCTGAATTCTGAAGCAGATAACTAAAGCTGGTGAAATTGGATCATCGACAATGCCTCACAAAGTAAATCCTATCGATTTTGAGAACAGCGAAGGAAATCTCGGGAAAGCAAATGCAGAGCTCTCTTATCTTAGCATGAAGCTTCCCATTTCGCGTATGCAGGTTGAATTCTCTTCCAGTTTCATGCACATCCGTAGATTTTCTTGCTATTTGTCGCAGCAATGTGGGTAATCTAAAGCGGTATAATTGCAGAGGGACTTAACTGATTCGACTGTTCTGAGAAATATGGGTGGGGCATTAGGGCACTCACTTCTTGCTTACAAGAGTGCAATACAAGGAATCTCAAAACTTCAGGTATAACCATAAATCACTCGTGCTTTCCACCCGAGATAAACCATGGCATTGTATGAGAACCCGTTGCCTCATTCTGTTACTGTTTATAGGTTAACGAAGCTAGATTAAGAGAAGACTTGGATCAAACCTGGGAAGTTCTTGCTGAGCCGATACAAACTGTTAGTTTCTCTATTAAATTCCACTGTGTTTTCTCTTTTGTGTATCACACTTGTTGTAATTCACAGTAACGATAATTTTACAATAGGTGATGAGGAGATATGGCGTCCCTGAGCCATACGAGAAGCTAAAGGAGCTGACAAGAGGAAGAGCTGTGACAGAAGAAAGCATAAGAGAGTTTACAAAAGGATTGGATTTGCCTGAAGAAGCAAAGGATCAACTTATGAAGCTAACTCCTCACTCCTATGTTGGCTCAGCCGCAGCCTTAGCCATGGCCGTTGATGAAGCTTGTGGCTTAGGGCACTAAAGCCGCTATTTCAAGCACTTGGCCCTGACATCACCTCTGGTTTAAGCAGAGTGAGTGTGTTGCATCTGTTTTCTTTATTTATACAGTGAGAAGTGAAGTGGGTTCTCTTAAGGGTTTAGTGATACCAAAGGCATTTTTTAAACCCAAGATATGGAGAAAATTTTGTAACTTTTCTTGTATTGGGCTCCTGAGGGCAAAAAATAAGCTTTCATAGATATGAATATAAGCCAAATATTTTTATTTATTTTTTTGGGTTTTGGGGGTTTGAATTAAATGATTTAATGATTATTAAAACATATTAGAATGATGATGACGGTTCCTTTACAGATAGGTTTAGAAAATAAGATTTATGGGATTATTTGTTTCCTTTGACCAAGTGGACTAAATACGATCGAACCATGTATAAAAAGAAGGATACCAATATAACGAAATTTAGAAAATTATAACATGAAGTGGGCCTAAACCTGATGACGATTCCATTAAGTACGCGCACAGACACTTGTATACAAAGATTATATTCTCCATCTTGATCCTTGAGTTATGACCTCAGTTTCTCATGTTTTCGTAGTTTTTCCTTCTGTTAATTACGATTGTAATTTTATCGGATGTTAAATAAAAAAACGTGGGGAAGGGGAATGGATCTCAAACAATTGTTAAGGGCAATATGTTTTCCATGAGGAAGAAGGAAAATATAAAAGATGAAGCTGATGAGAAAAGGCATATATATATATACAAGAATGAAGACAAAATGTAGATGAGTGAGGAGAGTTTAAAGATGAAAATTGACTTTTACAATTGTATATTATGGTGGTTACTGTATGTTGTATGATTGTTATATTGTGATTTTGTTGTGTAGATTTGTGTGTCGATCATAGTTAAAATGTATTTAGTTTTAGTTTGTTAACTAGATTTGTATAAGAAGGGATTGGAGTTATCAGAAAAATTAGGGTTTGATTTAGTTGTTAGAATTATCAGAAAATTAGAGAAAATGTTATATATTTCATTTTTAAATTGTATTTTTTTATTGGATGAAATAAAAAAGGTGACGATTATTCTCTATCATTTTGGATATCAAGATGATATTGAAAAAATTTAATTGGGAGGTGAAAACTTTTTAATTATTAAAAAATTATAGTTATTATAAAGAATATATTTATAATTTTTTTGTTGGATTGTTATAAATTATTGTAATTAATGATAGATTTATAATATTTTTTTAATTTGGGATAAATTTATTTTTGGTTAGGTGGTTTCATGAGAAACCACCAAAAGATTCTTATTTTATATGTATAATTATATATATATATATATATTGAATATATTTTTTTATATCCATATTTTCATTATATTATTTGAATAATTAAAGATATATACAAAAAAACTCTTTGTTAAAAGAGGAAAAACTTTTTTAATATATAGAATATATTAAATTTAAGAATAATTACAATGGATATTAAATTTAGGTTAGTGGTTATAAATAATTTTTAATGGAAAGTAAAATTTAATTATGAGTTATAATAAAAAAATGTGTTGATGAGGTGGCGCAAGGAGGAAGTTCCATTTTATCCTACTTTTTATATATAGATTTGAACTAAATTAATTTCAATGTAAAATGCATCATCAAAATAATTTGGTTTGTTTTTATTGTAAAATCAAATTCTAATTATATAGTATTATGAGCAAAACAAAATCAGAATTTTTAAAAATATATATTGGTAAATTTCTTAAACCAAGTCTGATCTAAAACCATAATTTGGTAAAACGCAGAAATTGTTAGACATAACAATCTGATCTGAAAATCGAAAATTGAAAATTAAAAATTTGAAAAACATGATTAAACAAACGGACAAAGTTTTAAACCAAGTCTTAACTAAAATGTTTCTAAAGATGCAAACAAACTAAGATAGGCGAATTCTCTTGGCTTTAACATCTTTTCCCTCTTCTGAAGTAGTGTTCAAATCATCAATCGTTCCATGTAGGTTGCTATCAATCGAAATAGGAGCCTGCATTTGAAAAACATAATAAGTAAAACTTAGAGTCTGGAGTACATTTAGAATGAGAATGAATGGTTGTTGAATTAAATTACTTGAGCAGCCGCATCTCCATCTAGTAGAAGGTTAGGTTTATCGGCAATTTGAAAATGCCTTGTCCCTTAACGACATCGAAGCTTTCAAGCTAAACAATAGTCCATTCTTGCAAAGATTTGTTGAATCGGGTGAACAACATACAACTGACATTTCCTTGAATCATAGATGACTGTAGAAAAAAATGAAACAAATAATAAATAGTAAGAAAATTTATGATTCTAGTAGAACATAAAATTAGAAGGTAGAAATAGAAGTGTCAAACCCGTTCATCGATGAGTAGGAAGTCAATCCACATTAGTGGCCCATTTATTTTCACCTTACGGGCTTCCCAAACGCGGAAAACCCTGACGATGATGGGTTGGAAACAACCTCCAACGGTTAATTCATCAAACATGATATGGTGGGGAACAATATCGGTTGGGAGTATTTTCAATGGATCCATTGATAGAGAATATTGTGTGGTGTTTAGATAGGATAGAAATGTTGTAAGACAATTGCTAGGATAACCCTGTAACCCTGCGACTCAGTCCGACCCTACGACCCAGTGACCCAGTCCGACCCACCGACCCAGTCCAACCCACCGACCCAGTCCGACCCTGCGACCCAGCGACCCTGTTCGACCCTGCGACCCAGTCCGACCCAGTCCGACCCTGCGACCCAACGACCTTGTCCGACCCTGCGAACTAGTCCGACCCTGCGACCTAGGACCCTACGACAGTCCGACCCAACGACCCTGTGCGACCCAGTCCGACCCTGTGACCCTGTTCGATCCAGTCCGACCCTGTGACCCTGTTCGACCTTGTGACCCAGTGCGACCGCCGGAAACTGCCAGAAATTGCCGGAAACTGTCAGAAATCGCCGGAAACTGCCAGAAATCGCCGGAAACCGGTCGAAATCGCCGAAAATCACAAAAAATCACCGGAAAATCGCTAATAACGCTGGAAATCACTGAAAATGACTGAAACATTGTTGGAAATCGCTCGAAAATTGCTGCAAACCGCTCAAAATAGAAGGAAATCACTCGAGAATGGAAAGAAATCACTCAAAATGACTGAAACATTGTTGGAAATCGCTCGAAAATTGCTGCAAACCGCTCAAAATAGAAGGAAATCACTCGAGAATGGAAAGAAATCACTCAAAAATTGAAGGAAATCGTTCGAAAATAGAAGAGAAACACTCGAAAATGGAAGGAAATAGCTCTCTACTTTGTTTCCCTCCTCTCAATTTTCGTTTTCCCTCTTCTCATATTTGTCTTTCTCTCTTTTATATGTATTTTTCATTAAAGGCATATATGTCTTTTCTCTAATTTTTTTCCCATCAAATTTAGGAAGATAGTTTTAAAATGTTTTAGTCCTAAGAGAGGCATTTCTGATATTCTCCCTTGTAAATTACTGCAATTACAATTATTGCAATTATTGTAAATTACAATTATTACAAACTATTGTAAATTACTGCAATTACAATTATTGTAAATTATTGCAATTATTTTGACATAATTTTAATATATAGATTTGAACTAAATTAATTTCAACGTAAAATGCATCATCAAAATAATTTGGTTTGTTTTGATTGTAAAATGAAATTCTAATTATATAGTATTATGAGCAAAACAAAATCAGCCTTTTTAAAAATATATTGGAACGTATAATTTATTATAACAAATTGAGAGATAGTATATTGTATGAATATATTAGATATAAAATTATGTCTAAAAAGGTAGAAAATTATTGATTTAAATAAAGATTTGAAAAAAATAAAGATAACCCTACCCTATTTACTCGTATATGTGTGCAGAACTAGACAGCTAGATATCATTATTAATTGAAAAGACATTTCCAAAATATAGCCGTTTAAGTCTCAAATGAGTAAATGCTTGATATAAGAGGTCACAGGTGAATACTTTGAATAAGAAGCTATTATTATTAAAATGATATCTTTAAATATTAAGTTAGAGAGAACTAACCGTGGAGACCATCCCTCTTTGAGCATTGCTGTTTGCCGCTTGCTTACTGTGTGAGGTTGTGGGGTTTAGGGCTTGGGGCTCACTATAAGGTTAACAATTTAAGAAATGTAGGACTGATAGTCCTTCTTATTGTATGTTAACTCTACCGTTGACCACCGTGGATTTCCCGCCGAGAAATCCTTCCGCGACGGATGGAGATCAGCTTGGTTAATCATTGGAAAGGCACACAAAACAATCAATGGCTAACGAGAGAGTTCTGTTTCTTATTGTGAGCTTTGATGCGAAAATCCATGTGCAGGTGCGGAAGTGGCCGAGAGGTTCGCTTACTTCGGCGTCGGAGCAAACCTGATGAACTACCTCACCAACCGCCCGGCGAGCCAACGGTCGCAACTGCTGCAAACGTGAACGCATGAGTGGATACCAGCTCGCTTTCCTATTTCTGGAGCTTTTGTTGCCGATGCGTGGATACCAGCTCGCTTTCCTATTTCTGGAGCTTTTGTTGCCGATGCTCATCTCGGTCGGTACCGCACCATTCTCGTAGCTTCTCTCGTCTATGCTATGGTTCGTTACCTTCTCTTTCTTATGTGTCTTTCCACAAGAATTGTTCAAAAACTGACCCGAACCCAATACAGGGAATGTCATCGTTGACTTCATCCTCCATTCTGATTCCGATCATCCTCCATTCTGATTCCGATCATCCTCTTCTCTCGGTATTTGGTGGCGGTGAGGGAGAACGGACACAAGCCTTGTGTTCAGGCTTTTGGAGCTGATCAGTTTGATGAGAAGATCCTGAAGAGAACCGACACTCTTACATCTCCGGCATTTAAGAACCATCGGCACCGATGAGAACGAGTCCATTCTCGTTCTCGATATCTAAATTATTGGGCTTTTTTATTGGGCTTTTAGTGATTTCATTCTCGATATCTAACTTATTGGGCCTTTCTGGCACACTTCCTCATAGTCTAATTTATTGGGCTTTTCAGAATCTAATTTATTGGGTTATTAAGGCCTGCTCACATCAGAAGTTAAATGGGGTTTCATT
>CM071875.1:0-15651 GCA_036759665.1 Gynandropsis gynandra
CCTCATCCTCGAACCCCGAACCCGAACTCGACCATTAACCCCGACCTCGAACCCCGAACCCTAGGCCTAAGCCCCAAGCCCGAGGCCCGAGTCCCGAACCCGGCCCCGAGCCCGAGCCTGAGCTCGGTAGTCTTGTGGTGAAACTGATTCCTAGAATGTTTGTCTCGCTGTTAAGAACTCGTTAATTTATTGTTTTTAGTTAATTCAATCTTAAAACCAATACTTCGTTGTTTGCAAGTTTGATTCATAGTTTAAATTTAGTTTGTGTTGAATAGTCCCTGTGCGATCGACACCTAAAGTACTACACACGTGTCGTGGATTTGCGGATAATTTAGGTTATTTGATTTTGTACAAAACTCGGGATCTGGGATTATAGGTTTAGTAGCTTGAGGTTAGGTTAATACCCTAAACCCTAAACCCTAAATACCCCGAACCCGAACCCCAAACCCCAAACCCCTAACCCTGAACCCAGAGCCCCTAAACCCCAAGCCCTAGGCCCTAGGCCCGAGCCCTGAGCCCGAGCCCAAATCCCTGAGCTCGAGCCCGAGCTCGAACCCTGAACCCTGAGACATATGTCTAGCCGATTGTGCTATGACACATACAATATTGAAAGATAAAACCCTAAACCCTAAACCCTAAACCCCGAACCCCGAACCCAAAAACCCTAAACCCTAAACCTCAAACCATGAACCCCAAACCGCTTTTGATTTATCTTTGACTGCAATTTCCCGTATTCGTTTATCTATTCTTTGTCTGAGTGCTAAAATGACTTGTATTTACGAAGGCCAAATAAATGCATGTGTTATGGATTAGGAGAAGGACCGAAAGGAGACTTCTAGTCCTAGAAGATCAGGTTTAGAACAACCGAGGTTAGGCCACGAAAGTAGGGTAGCATCGGTTGAGGATAAAACAGATGAATCATAGAACTTATGGGTTTAGTTTAAGGTATCAGCTACGAAAGTAGAGGATAACTTGACTAGATCACAAGTTTATGCTTTGAGAGAGGGTAGATATTATATTAGGATCGTCTGCCTCAGATCAATTGATGGGGATTGCATGATTAGATAAGTTGATTGTTGGTTTCGATAGTCTTGTAGTGAAACCAATTCCTAGAATGTTTGTCTTGCTGTTAATAACTCGTTGGTTTATTGTTTTGATAAGATTTGGCGGATTGTTAAGTGTGGGTGTCACTTTAAGTCTCACCAAATTGGTCGGCTCTGGTGCCATACAGATTTAGTATTGTAGGTGTTTCTTTGTGTATGTAATGTTTGGCATTAAGTAATGATAATCCACCCCGAGTGCCAAAGTGGCGACCATTGCCACTACCGTCAACCTTATCTTTTGGTTGTCAATGAACACTACTCCTAACAATGGTGCAACTCCTCCTACTGAAAATGCAAGCGTTAATGCACCTGTTGCGAGTCTTCAATTTGACAATTCGTCTTTTTTAACTCCACCTGGCCAATATACATATACATCGTATTCGTTTACCATCATTCATCTCATTTGGAAATTTATAGTACGTCACTTTACAAAAGTGATCGATTCAGGAATAAATAAAAACATGCATCTTTGAGGCGTCCTCTCTCTTCATGTGGGTAGTCTCTATGTCTCTCTCGGTACAGATCGACATGAACTCTCTAATGGCCATACTGTAAGCGCCGCCCACAAGACCCGCCAAAACCTGCGAGCAACATCGTTTTCACATCTTGTTTGATGAACCCAACTCCTATATTCAGTGATGTTACTGACACCAACCCATCGTGGGCTCAAAGCAAAACCGCTCGCATATGTAAATTCGAACAATCGCTCGCATATATAACGGCTTCGCTTGGAGCTAACGATGGGTTGGTGTTAGTAACATCACTGATGATAGGAATTGGGCCATCAAACAAGACGTGAAAACGATCTTGCTTACAAGTTTTGTGAGTCTTGTGGCCGATGCCTGCAGTATGGCCATCAGACAGTTCGTGCCGGTCTGCACCTAGAGAGACATAGAGACTGTCAACATGAAGAGAAAGATATCTCAAAGCCGCATGTTTTTATTTATTCCAGTCGATCGCTTTTTTAAAGTTACGTACTATAAATTCTCAAAGAAAATGAATGATTTTAATCGAAGACGATGATTATGTATATTGGTAGGTGGAGGCAAAAAAAGACGAATTGTCAAACCTAGGACTGGCAATAGGAGCAATAATGCTTGTATTTTCAGTAGGAGCAAATGCACCATTGTTGGCAACATTGTTCATAGACAACCACAAGATAAGATTAATGATGGATGCAATGGTCGCCACTTTGACACTCGGGGTGTATTTTTATTGTTTAATGCCAAACACTAATGACACGAAGAAACATCTGCAATACTAAATCTACGTGGCACCAGAACCGACCAATTTGGTGAGACCAAAAATGACACCCACAATTAACAATCCACCAAACCTTATCGGGGTTTGGGTTTAGAGTTTGGGGTTTGTAACATCCCTATACTAGAACTATTTTAGAACTAGGAGTGTCCACCATCACCTCAAAGAGGTGGCTACACGTGTCTTCGCTCAAACACATTTATAAAACAAAATAAATGATTTATTCCAAAATCAGAAAGGTTCGAACCAGATAGCAAATCAAATACTTAAATATTATTATCACGATAAGATTGATGATGGTTGCAGTGGTTGCCACTTTGGACTCGGGATGGATTATTATTGTTTAATGCCAAACACTAGAGACACGAAGAAACACCTACACTACTAAATCTGTATTGCACCAGAACCGACCAATTTGGCGAGACCAAACGTGACACCCATAACTAACAATCCGTCAAACAAATAACCCACACCCCAAACCTAAGACCAAATCTAACCCACAACCCAAAGACATAAAGCCCAAACATTAAACATAGAGCCAAGTAGTCCCAAAGTTTTTGTGCCTTATACCAAACAAAATCAAAAGATAAAATATTAACCTGACCCAAAGCTACTAAACCTATAATCCCAGATCTCGAGTTTTGTACAAAATCAAATCCAAAACCTAAACCTCAAACTCCAAACCTTAAACTCCAAACCTTAAACCCCAAACCAAACAATTATTGTGGCTTTATAAAAAATAAAATATGAATCCTAAAATATTTATCCAAACCTAAATCTAAAACGAAAACCCAGAAATACTAAGCCTAACCTAAACCCTAAATAAACCTAAAATACTAGTCTTATCCATGCCCAACGATTATCGAGGCCTTGTACTAAACCAAAAGTAAAGGCTAAAATAATACCTAGAGCCAAATATAAACCCAACACCCAAAAACATAAAAAAGTTCTGAACCCTGAACCCTAAACCCTAAACCCTAAACCCCGAACCCGGAACTCGAACTCGACCCCGAACCCCAAACCCCAAACCCCGAACCCTGGGTCGAGGCCCCATGCCCGAGGTCCGAAGCCTGAGGACCGAGGCTTAAGACTCGAGGCCCGAGCTCGAGCCCCGAGCTCGAGCTCGAACCCCAAACCACAAACTCTAAGACATATATCTAGCCGATTGTGCTACAACACATACAATATTGAAAGATAAAACCTTAAACCCCGAATCCAAAACCCTAAACCCTAAACCCCAAACCCTAAACCCCAAACCGTTTTTTATTTATCTTCGAATGCAATTTCCTGTTTTCGTTTATCTATTATTTGTCTGAGTGCTAAAATGACTTGTATTTACGAAGGCCAAATAAATGCATGTGTTATGGATTAGAAGAAGGACCGAAAGGAGAATTACAGTCCTAGAAGATCAGGCTTAGGACAACCGAGGTTAGGCCACGAAAATAGGGTAGCAACGGTTGAGGATAAAAGAGATGAATCATAGAAATTATGGGTTTAGTTTAAGGTATCAGCCACGAAAGTAGAAATAACTTGACTAGATCACGTGTCTATGCCTTGAGAGAGGGAAGATATCATATTAGGATCGTCTGCCTCAGATAAATTGATGGGGATTGCATGATTAGATAGGTTGATTGTGGTTTCGGTAGTCTTGTGGTGAAACCGATTCCTAGAATATTTGTCTCGTTGTTAAGAACTCGTTGGTTTATTGTTTTTAGTTAATTTAATCTTAAAACCAATACTTCGTTGTTTGCAAGTTTGATTCATAGTTTAAATTTAGTTTGTGTTGCGTAGTCCCTATGGGATCGAAACCTAAAGTACTACACACGTGTCGTGCACTTGCGGGTATTTTAGGTTATTTTTTTAACTTTGATTATGCATCAAAAGCTCACAACGGAGTGATGGGAGAGGCGTGCACGAGGTCTCGATGAGTTTTATTTTGCATTTTCTATTTATTTTATTCAGTTATTGTGACACAGATATTTACGTATTAGTTTTGCTATTTGTTCCGCATCATTCTTATTTTGCAATAAATCATTTATTTTTTTTATAAATGCATTTAAGAGATGACACGTATAACCACCTCTTGGAGCTGATGGTGGACACTTCTAGTTCCAAAACACTTTTAGTTCCAAAACAGTTCTGGGATAAGAGTGTTACAAACTCTAAACCCCAAACCCCAAATCTCGATAAGATTTGGCGGATTGTTAATTGTGGGTGTCACTTTAAGTCTCACCAAATTGGTCGGCTCTGGTGCCATGCAAATTTAGTATTGCAGGTGTTTCTTTGTGTATGTAATCTTTGGCATTAAGTAATGATAATCCACCCCGAGTGCTAGAGTGGCGACCATTGCCACTACCGTCAACCTTATCTTTTGGTTGTCAATGAACATTGCTCCTAACAATGGTGCAACTCCTCCTACTGAAAATGCAAGCGTTAATGCACCTGTGCGAGTCTTCAGTTTGACAATTCGTCTTTTTTTACCTCCACCTGGCCAATATACATATACATCGTATTCGTTTACCATCATTCATCTCATTTGGAAATTTATAGTACGTCACATTACAAAAGTGATCGATTCAGAAATAAATAAAACATGCATCTTTGAGGCATCCTCTCTCTTCACGTGGGTAGTCTCTATGTCTCTCTCGGTGCAGATCGACATGAACTCTCCAATGGCCATACTGTAAGCGCCGCCCACAAGACCTGCGAGCAATATCGTTTTCACATCTTGTTTGATGAACCCAACTCCTATCATCAGTGATGTTACTGACACCAACCCATCGTGGGCTCAAAGAAAAACCGCTCGCATATGTAAATTCGAACAATAACGATGGGTTGGTGTTAGTAACATCACTGATGATAGGAATTGGGCCATCAAACAAGACGTGAAAACGATCTTGCTTACAAGTTTTGTGAGTCTTGTGGCCGATGCCTACAGTATGGCCATCAGACAGTTCGTGTCGGTCTGCACCTAGAGAGACATAGATTGTCAACATGAAGATAGAGATATCTCAAAGCCGCATGTTTTTATTTATTCTAGTCGATCGCTTTTTTTAAGTTACGTACTATAAATTCTCAAAGCAAATGAATGATATTAATCGGAGACGATGATTATGTATATTGGTAGGTGGAAGCAAAAAAAGACGAATTGTCAAACCTAGGACTGGCATTAGGTGCAATAATGCTTGTATTTTCAGTAGGAGCAAATGCACCATTGTTGGCAAAATTGTTCATAGACAACCACAAGATAAGATTGATGATGGATGCAATGGTCGCCACTTTGACACTCGGGGTGTATTATTATTGTTTAATACCAAACACTAAAGACACGAAGAAACACCTGCAATACTAAATCTGTATTGCACCAGAACCGACCAATTTGGTGAGACCAAAAGTGACACCCCCAATTAACAATCCACCAAACCTTATCGGGGTTTGGGGTTTAGAGTTTGGGGTTTATAACACCCCTATCCTAAAACTATTTTAGAACTAGGAGTGTCCACAATCACCTCAAAGAGGTGGCTATATGTGTCATCGCTCAAACACATTTATAAAACAAAATAAATGATTTATTCCAAAATAAGAACGGTTCGAACCAAATAGGAAAACAAATACTAAATATCATTATCACGATAAGATTGATGATGGTTGCAGTGGTTGCCACTTTGGCACTCGAGATATATTATTATTGTTTAATGCCAAACACTAGAGACACGAAGAAACACCTACAATACTAAATCTGTATTGCACCAGAACCGACCAATTTGGTGAGACCAAAAGTGACACCCACAACTAACAACCCGTCAAACAAATAACCCACATCCCAAATCTAAGACTAAATCTAACCCACAACCCAAAGACATAAAGCCCAAACATTAAACCTAGAGCCAAGCAATCCCAAAGTTTTTGTGCCTTATACCAAACCAAATCAAAAGATAAAATATTAACTTGACCCAAAGCTAACTAAACCTATAATCCCAGATCCCGGGTTTTGTACAAAATCAAATCCAAAACCTAAACCTCAAACTCCGAACCCTAAACTCCAAACCTTAAACTCCAAACCAACAATTATTGTGGCTTTATAAAAAATAAAATATGAATCCTAAAATATTTACTCAAACCTAAATCTAAATCGAAAACCGAGAAATATTAAACCTAACCTAAACCCTAAATAAACCTAAAATACTGGTCTTATCCATGCCCGACGATTATCGAGGTCTTGTACTAAACCAAAAGCAAAGGCTAAAATAATACCTAGAGCCAAATATAAACCCAACACCCAAAAACATTAAATTCTAAACATAAAAAAGTTTTAGACTTTATCCAGATCAAAAACCTGAGTCCCGAGCCGTACCCCAAACCAAAAAACATTAAACAAGACCAAATCTAATCCACAACCTAAAGACATAAACGAAACATTAAACCTAGAGCTAAGCAAACCCAGAATTTTTGTGCCTTATACCAAACCAAATCCAAAGATAAAATATTAATTTGGTCCAAAGTTAATTAAACTTAACCCTAGACCCCTAAGTCTTGTACAAAAGCAAATCTAACCGAAGCCCAAATCTAAACACAAAGCCCGATAATCTTAAGCCTAAAGTCTAACTACACCCAAAGCCTGAAACATGCCCAAAAATATTAAGCTTTAAGTAAACCCCGAACCTCAAAGCCCAACTCGAACAGCGAAGGAATAAAATCTCTACAGCATTGCAGGGGTCGATACGCACAGGGCCACCACCATTAGCATTTTCTGTCGAAAGAAAAGAGTAAGACAACGGTAGCGGAACAGATAACTTTTTAGATCTTTGGGAAAATATTATAAATCGGAAAAGATTGGATCTATAAGTGAGAAGTCCCATGGACTTTGTTGTTTTCCTTCAAGGAACAACTGTAGCATTTTTTGGAATGTCTATGAAAAGCTCGGACACCTTGACAGAATTGATCCACAACATCACTAAGAAAAAAAACAAACATGTTTTAGCATTCACACCTTTATAAAATTTTAAAAAAATAATGGGAGTTAAAAAAAATGCTCGAACAAGTGCATAAGCATCTCGAAAACCTTTTTCTCGCCCCTATGTCAGGTAGTCGAAGTTTTCTCTAAGATCAGTGATGGATGAAGTAGAATGAAGTAGAAGAAGAGAAGAAAATCCAAAACAAGCACGCCCGGAAGGACGAAGGACATCGGCGGCCACGTGTAGGGCGGCAGAGGGATTCCGGAGGAGACTGAGACTGCTGGCGCTGACGAGAAGGTGGAAGCCGAGGGAAGAAAACGCGCTGTAGACGCTGGACGGACCAAGGACATCGGCGGGCAGGTTTAGAGGGGTATAGAGTTGGCCAACTGAGATCGGAACGTCTGGTGCTGGCGAGAAGGTGGAAGCCAACGGCAGACAATGCGCAGAACACACCATACGAGACGTCGACGGCAGGCAACGCAGGGAACATGACAGATTCGACGAAATACAGTAATGGAACCCAACTTGAATAAGCCAAATGGAGCCTGGTGGATATATCTGTGATTTTTTTTCTAAATTGATAAATTTAGTAATAACATTTATTATCTTCCACCCAGACATCTATATTTGTTAACCCAAACGGCTATATTTTGTTAACCATCATATCAAACATTTATTATCTCTGACCTCTCACCAAATAATTATGTCTTATCATATACTTTCAAAATAATAATTTTATTATTATTATTATTATTATTATTATTATTATTATTATTATTATATGGAAAAAGAAATGGAACGAGAAAAAAACAATTCTAATGATATGAAAAATGAATTAAGTAAGGGTTAGGAAAAATATCCGAAATATTCGTATTCGATTCGTATTCGAACCGTATTCGATCTGAAAAAACAAAAACAAATATAAATATAAATATCAGGATTTAAAGCCGAAAGCACCAGTCTCCAAAAACTAGCTGAAAGAGAAATGAGTTAATAAAAGACAAGACATCGGAGGAGAAAGCGGGAACGAGCCAACAACGGGAGACGAGACGGTATAGGACAGGTAAGATCGATTCAGGATCATGGGTGCCCCAACCATAATCCAAGCGGGCCCAATGAGCGCTAACGAGCAAGAAAGGCATCTAACCATATGCCCGGATTGAATCCTCTTTCTTCTATAGTCAAGTCGGCCTTTTCCTCTGAGGGTGCGTCCTATCTTTTATTGTTTATGCTCCCCCCGGAAAGACTTCTTTCTTATAGTAAAGACAGAGCAGCTAGCCGACCAGCAACCCAACCTCTCCTTTTAGTCGAGTTGCTGAAACTCAAGGCTCGGCCTCGGCTTACCTGACCCTGCCTCTGAGACTAATGCCCTACTAGTTGAAATCGATAAATACAAATACAAATAACATAACAAAACAATCAAAAATATCTTTTCTCTCCTCTCTCTCCACCCTCACTTGTAAATACACATAACATAACAAAACAATCAAAAATATCTTTTCTCTCCTCTCTCTACCGTTCAAACTCTCTCTGTTTATAAAATTCTCTTTTCCTTACCCTCTCTTCATTTCTTTTATTATATATATTATTATAATATATACATATGTATATTAACATTACTTTTACTTTGTATACTTTTACCGTATATATACATACACAGTATTATATCAATATATACATAATACATATATATATGCATATGTATATATATATTATAATATTATTATATATATTTTATTATATATATACATTTTAGGGATATTATGCATGTAATATATATGTTTTATATCCTAATATATTTTGATATATGTAAAAATTAATGATTAATTTTTAACACGTTATCAGTACGAGCGTTCTAATTAGATAAGAAAAATATTATATGTTACATGTATTATTTTTAATTTCAATTTTTTAAGATCTCGATTTCCACTCGATTTTGGAGTCGATTTTCAAGTAAAAAAATTATATATAGACCACGTGGAATGTATATATTATACTATATGATTATGCGGGCTGAGCCACCAATCAATAATGTTAATAGTTTATGAATATTTATTTGTTATTTATTCTTGTTATAATGATGGTTATGCCACCATTTTTTACGTCATATTTTATTTTTTTAATTATTATATGTATGTGGAGGATGAAACCCCATAATTTATTTAACTTATTGTTGTTATACGAATGACCGAGCCACCAATTTTTTGTTATATTTTATTTTTATTAATTATTTTATTTATTAATGTGGAGGATGAAAAAAATTTCACCCCTTAATTTGTTTAAATTATGTTTTCCATTATTTAATTTTTAATTGGTTAAACAAATCTAAAAATGAATTATCTATAAATATAAACGGGCCTAACACATGAATAGTTATATAATAATTTTGTTTTCGATGTCATAACTTATATTTGTTTTTTTTCTCTTCAATGTTAAAAGATCTTCATGTCGAACTTGGTGAATCTCAAAATCACATCACTAGATGCCCCTGGAAAAAACTATATGTCATGGGCATTTGATGCTAAAATGCATCTAAAAGGCAAAAAGCTTATTGCCACAACCGATAAAGATAATAATTCCTCAGAAGAGGAAAAGGCAAAAGCCATGATATTTTTACGTCGTCATATTGCCGATGGATTAAAAAATGAGTATCGAACTAAAGAAGATCCCGCAGATTTGTGGGAATCTCTTAAAGATCGATTTGATCACCAAAAATATGAGATACTCCCAAAGGCAAAGAATGATTGGTTGAATTTAAGATTCCAGGATTATAGATCCGTCGATGAATATCATTCTGCAATGTTCAAAATAATCTCCAAGATGGAATATGTGGAGAAAAGATAAGTGATTATGATAAGCTGGAAAAAACATTATCGACGTTCCATGCTGATAATGTAATTTTACAACAACAATATCGCGCGAAGGATTTCAAGACCTATCGCGAATTGTTACAGCTTCTCCTCGTTGCAGAACAACAGAACGAGCTATTAATGAAAAATCATCATGCTCGTCCCTCTGGTTCTGCACCATTTTATGAAACAAATGCGACTTCATCAAATTATAACCACTGGCATGGCCGTGGACGTGGATATATACGTGGTCGTGGACGTGGTCGTGGTCGTGGAAATGGATATGGTCGAGGAAGAGGTCAGAGTAATCCACCAAATAATTTACGTCATGGAGAAAATAAAAGGAAAGATAATCGAGTGAATGAAAATGAAAACGTAACTAAAAGGCGAAAAGATACAATATGTCATCGATGTGGTATGAATGGACATTGGTCCCAAGTGTGCCGAACACCAAGACATTTTGTTTATTTATACCAGAAGTCACTAACAGATAAAGGCAAAAATGTTCAAACGAATTTTGTCTCAGATGATCTCGATGATCTCCTGGATAACGACAAGGTTGGAATGCACCTTGACATTGCAGACTTTATGTATCAACCTGATAATGAAAATGAGAAAAGAGAATGAGATTTCGACATGGATTTCTTTGTTATCATTATCTCGTTTTTAAGACTTAGCTTGTTATTTTCGAATGTATTTTTCCTTTCGCTTTTTTTTAGTTTTTAAAAGTTTTATTAGATTATCTTTTGTTGTAATTTAAAAGTTGATTATCTTTTGTTGTAATATTTTGTTACATTGTTATATATTATATGCAATGTTTGCTTCATATTTTCAGGTTCATCTATATCTTTATCGGATCAAAGTAATACAAAATATGTTACGATCAAACATCAATGATGGAGACATATGTCTAGCCAATTGTGCTACGACACATACAATATTGAAAGATAGAAAATATTCTCCAAGTTGAGAATACATGAATCCAGTGTCAATACAATATCTGGAAATGCAAAAATGATGTGGAGAAGCAAATTTTATAATGTCCGGAGGGACAAAATTTATTATACAAGATGCATTATTCTCTCCACAATCCCAAAGAAACTTATTAAGTTTCAAAGATATTCGCCAAAATGGCTATCATGTTGAGACCATTACAAGATGCATTATTCTCTCCACAATCCCAAAGAAGCTTATGAAGTTTCAAAGATATTTACCAAAATGGCTATCATGTTGAGACCATGAATGATAAAAATCGTGAATATCTTTATATCACGACAATGGTTTCTAAAAAGAAACATATTGTGGAAATTTTACCAGCTTTATCCTCTGGATAATATTTCACAAAGATAAGAATGGTGGAAACATATGTCATATTCAACCCAAGATATGAAGACATGTTTAAGATTTGGCATGATCGATTGGGTCACCCTGGTTCAATAATGATGCGAAAAATTATTCAAAATTCCAATGGTCATCCATTAAAACATGAGAAGATATTTGAATCTCATGAAATCACATGTAGTGCTTGTTCTCAAGGAAAATTAATAATAAGACTATCATCTGTCAAAGTTGGACATGAATCACCATCGTTTTTAGAATGATTACATGGGGATATATGTGGACCTATACATCCACCAAGTGGACTATTTCGATACTTTATGGTATTGATCGATCCTTCTAGTAGATTGTCACACGTTTGCTTATTATCAACTCGCAATGTTGCATTTGCGAGGTTTATTGCTCAAATAACAAAATTACGAGCTCAATTCCCCGATCAGCCTATTAAAAATGTGAGGCTTGATAACGCTGGTGAATTCAATTCTCAAGCTTTCAATGACTATTGTGCATCGATTGGTATTGAGATTAAACATCCCGTACCAAATGTTCATACACAAAATGGTATGGTAGAGTCATTGATTAAACGTCTCCAACTTATTGCTCGACCATTGCTAATGAAAACGAAACTTCCAGTTTCTACTTGGGGGCATGCCATTTTACATGCTGCTGCATTAATTCAAATAAGGCCAAGTGCTTATCATAAATATTCTCCATTGCAATTATCAAATGGCCAAGAACCAAATATATCTCATCTTCGAGTATTTGGTTGTGCTGTATATGTTCCAATTGCTCCACCGCAGCGAACAAAAATGGGCCCACAACGCAGATTGGGAATTTATGTTGGATATAATTCACCATCTATCATTAGATATCTTGAACAAGAAACGAGTGATGTATTCACAGTTCGTTTTGTTGATTGTCATTTTAATGAGAATGAATTCCCACCGTTAGAAGGAGGAATAAAACAAGCCTCACAAGATCTAACATGGAAAACACAATCATTGTTATATCTTGATCCTCCTACAAAACAATGTAATATGGAAGTATAAAAGATAATACATTTGCAAAATATTGCGAATAGACTTCCAGATGGGTTCAATGATACAGCTCGGGTTACAAAATCATATATACGGCTGCAAATGCACCTGCTCGTATAGAAATACCAAAAGGGCATACAGGTGAAAGAATTTCAAATGAGTCTACAACACGCTTAAAGCGCGGACCACCACTTGGTTCTAAAGATAAAAATCCTAGAAAGAGAAAGAAGTTTGATAATAACGATGATTCTCAAATCATAGAGAACATTAAAAAAGAAACGAATGAGGAAGATGATCTTCAAAATGAAAATCATGAAAATAATCATGAACATACAGAGAACAATGAAATTTCCATCAACTATATATATGATGAAAAGATTATAAGAAGAGATGAAATAAATGACAATGATGGAATATTCTCTTTCTCTGTATCCAAAGAAATTGAAAATGATAACGAAGATCTAGAACCAATGCCAGTGTTAGAATGTCAAAAGAGACATGATTGGATCAAATGGAAAGAAGCTATGCAAATAGAATTAGACTCATAAAATAAAAGAAAAGTATTTGGACCCATCGTTCAAACTCCAAATGGTGTCAAACCGGTTGGATGCAAATGGGTTTTTGTACGAAAAAGAAATGAAAATAATGAGGTCACGAGATATAAGGCACGCCTTGTCGCACAAGGGTTTTCCCATAGACTTGGAATTGTTATGAGGAAACATATTCCCCTGTTATGGATGCAATCACATTTAGATATTTGATGAGTTTAACAACATCCAACAACTTAGATATGTACCTTATGGATGTGGTTGTGGTATATCTATATGGATCTTTGGATAATGATATATATATGAAAATCCCTGAAGGATTAAGAATACCAAAAACATCAAACTCAAAATCTAAAGAAATGTATGCACTCAAATTGCAACGATCTTTATATGGATTGAAACAATCTGGACGTATGTGGTATAATTGTCTAAGTGAATATCTTTTAAAAAGGGAATTTGTGAATAACCCTATTTGTTCTTGTGTTTTTATTCAGAAAACAACAAGTGGATTTGTGATTATAGATGTTTACGTTGATGATCTGAATATAATTGGGACCTCAAAAGAGATTGAAAATGCTTGTAATTATCTGAAAAGGAATTTGAAATGAAAGACCTTGGACAAACAAAGTTTTGTCTTGGTTTACAGATACAGCATCTAAAGACTGGTATATTTGTACATCAATCGAATTATACAAAAAGAGTATTAAAACGCTTTAACATGGATAAAGCAAATCCATTAAGCACTCCAATGGTATGTAGATCTTTAAATGTTGAAAAAGATTCATTTCGTCCTTGTGAAGAAAATGAAGATATACTTGGACCAGAAGTACCATATATGAGTGCAATAGGGGCTCTCTTGTATCTAGCAAATTGCACTCGTCCTGATATAGCATTTGCTACTAATATCTTGTCACGATACAGCTCATCCTCTACACGTCGTCATTGGACAGGGATTAAACATGTCTTTCGATATTTACAAGGAACGGTTGATTTAGGATTATTTTATCCTAGAGATTCCAAACGTGAGTTGATCGGTTTTGCAGATGCAGGTTACTTATCAGATCCTCATAAAGCTAGATCACAAACATGATATGTTTTCACAATTGGAGGGACAACGATATCATGGCGTTCACAGAAACAAACACTAGTTGCAACATCTTCAAATCATGCTGAAGTTCATAGTTCACAATTGGACAACGATATCATGGCGTTCACAGAAACAAACACTAGTTGCAACATCTTCAAATCATGCTGAAGTCATAACACTTCATGAAACGAGTAGAGAATGTGTGTGGCTCAGAGCTTTAACTCGACACATACAAGAGACATGCGGACTATCAACTAATATCAACCCAACAATACTATACGAAGATAATGCCGCCTGTGTTGCTCAAACAAAGGAAGGATATATCAAAAGTGATAGAACAAAGCATATCACTCCAAAAATTTTCACGTATACACAAGAGCTCGAGAAGAAGAAAGAAGTTGATGTTCAATACATCCGATCATGCGAAAATGTAGCCGATTTATTCACAAAAGCGCTTCCTACTTCAACATTGAGAAAACACATTCAAAATATCGGGATGCGTCACCTCCGAAACTTATGATTAAACAAAGGATTGACAAATCGAGAAAAATTTTTTATGGCTGTACTCTTTTTTCCTCATCATAGTTTTTATCCCAAATAATTTTTCCATGATAAGGTTTTTAACGAGATAGTCATAGACATTTAAAAAGGAGTGTTACATTATAAATATATTTATGGACCACAACCCATATACTCCTTTTATTTTAAGTTTTGTCTATAAATAGACACCCTCACTTGTTACATAAAATCAATAAGTATTCAATTTGATCTAATACAATAGTAATAATCATTGTTGCCCAACTTGATTCAAATGATAAATAAATCAATTAGTATTAAAATTGATGGGGCACACACAAAAATATCATATATTTATGAATAATAGATCCATGGACTTGGTAACCATAGACCAACAATAGACCCATGATCTTATTAACAAAAGGCACACGGTCCATGGGCTTATAACCAACAATACGGAATTACTAGCAAATCAACAAATATGTTTACCAAGAAATAATCTATGGGCTTATTTATAAATACAATATCATTGAACCGGCAGAATATCAGAAATACTCTAATAGGGCTAAACCACTTCAAAAATATCCTTCCCCAAAATAATTATTAAATCCGAAAAATAAAAACTGAAGAAAAGACAAATTTGCCCTTAATGTTCGAACGTGGAAAAATGGAAGTTCGGCAGTTTTTCGACGTGAAAAACTGCCGAAAACGAGAAAGCCGAACAGTTTTTCGCCGTGAAACCTGTTTAAAAGTTGATAGCAAGAAATAAATAAGTGATTTCGAACTTGAGAGGGAACGATTTGAAGTTGGCGAGAAGGAAAATGGCTAGAATCAGCAGCATCACTGGCGAAAAGAGCACGAGTCAATCTTCAATGGCGTCAATAAGTGTAAATAGTTTGATTTCTAGGGTTTTGCAAGCTTTCGAGTCACAAAATAGTTTATTGATTTGAAATGGGTG
>CM071875.1:16438-27058 GCA_036759665.1 Gynandropsis gynandra
CGGTTTCATGATCCCACTAATGGTAAGTTGTATATATTATTCGAATAACTTGAATGTTTTTGTACCGTACTTTTTTTATCATTTTGTTTTAATGTTTCAGTTACTTCCATTTGAAATCATCCTTAGTTTGGGCGGAAATGGATGGTATGTTGAGGTTGAGGTTGCGCATCGATCCTGCCCAAGAATGTGCAAGAAGATGGTTAAATCCAATTTTAACCCGAAGTATGTAGATGTGATAAGGCAGATTGGAGATTCTAAGGTAACAATTACACAAGGTTCACAAAGGAAACAAGGGTCATAGAGGGTAATAATGGTTATCAATTTTAACCCGAAGTATGTAGATGTGATAAGGCAGATTGGAGATTCTAAGGTAACAATTACACAGGGTTCACAAGGGAAACAAGGGTCACAGAGGGTAATAATGGTTATGTTTTGTTTTTCAGGATATTCTAAGTATTCTTCGTGTTGAACACGAAGAGGAAGCTTTACTTTCTGGTTTGGAGGATTACGAGGGATGCGACGATCCCGATGTTCAGATATGGATGAAACATCTTTGTAGAAATCCGAAGGGTATTTGTTGGGAGGATATCCGTGAGCAAGAACTGCTGACACGAAAAGTAGCTCTTGGTGATCAAAAAAAGGAGAAGGAAAAAGGGACTAAGAGGAAGGAGTGCGTGAGTGATGCTGATGCTGATTCTGATGCTGATGCTGCAGTCCCTCTGATACTGGAGAAGAAATTAATAGGGGAAATAAGGAAGTCGGAGAAGAGAATCATCAACGCCGTAAGAGACCTTCTAAGGGATGTTGGGATTCATGTGCCTAATCCAAAATCAAAGGCTGCCGAGAAAGTTGCGATCACCGAAACCCAATCTTCCGACACTGTTGGTGATTTTGCTTTTGAATTCCTTCGACGTCCAAATCCAGTGTCAAGAAACCTTGCTCCTGATGGAGTTCCACCAAGTAAGTAATATTTAGTGAAAAGGTCATTTGAGTGTCAATTTCCATCGAGACATATAAGTCGTAGGGTCGCATAAGCCGTAGGGTCGTTAGAGTCGTAGGGTTGCATAAGCCGCAGGGTCGTTAGAGTCGCATGGGTTTCATATGTCGCATGTGTCACTGGGTCGCTAAAGTCGAATGGGTCGCATGGGTCGCATGGGTCGCATTGGTCCCATTGGTCGCATTGGTCCCATTGGTCGCCACATGTTTGATGAGGTAAATTTTATGCAGGTGCTGGACCTTTATCGAAGGAGTCTGCGCCATATGTTGAACCTCCGCCGGCGAAAAGAGCAAGAACAATGCGAGGGAGAGGGCGAATGAAGGTTGTTCAAGAACCCGAAAAAACGGTGGTTCAAGAACCTGAGGAGTTTGTGTGGAATCCCAGAGGATTAGTAAAGGACTTGATAACCCGATTTCCTATGTTCACTGATGCTAGCGGTGAAAAGTTGACTAAGCTATATTGGTTCCTGAAGGCACCTCGACATGATCGGTGGTGGAAATCTGAGCTAAATATTCCCCGGGGGCCAAAGTTTTGGGAGATTATATTAAAGGCCAACGCATGGCTTGAAGATGAAGTAAGTTTTTTTAAACCCTTAGTCTCACAGAGTTTGTGTCATATGTATTCCTGTGTGTTAATTTTTTTTGCAGCAATTAGATGAGGCATTGATGGAGCTGTTTTCTCGCTTTGCATCGGATCCCAGCGCGTATCAGAATTATTACGTTTGTCCTGTTGCTTTCATGCAGACGCTCTCGATGTGGACGTACAAGGATATGGAAACTTTGCCGGAAAAGATTAGTCAGTTTTTGAATGCCAAGCCACCAATTAGTGATTATGAAGGTTTTGTCTCGGTTCTAAACATTCCAGCGGAAAATAATCGATGGGTAGGATGTCATTGGGTAGCCATCAAAGCGGATTTCAAAACCCGATGCATCACGGTATACGACTGCAGGATGAGCCTTAAGGAAACACATATCGATCCGGTGATTGAGAAGATAAGAAAAGCTGTCCCCAAGATGCTCATTCTCGGAGGGTTTCCTTCTTTGGCTTCTGGAGAAGATGAATGGAGGTATGTGTATTATGATGGTCTGCCACAGAACCAAAGCGGGAATGACTGTGGTGTTTTCTCCTATAAATTCGTAGAAGCCTCGTTATTAAAGGATATGAATATGTTTCGCTTAATTTGCGACGATAAGGTTACTTCCATGCGTGAGAAGATGGCGGCTGATATATATAATCATGGAGAACGTACCTTTGAACCCGAAGACTAACTTGATATTTGGTACATTGTTTTTTTTGGACTGTTAGATGTGAACATTTGGTATTGTTTTTTTTAATATTTGGTACATTGTTTTTTTAATATGTGGTACATTGTTTTTTTTTCTAATATTTGGTACATTGTTTTTTTTCTAATATTTGGTACAAGGGTCACAGAGCCTCATACGACCCATGCGACCCTTGCGATCCATGCGACCCTTGCGATCAATACATTCATTCATTCAAGACCTATATTAAAAGATTCTTTAATGTGGTCAATGCATGCACCTTGGTTAAAACGGAGTTCATTTATTTTTCGTTGAATATGAGTTTATAAATAGAGGAGGAAAAACCGAAAAGCTACAACAATTTGTAGCACCAAATCATCTCTTGTGTCTCTGGTAGGTAGGGGACGTGTCTCCCACATGTCCAGTGTATTGGACCTTCATACACTAGCACACAAATCATCTCTTGTGTTGTAGCATTAAGGTCATACACTGGGAAGGTAGGAGACGCAAGAAGGTCCAATACACTGGACGGTCACAAATAGGCCACAAGTATAATAACAAATTACCATGACTACAGTTAAATCATCAAATAGGCCACAAGTATAATAACAAATTGTTCTGTGGGCTTTTTCATAAATAATCGGATGGTTTAAATTAATATATATATATATATATATATAACCAAAGAACAATTTGGATTTAAATAGTCATTTTTATATGTTATTGAAAATTTCTTTATATACAACATTTATCGTTCTTTTTACACCATTTCCATCATTATTTAAAATAAGTATTTTTAATCCTTCTCTAGTTTTTGCTCTAGAAATTTTTACGTACAGTTGTCCATGGCTAAATATTGGTTTCGGTAAATATATACCAATTCGGTTAATACTTTGTCCTTGGCTTTTGTTGATTGTCATTGCAAAACACAAGATAATAGGAAATTGTTTTCGTTTAAAGTTGAACAACAAGGTTGTATTGGTTGGAATTAAGGGAAGTCGAGGTATAAATACTTTTTCACCTGTATGAGTTTCAGTAATTATTTTGGCTTCTATAATGTTGGTACCAAATTGAGTTATCTGAAGTCGTGTTCCATTGCATAATCCAAGTGTTTGATCTATATTTCGTAAAAGTATGATGGGACCTCCTTCTTTGAGTGTTAGACAATGATTAGGAATTCCTGGATATTTTAAATTGTTTAAGAACTCGGTGCTATACAATTCGCATATAGAATTATTATTTGAATCTGCATTACACAACGTATCTGAACTGAAATATTCTTTGGAATGTCCCGGTAGTACTTGTAATAACGATTCATTTATCTCGTCGACAGTTTCATTTGTTGGAAAAAGTATTGTTCGTTCTTGAAAAAAGAAAGGGTTTTTATATTCATTATGAATATTTGGATATACATGGGCTGTAATGTTTTCGATTGCATTCGACGTTTTTATAATTAATAGATATTCATATATATCTATGAGGCATTCGCTATTATTAGGTTCACATAAAAGGTCGTCTCCCAATCGTAATATCCATTAAAAAAAGGTTTGTAGATCATGTTGATTTAAAGCATCAACATTTGTTCGTAGACGCATGTTTTGAGTTAATCTCAGTACACAACAGTAATTCCAAATATAAGAAGAATTTAAACTTGCCTTAACAGTGTCATGCCTATTTCCTTTTGTAATAACGGGTAAAATCTAACGGAAATCGCCTCCAAAGACCACTGTTTTCCCACCAAAAGGTTTATTTTTCAAAAAAGGATTTATTGAACCCGTGATATCTGTTACACTTTTGTCCAAAGCTTCGAAGCAAAATCTGTGAATCATTGCAGTTTTGTCCCATATTATAAGCCGTGTTTGTTTTATAAGTTCTGAAAGATTCGTATTTAATTTAATATTACAAATTGAATCTTCATTGATGTCAACTGGTATTGCAAAACGCGAATGTCTTGTACGACCGTCTTCGAACAAAAGCGAGCAATATTGCTCAAGGCAACATTTAGAACAATTTTTCCATGAGATCTCACCGCCGCAGATAACGTTTTCTATAAAAAGGTTTTACCGGTTCCTCCATGTCCATATAGAAAGAATATTTGGCCTCTGTTTTGATTGATTGCTTTTATAATTTCATCAAAGATAGTTGCGATTAAGGTTTATAAATTCAGTTTTCATTTTATTTTTATCATAAGATAACTCTTCATATATTAATCTGTTCAATAACGATTGATTATGAGCTTCTTTAGGAAAAGACATCGAAGAATATTGTTTTAAAGATTTTTTTTTTGCAAAAACTGTTCTATTTCGCCGAGACCTATTTTTGAATTTCTTCAGGAGACATGTTAAGGTCTGCAATTTGAGAGAAAAAATAGTTACATGATTTTATGATTTAATTAAATGAACAGTAACAGTAAGTTCTCAAACCTGGTAATTTTAGCAAGCGTTTACGTCTGTACAATATGTCATCAGATAAAACCTGCCATGTTGTTGACCATACATGTCCCAGACACAACAGACATTATGTTGTCAACAAAACGAAAAATAATAATCGTAAGTATGCTGGAGATGCCCAATTACTTGCTTCTTTTATTGTGTTGATATATTCTTTGTCATCGTCTAAAAGTCCTAATACTCTACATGCATCTTTAAATGTTTCTTGCAAATGACCATTTACTGTACGAATTTCTTCAAATGAATTAGGACCAAGCATTTTATTTAACAACATCTGTAAATAGTATAGCTCGTCGGCAGTTGGATTAATATATTGTAATCTACCAAATGAAAATTCACGTTTACGTGCTGTCCAAATTTGTTGTTTTTTGTTCCATATAAATTTCAATGGAAAATCACAGATCTCAATTCTCGGGCTTCAAAAGATAAAGTATTACATTTGAACCATTCTGTAAGCATTTTCCGTTGCATATATTTATCAGAGGTTATATCTATTAAATCGTCTTCTTCATCAAACACTATATTTTGTTGCCTCGGTAAATGGAAATTTAATGTTTCAACTCGTATACTTCTGTAGTAAATATCAAATTTAAATATTCTCCAGCAAGCTTCACAACCTAAGATGTAACGACAAATGTAGTCATTTTTTATTTCATCCAATGATCTGTTTCTTTCTAGTTCTTCTGATGTTGTTATTGTCGTAGCAAATTTATCATATACTTTGTTTATGTATTTGAACAAATACTTGATTGCTTTCGTTTGATTACACCATTCTGAATTAATATGGGCTCTATATTTTAGAAGAAGATAAGGATTATATGGTACAATATAATGATTATCTAACCTAATTCCATTTTTGTTACAAATTTTTCGTTGTCTTGTCTTTTGTAAACATGGTATCCTTCATTGTTAATATATGTGGAATGAGTGAAGTTCTTTGGAAATCATTTTTTACATTTTCATTTATCCATACAGGATGAGAATTTGTTAGCTAAACCGCATGAGGTCCATGTACCATCGTTTCTTGTACTGCATTATAGAGAGTGTGGTTTGTAGCATTATACTAAAAAAATAACATACCGGCGATAGGTTGAGCGTCTCTTTCTTGGCCCTCACGTTCATCCTCGTAACCTCCCATGGCATATACTCATGGTTGTATAGACCTACGTTCCGATGCATGCTCTTAAAGCTTCCTAGTTCTAACCTATGGTATTAGACCCACTGGTGGTGGTGGTGGCCTCGGACAATCCTTTTGAAAATGATCCATACTACCACAGCAGAAACATCCGTCGAATTTTCCTCGCCTCATAGCTCCTCCTACTTGCTGAGGGCAGTCACGAAACTGGTGCTCTAAACTTCCACATCGAAAGCATCCTACTCGCCTATCAAATATTTGGCATGTCCCAACATGCTCACATCCACAACAATGACACGGGTACCCCAATGTTGATACGATAGGACGTGTCTGAACAGCTTTCCTCTGATCTGATCTCCCCTGAATCTATTGGACAACCTGTTTCCCTTTGGCATCCGAAGACTTCATGATGCCTTCCTCGATGAGTCCCTTCTCTACTAACTGAGCATTCTAAACTAGCTCAGACAACGATCCATGCTTAATTATCTCAATCCTGCGTCGATATTTTAGTTTGGTGTTAAAGCAGAGAACACTGATATTTTGGTTTGGTGTTAAAGCCGAGTGAATATCTTGTTAGTGTGCATGATCGAGTGATTTCACACTCAAACCTTCGGAAAAAGGCTTATGTGAGCGTGTCGGTGAGAGTTATCACGTGAAGAGTATCGGGTCGATGACGTTAGTATTGCGACACTTGGATCTGGGCCGGCGTCATACCGTGTTGGGGTTATGGTAACCTTTCGAGCGACAGAGCGTCGAGTTAGCAGATCAGTGGATCTGTCGGTGTCGTACCATGTTGGGTTTGTGGTAACCTTTCGAGCGACGGAGCATAAAATTAGTCAGATCAATGGATTTGCTAGTGTTGTAACGTGTTGGGGTTGTGGTAACCTTTTGAGCAACGGAGTGTTGTATTGTACAGATAGCTAGGATACGTTGTGACCTTGCGAGATCTTTAGTGTGCTAGTTCTTTTGGTCTTTGAGAGCGTATGCCTGAGCTAGAGTCGTGTGGCCTTTGTGTGTTATCATCCAGTTTGATACTAGTCTTAGACTTTGGATACTCAGTCGGGTTGGGTAGAGTTATCTGAATGTCTTTAGTTTAGACTTTGGATACTCAGTCGGGTTGGATAGAGTTGTCTATATGTCTTTAGTTTAGACTTTGGATACTCAACCGAGTTAGGTAGAGTTATCTGTATGTCTTTAGTTTAGACTTTCGATAGATCGTTATTTTATGTTATTCAGTTTAAAGTGTACGTACACGTATTGATCTCACTGAGTGTGTATTTCGTACTCACTCTATTTGTGGGTTGTCGTGGATAGACAGGGTATAGCAAGGAAAAAGAGCAACGAGGTTGAGCAGCAACATGAAAGCTAACAACGGAATGATGGGAGAGGCGTGCACGAGGTCTCAATGAGTTTTATTTTGCATTTTCTATTTATTTTACTCATTTATCGCGACAAAGATATTTACGTATTAGTTTTGCTATTTGGTCCGGACCATTCTTATTTTGGAATAAATAATTTATTTTGTTTTGTAACTGCGTCTGAATGATGACACGTGTATCACCCCTTGGAGGTGATGGTGAACACTTCTAGTTCCAAAGTAGTTCTGAGATAGGGTGTTACAAACCCTAAATCCTAAACCTCAAGTCCCAAATCCTAAACCCCAAATCCCAAACCCCGATAAGGTTTAGCGGTTTTTTAGTTGTGGGTGTCACTTTTGGTCTCACCAAATTGGTCGGCTCTGGTGCCATGTAGATTTAGTATTGCAGGTGTTTCTTTGTGTCTGTAATGTTTGGCATTAAACAATGATAATCCACCCCGAGTGCCAAAGTGGCGACCATTGCCACTACCGCCAACCTTATCTTTTAGTTGTCAATGAACACTGCTCCCAACAATGGGGCAACTGCTCCTACTGAAAATGCAAGCGCTAATGCACCTGTTGTGAATCTTCAGTTTGACAGTTCGTCGTTTTTACCTCCACCTGCCCAATATACGTATACATAGTATACATATACATAGTATTCGTTTACCATCATTCATCTCATTTGGGAATTTATAGTACGTAACTTGACAAAAAAATGATCGACTGATGAATAAATAAAAATATGCATCGTTGAGACACCCTCTCTCTTCATGTGGGTAGAGTCTATGTCTCTCTCGGTGCAGATCGACACGAATTCTCCAATGTTCATACTGTAGGCGCCGCCCACAAGACCCGCAGAACATGCGAGTAACATCACAATTTAGTTTGCAAGATGTGAAAGCAATATTGCTTGCAGGTTTTGTGGGTCTCGTGGCCGGCGCCTGCAGTATGGCCATCAGACAGTTCGTGTCGGTCTGCACCTAGAGAGATATAGAGACTGTCAACATGAAGAGAGAGATATCTCAAAGACGCATGTTTTTATTTTTTCCAGTCGATCGCTTTTTTAAAGTTACATACTATAAATTCTCAAAGAAAATGAATGATTAATCAAAGACGATGATTATGTATATTGGTAGGTGGAGGAAAAAAAGACGAATTGTCAAACCTAGGACTGGCAGTAGGTGCAATAATGCTTGTATTTTCAATAGGAGCAACCGCACCATTGTTGGCAGCATTGTTCATAGACAGCCACAAGATAAGAATGACGGTGGTTGCAGTGGTCACCACTTTGGCACCCGGGGTGGATTATTATTGTTTAATGCCAAACACTAAAGACACAAAGAAACACCTGTAATACTAAATTTGCATGACACCAAGACCGACCAATTTGGTGAGACCAAAAGTGACACCCGCAACTAACAATCCGTCAAACAAATAACCACAACCTAAATCTAAGACCAAATCTAACCCACAACCCAAAGACATAAAGCCCAAATATTAAACCTAGAGCAAAGCAATCCCAAAATTTTTTGTGCCTTACACCAAACAAAATCAAAAGATAAAATATTAACCTGACCCAAAGCTAACTAAACCTATAATTCCATACCCCGAGTTTTGTACAAAATCAAATCTAAACCCTAAACCTCTAACTCCGAACTCCGAACCTTAAACTTCAAACCTTACACCCCAAACCAAACAATTATTGTGGCTTTATAAAAAAAATACAATTTGAATCCTAAAATATTTACCCGGGGTAACTTCAAAAATACACTCGTAGGGCTAAAACACTTCAAATACCCTTCCCGAAAAGAAAAAATTTTTAACTTCAAAAATACCCTTATAAATGTTGATATTCCCAAAATACCCCTGTGACCTTACGACCCAGCGAACCAGTTCGACCCTGCGACCCTTGTTCCTCTGCGACCCTTGGACCCCTGCGACCCTTGTTCCTCTGGACCCTTGGACCCCTGCGACCCTTGTCCCTCTGCGACCTTTGGACCCCTGCGATACTAATTTATTATTTACAATTTATTTACAAATAATATGAATAAAATTTTGAAAATACAGCTCAAATCAAAATATATTAGACCAGTGCGACCCTTGTCCCTCGCAATCCTTCCGACCATTGCGACCCTTCCGACCATTTCGACCCTTTCGACTAGTCTTTTCAATGTCAGACTACTGCTTTTTCCAGGTGCTAGCTATGCTTTTTATTTTACCAATGCCACATTCAAGACCTATATTCAAGATTCTTTAATGTGGTGAATACATGCACCTTGGTCATTCTTTGTATTTATTGTCTTTTTGGAATTTTAGGAGTCCATTTATTTTTCATTATAAATATAGGAGGAAAAACCGAAAAGCTACAACAAGCACCAAATCATCTCTTGTTTCGGGTCTTTCATTCCTTCAAAATGGCGATTTCTAACATCTAACCCTAAATTCTCTGAAAAATCCTTGTTACCTTTGTGACCGTTAAGGTCACATGGTCGACCCAGGGCATCGTGCTGTCTATTTGTTACTCAATGTCTTGGTAATCGTCGGACTCAGTCTGTATGCAAATACACACAAGTACTTACAACTTGGATGGAGGACTTTGTGATGTATCTGCACTACATAAGGTCTTGGTAATCGGTGGACTCAGACATCCGCGTTACCTAAGGTCACCTTTAAACTTCGCAAATTTGACCTTTTTTTTCTTTCCTTTTTTTTCTCGAACTTCTTTTTGCCTTTGCCTTCTTCTTTCTCGAACTTCCTTTTTCTTCTTCTTCAAGTTTTTTCTTTCCTTTTTTTAACCGTTGTGACCTTTAAGGCCCTATGTAACCTTATGTAACTTTTGTGACCTTTGTAACCTTTGAGACCTTATGTAATCAATATTTAAACGTTGAAAATGTCTTATTTTGCATCTATTGTTCGTAAGATTATGACCCAATTTGACCCGTTATGCGACGCTCAATCGGATTAAATTATAATCAGGTTTAAACGGGTACGACTCATGCGACCACACATAACCCTTGTACGACTCATGCGACCCAATATGATCACATATGCCCCATGGACGACACATGCGACCAAACATGACCCATGAACGTCTAATGCGACCACATAAGACCCTTGTATGACTCATGCGACCCTATATGACCACATATGACCCATGGACGACTCATGCGACCCCATAAGACCCTTGTACGACTCATGCGACCCTATATGACCACATACGATGCATGGGCGACTCATGCGACCAAACATAACCCATGGACGTCTCATGCGACCACATAATACCCTTGTACGACTCATGCGACCCTATAAGACCCTAGGACGACTCATGCGACCCTATGACCACATATGACCCATGGAGGACTCATGCGACCACATATGACCCATATGACCCACATGACTGTGCGACCCTTTTCCCC
>CM071875.1:34155-50002 GCA_036759665.1 Gynandropsis gynandra
TCACCGCTAGCCTCAATGAACGTAGGAAATCGGTTTACCAAGCCCTTTACTAATCCCCTTGGATTCCACACAAACTCCTCTTCCCCTTCAGGTTCTTGAACCACCGTTTTTTCGGGTTCTTGAACAACCTTCTTTTCGGGTTCTTGGACTCTACCAGCATCTTTCTTTCGCCCTCTCCCTCGCACTGTTCTTGCTCGTTTCGCCAGCGGAGGTTCAACATATGGCACAGACTCCTTCGATAAAGGTCCAGCACCTGCATAAAATTTACCTCATTAAACATATGGCGACCAATGCGACCCATTCTCCCCATGCGACCAATGCGACCAATGCGACCCATGCGACCAATGCACCCTATGCAACCTCAAATGACCTTACTTACTTGGTTCGTTACATTGATTATGTAACACATGCGACCCATTCGACTTTAGCGACCCATGCGACCCATTCCACTTTAGCGACCCAGTGACACATGCGACATATGAAACCCATGGGACCCATGCGACTCTAACGACCCTGCGGCTTATGTGACCCTACGACTCTAACGAAGCTTATGCGACCCTATGACTCTAACGAACTTACGACTTATGCGACCCTACGACATATATGTCTCGATGGAAATTGACACTCAAATGACCTTTTCACTAAATATTACTTACTTGGTGGAACTCCATCAGGAGCAATGTTTCCCAAATCCTCTTCTGAGCCATCTTCGCTTGGCTCTTTTCTTGACACTGGATTTTGACGTAGAAGGAATTCAAAAGCCAAATCACCAACAGTGTCAGAAGATTGGGTTTCGGTGATCGCAACTTTCTCGACAGCCTTTGATTTTGGATTAAGCACATGAATCCCGACATCCCTTAGAAGGTCTCTTGTGGCGTTGATGATTCTCTTCTCCGACTTCCTTATTTACCCCATTAATTTCTTCTCCAATGTCAGAGGGACTGCAACATCAGCATCAACATCACTCACGGCACTCCTTCCTCTTAGTCCCTTTTTCCTTCTCCGTTTTTTTATCACCAAGAGCTGCTTTTCGTGTCAGCAGTTCTTGCTTACGGATATCCTCCCAACAAATACTTTTCGGATTTCTACGAAGCTGTTTCATCTATATCTTAACATCGGGATCGTCGCATCCCTCGTAATCCTCTAGACCAGAAAGTAAAGCTTCCTCTTCGTGTTCAGCACGAAGAATACTTAGAATATCCTGAAAAACAAAACATAACCATTATTACCCTCTGTGACCTTGTTTCCCTTGTGAACCTTGTGTAATTGTTACCTTAGAATCTCCAATCTGCCTTATCACATCTACATACTTCGGGTTAAAATTGGATTTAACCATCTTCTTGCACATTCTTGGGCATGATCGATGCGCATCCACAACCTCAACATACCATCCCTTTCCTCCTAAACTAAGGATGGTTTCAAATGGAAGTAACTGAAACATTAAAACAAAATGATAAGAATGCCAAAAGTACAAAAACATTCAAGTTATTTGAATAATATATACCACTTACCATTAGTGGGATCATGAAACCGCCATAATACCATTTTGGTTTCAGTGATTCCCCACTAACGTGCTTGCGGCAAGTATCCACAATCATCTCGAATGTGTAACGACCCCATGGAAAGCCTTCACAAAATTCCAAGTCATCAACCATGTCAATGAGATCATGGCTGATAGAGTTTTCTGCTGAAGGCTTGTGAGCCATAACTTGCGCCAACAACATCAAAGTTGCGAACCTCTTCCGGTCGTCGGAATTCTTTGCCTTCACAAGCTTTTCACTGACTTGTTCGGGGGTTACCTTTCCACGGCCGAAATTCTTCAGCCTGAATGTGACACCCATCATGGACTCCCATCCTATGGGATATGGTCCGCATTTCAATCCGGATATTAGTGCGTGCTCCACTATAGAGCACCGGATGGAAATGACGTTTATGACAAACCACAACTCTGTATTGTCCCGGTTAATCACTGAGTGATTTAGTAGTACAGACATTTGAACCTTCATCAATGTGGAGTCACATTGTAAGTGGAATAAATGCCTAAATTGTGACTCCTTCTCGAAGTAATGCAACTCGTGTTCATTTAAGATTCCTCTCAGCGTCCTTATTGTCTCGTGAGGATAACACTTGGTGGTGATCTTTGGCATTCTGTCCATGTGCTTAAATTCATACACAAATTTCGGCTTTGGCGCCACCTGCAAAATGACCAATTCCGAATACATTATACTTCTACCGACCTAAGCGACCCATGCGACTCAACCGACCCATGCGACTCAAACGACCCGTGCGACCCATGCGACTTAAACGACCCTCAGACACTCTGCGACACTCAACCGACTCACTGAGACTCAACCGACCCACGCCCCTCAAACGACCATTGCGACCCATCCCACTCACTGAGACAACTGACTCACTGAATTGAATATCTTGCTACTTAACCGACTCACTGAGTCGAAGATGTTTATGCAACTCCTGCGACCCTTGCGACCTAACCGACTCACTGACACTGACACTCACCCATTTCAAATCAATAAATTGAGTTGAAGATGGTCATGCAACTACTGCGACCCTTGCTACTCAACCGGCTCACGGAGTCGAAGATGTTCATGCAACTCCTGTGACCCTTGCGACCTAACCGACTCACTGACACTCACCCATTTTAAATCAATAAACCATTTTGTGACTCGAAAGCTTGCAAAACCCTAGAAATCGAACTACTTACACTTATTGACGCCATTGAAGATTGACTCGTGCTCTCTTCGCCAGTGCTGCTGCTGATTCTAGCCATTTTCCTTCTCGCCAACTTCAAATCGATCCCTCTCAAGTTCGACATCACTTATTTCTTTCTTGCTATGAACTTTTAAACAAGGCAAGTTTGTCTTTTCTTCAGTTTTTTTTCGGATTTAATATTTATTTTAGGGAAGGGTATTTTTGAAGTGGTTTAGCCCTATAAGGGTATTTCTGATATTCCGCCTATTTACCCAAACCTAAATCTAAAACGAAAACTCAAAAATATTAAGCCTAACCTAAACCCTAAATAAACCTGAAATACTGGTCTTGTCCATGCCCAACGATTATTGAGGCCTTGTACTAAACCAAAAGCTAAGGCTAAAGTAATACTAAGAGCCAAATATATACCCAATGCCCAAAAACATTAAATTCTGGACTAAAAAAAGTTTTAGACTTTATCCAGATCCAAAACTTGAGTCTCAAGCCGAACCCCAAACCAAAAAACATTAAACAATACCAAATCTAACCCGCAACCTAAAGACATAAACCAAACATTAAACCTAGAGCTAAGCAAACCCAAAATTTTTGTTTCTTATACCAAACCAAATCCAAAGATAAAATATTAATATGGCCCAAAGTTAACTGAACTCAGAACCCCAGACCCCTGAGTCTATTACAAAATCAAATCCAAAAGAAGCCCAAATCTAAACACAAAGCTCGATAATATTAAGCTTAAAGTCTAATTACACCCAAAAAATAATCCTTAACCTAGACCCGTCCATTAATGTAACCTTAAACCAAACCAAGTCCAAAACCTGAAACATGCCAAATAATATTAAGCTTAAAGTAAACCCCGAACCTCAAAGCCCAACTCGAACCACAAATGAATAAAATCTCTACAGCACTACACGGGTCAATACGCACAACGCCACCACCATTAACATTCTATTACAAAAGAAAAGAGTACGACAACGGTAGCGAAGCGGATAAAATTTTAGATCTTTGGGAAAGTAATATGAATCTGAAAAGATTGGTTCTATAAGTGAGAATGATGTAAAATTTGTTCTAACTCATGTCATTTAGTTTTACATATAAACTTTAAAAATAAATCGGGGAAGCCCAAAGTTTTGCATAGAACCATTGCGTTTAAATAGTTTTGCTTCATATATCAAGAACTACCTGTGAATGATGATGGAAATATTACTTTTTCTCAATCTCTGATGCTAAAGTGTTACTCGATTGGACAACAGTTTCAATATTTTTGTAAAGTTCGCAACTGAATTTGTTTTGGTGGTTTCATATATAAGAAATTCTCTCTGATTGAACCATATAGAAACCATCCACAACAAATTGCTGGAAAAGTCTCCCCGAATGTATAATATTAGACGATTCAAAACTTCTTTCTTGCAAACGATAAGCCATAAATTCTCTTAAACTGATTCGAGAACGCGGTTTTTGTGATAACGAAGCTTTTAATCACAAGTTTAAACCGATATGATAACCATCTTCACCGTACGGAAAATAAAAATGGATATTTTAAGGGAAGATAAGATGGATGCAATTCACTTATTCTCAGATATTCGTTACTCTGTTTTTTACATAATAATATCTCTCGAGCTTAACCGTTCGTATAAGTCTCCAACTATCAATGCAACAACTTTTTTGGACTCAGGCAAATTATACAATTTATTTTTCATTTTGTGTTCTGCTATTAAACATAATTTCATTTCTAATTGATCAGACAATGCAAATCTATCGTGAGCCATCTGAAATATTTTAACATATGGATTATGGTGATTAAGCATTTGTTGAATGTTCTTGACGATGTCTTTGCGTAAACTATTTTCAAACTGTGAAGATGCATTTCGTCCGCTGCTGCAGTCAACGGAAAAACTAATTTGTCAAAAATATTACGACACACAATAAGATATAATATTATCAAGATAATATTAACATACTTGATTGCATTTATTATGTTAGTAACCTCGTTTTCTGTATCATGGATATATAATTGGAAAATTTTTGCAGGCTCTCCAAAATGCGGTAATAAACTTCCAATTCTACGGTAATTTTGTCTATGTATTTTAAATATATATGGCTGTTGATGAATATTTATTGAAGTATCAATATGACCACCCATTGATGTAAATGTGAACATCATGTTGTACGTACGAATATGTTATTTGAAATGGTTATGATATTTATGTTCTTTCTGAAGAAGACGTTTCAAATATTGGGGAGGAGGGGGGCTGTGATAATTTCGGTAACGCTATTTTCCCTTTCGAGCAACATAAGCTAAATTTTGGATCATCAACACTATATTTTTTGTTTGAACATTCGTCGTACCATATTTTCGCATTGCAATATTTACAACAAAAGCATTGATCTCCAACATCTGCATAGGGAACAATACCTGTATAGAATAGCAACATCAAGTCAATTAAATAATTACGTATAAACGAACGCATTATTACATAGTATGTGGAATATGTATTGTAAGTAGTTATTTATGATATCACAATTAAAAATTCGTACCAAAAAAGGTATTAGCAGTCGGAACAGTTATCTGGTTGTCTATATTAGAACGTGAACAGTTGCATATGCACAATGACTGCTTATCGGTAAGTACAACCAACATGCGTACCCGCTGGAAATTCGAAATTTTGGAATGATGAACGTGTGTCATAGAAATATATTCTTTAAAAGTTGTTAAAATTAAATGAATACAAGTTGAATGTTAATAAAATGAACGGAAAATTATAAATGAGTTATATCTGTGAGGCAAGAAGTTATAGGCGAGGTAATATGCATAACCAACCAAGAGCGATTTATACAGCAAAACAAAAACCATCGTTAATTATATTATGTTCAGTAAGCTCAGAATTATTCACAAACAAAAATATATTGAGCCTTAGTAAAGAGTCCATCTAAGTTAGCCGAAAATATATACTACATTCGAAAGTGAGCCTTGCTACACGCAAAACTCGAAAATGTTTTGAACATGATGATTTAAACGACACAGAACAATTTCTGTCATAGCCTCTACTCTGAACGTTTTGAACAACTGATTTCATGGTCTGTTGATTTTACCTTTGACGTACTTTTCTGAAAAGATGACCGGGTATCACTGTCGCTAGCATGGCGCTTGCCATAGGAATGGCTGCTGGAAGGGGAACTCGGAACGAATCCCATGGAACTATAATCTGGAGAGATCTAAGGTAAACTGAATAACACAGTAGAAGTTAACAAATGGTATCTCGCTATAATATTTGTGGTATGAATGAATGTGGTCAATGACTAAAAGGATAAACAATTGCAATTGACAATATACCTGTGTGAATGGAACGAATGAAGGATTCTGTAAAATAGAAAAACATAAGATCAATACAAATGTAATTGTAAATAATTAAAAAGAAGCAGTGTACCCTTGTTGATATAGATCAGAGTATATCTTCATTATATGTGAGCCTGCTCACTCGATATATAGGAAGAGCACTTCTACCCAAGCCACGCGATGTCGATGGTCGTTGACTTTGTTGCAATGGGTAGACCGTTATCTTGAAAAGACAATTCCGATTTTCCAACTCTTTTGAATTCATCGTAATTTCGCTTGGAGATGCCTGTCGCAAGAGATGAATATGAGTTCGATTACGGAATAATTAAAAAAAAACAAGAATTGTAAAGCGAAAGTACTTTATATAGCAAATAATTGCAGTAGACCTCTATTTCTTCATTTTTATATCAAAGGCGAACTTATGAAGGAGCTGAACGGTTTCTTTGTCAAAGATGAGAAAGATGGCCTCACCGGTGTCGTCAATAACCTTGACATATACACAAAATCTGAAGCACAGAAAACTTATTAGTTATACGCTATAAAAATCATAGAAAGTTTTAAAAAATTTTGAGGACCAAGAAATTACTTTGAAAAAGGGTTATCTGTTGTTGTCTTGCATGAATAGCAAAAAAAAGCGGCGTATTGTAACACGTGTTGAATTGTCGTCCGCAATAGAATTAACGTTGCGAGAATAGGTATTACAGCCAAGGTAATACCATCCATCTCTATCGAGAACTTCAGTTATCAGAGCTAGAACGATGCAAGTAAAGGTCTGCATAAATAAAATCACATAAGCAAGCAGACACAAAAGTAACGTATATAATAAATTGCATGATTAAGATACTTTAGTAGGCGTTCCTAAATCTACTATTGTTTTGACCATGAAAGCATTCCAGAAATCTAGAGATTCGCTTGGTTGTGGACAGGGAGCAAGCAAGCTTATTCCTTTTGGCTGAGCGAGTGCATGAGCCGAAAACCTGCTTTACAATATGTGTACAAATATAAAAGCGAATCAATTTAAATTTCAAAGATTTAAATTTACAAAAATAAAGTATTTTGAAATATGATAACATTTCTAAAAAAATAATAAACAGAATTAAACATACTTCGTTTTATACTCTATTATCACAGGGTGATTTTGATCAACGTGAAGTTTACTTGAAAACTGAACATTGCGAATGGTTCGTCGCTCTGTTGGGAAAAAAAGGAATGTGTTAAATAACACTATGAATAGAACATAGCGAAAAAATCGTTCAAGGCATAAATCTGAAACCCAAGAAATTTATTATTATAATATCAAATCCTTAACGTTTTACATAGCATCAGAGCGCGTAATATAAGTCCACAAAACATAAACTGAACACAAACCTCATAAACAATAACAAAAGATAAAGTTAAAAAATACATCCTCAAAAAGTAAACAGCCACAAACAAAATAAAGTTATATTATTAACGTGCTAATAAGAAGATCGACGACAAAAATTGCATCCCACGTGCTGGAAGAAAAACAATCACACTGCAAACAAAACATCCTCACCTTAAAACGAAATCAATGAATGAATAACAAAAGAATATACGAAACACAGCAGCTAGAGAAGATTATTACCGTCCCAAGTTCGAATTTTAAAGAGCTGACAGACAATAACCAGTGGACCGTTCTCATGGACACGAATGCAATCGTACATTTGATAAGAAAATTTTTCCCACGTGGTGCACTCCATAACGTTGGAAATGCAATACAGAAGAAATTATTAGTAAAATCAAAACAAAGAAGTTATTATAGCCGAAGTATAAATAAGAGATAAGCATTGAAAGTACTTGGCATCACGAAGTTGAATTGTTAAGCACCGACTCGTTTGTTCCGCATATGTAACATCGGCGAGTTCACCAGCAGCGAGGACCTCACCAATGACATCTAAGAAATCATGACAAAGAAGGATTTAGTACCATAGATTGCATATGTAATAGGACAAAGAACTGATATGCACAAAACAACTTACCGATGAGAACGAATCTTCTAAGGCACCTGACAGTATATCGGCGTATGGAACAAAGTTAAAGTATCTGTTGGAATTGTTGAGATCCCCGTAAGGTCGAACAACTTTTGTGTACGTGAATATTATTTTATATGGAAGCCCTGATGCCCTATAATCACCGAAACTGCGGCTAACATTAAAATTCGTTATTATACAGCAGGCTCCTTCCACAAGGAACCGTTGATGGCGATACCAAAAATTGGATCTGACAGAACACTGGATCCGGTTGCCCTACAAAAGAGAATATGAATGAATTCAAATGTGGAATTGAAAACTACAATATCACAAAGCACACAATAGGAATAAACAATTAGAAATTTACCCATTCATCACACACTAACACTTCCTAATTGGAAGTTGACCTCATAACGGAAATAGTATCAAAGTTCCACACACGGACAACACGAACTCGAACTCTGAAGAATATTTTTTGCATAGAACATATATCAGAAATATGGCAATACATATTTGGTGAACTGATTTAGTATGGAAAGGATATATTTACACTCTGTTTACGAACACAACTAACTTGATGAAATATGCGAAGGAAAAAGGTTGTTATTTATAACATAGAAATATGTTTAAGACATGTAGGATACCATCATAGCTGTACAATACAATCATTCGACTCAGATAGAAGAATCATCAAGCAAAAGACATGTTATTTACCTAATTGACACGGATGTTTTACTTAGACAGGAAGAAGTTAATTTTGCGGTGATTCACTGTAAAAAGGCACCAACAACAGCCACGTAATTAAAACTGTGGAAGACCATAATAGTTGTAGAATGAAGTCAACGACTTAGACATGAATATCACCAATTAAAGGACACGTCATTTACCGCATGTACACGTCTAATTAACTCAGAAGAAAAGAAATACCATATGCAATGGTGCACCGTAAAACCAGCAAGAAAACAACCACGTAAGCCAAATCAGTAAAAAATAATATACACGTACCGAGAGTGAAATCTACTATGCAAACAAAGGAAATTCCAAAATGTCCACCCCACTTGCACCAACAACACATCAGTACATAATAAACATGTAACAAACAAACCAAAAAAATGATATCGAAATTACCAATAAATCTGGGCCTCATTCAAATGAGCCACTGTGTGATAACAAAAGTAAACAAAAGACAGTCCAGCTCTAGAATGGCCCGATATTCCAATGGGTCAGACCTATTTCAAAACACGTTCGAAATTTAAATTGTCGAAGCTCATTAAAATAATAGAATATACATAGCCCAAACAAAGCCCGTTAAAACATTAGAACACATATAAAACCTTAATAGGAAGCACACCTATAGATAAATGAGATAATAAAAACCAAAATAAAAATACAGGACAAATAGCTAAATTCCATGACCGGTGATTAAGCCATACAGAATAACTCAATAATTCTTTTTCTCACACTGGTATACCTATGCAACAATAGTCGGGATCCTTTCAGAAGCATGTCCTAGAATTATACAAATATTCATTATCCAAACAAAGACTCAAAAATAGTCTATCCATCATAATATTCAAAACACATTCAAACCATAGGTTAATCAAACAAACCAAAAACCTTTTACAGCACATATATAATCAACTATGGAAGAGAAACCCTTTGTCAAACATAAAACAAACCAAACATACATCTACACATTGATCAATTTGCAAAGATAAATTGAAGGGTGAAAACGAACACAGTAACAAACAATAAAAAATCTTAAGAATGAGCATTGCAAAAGTAAAAACTAAGTATAGATAAACACAAATACATAGCAAACATAAAAGAAATCCATAAAAATAAGCACCAACCCCCACTACACCCCATGATTTTCAGGACACATCCACAAATTCTAAGGTAAGCAAAGAACTAAAAGACCCTGCACAGCACATGTGTGACCCCAAAAAAAACACAAGCATCATGATGTTCACGACACCATCACAGATTATTGGTTAATTGAACAAAGTCAGAACCTTTTACAACACATCTATAACTAACCGCAGAGAAAAAAATCTTTATCAAATATAAAACGAATAAAAAATATATATCTACATATTGATCAACCTGCAAGGATAAATCGAACGATAAAAACTAACACAGAAACAAACAACAAAGATCTTAAGAGAAAGCATTGCAACCACATTCACAAACCCTAAGGTAAGCAAAGAACTAAAAGATCCTACAGAGCACATGCATAACTAACCGTTTAAAACTAAGAACATAACCCATATATATCGGCCAAAATTTCAGTAGACCACAAAAGCCAACCACATTTTGAAAACAAGCATAACAACAAACCCACCAAAACCTCAATCATAGAAACAAAGCGAAACGACCAAATGCATAAGACCTAAACCGAAGAACGAACAACCGATACACAGAAAATTACTAAAAAAACTCTAGAATAACAATCCCACAATCGCAAGAGGAGTACAACAGCCAGCCAGCATCAGAGAAGAAGCACTACCCTAACGACAAACTATCGACCAAAACCTCAGCAACAAAGGCAAAGAGAAACGTCAAAATGCATAAAACCTAACCTAAAAAATCAACAACCGATCAAAGAAAAACCATTAAAAACCCTAAAACAACAATTGGAACACCACGTCAGAAATACAACAACTAGTGAACACATCCGACCATCTGAGAAAACAAAGGAAAAAAATAAATTGGTTAAACGGAAAGATACACCGAAGCAAGACCAGAGAATATGCCGATCCTACACAACACCTAAACAAAGATGCCAAGACCCAAAAACCTAACAATGCAAGAATAAATCGAGGAGACCGGTGAAACATAACAACCAGCGGACACATCCAACCGTCGGTGAAAACAAAGCAAAAAAAAATAAATCGATTAAATGGGAAGATACACCGAAGCAAGATCGTGTAATTTGAAATAATCCCTTAATCCTCCATTCAGCAATAGGTCCAGAATATATACAAATAGTAGGGTAACTAATACCCTCATAATAAGGTAACTAGTATCCTTAGAATAACACAACTAAATATTTACAATACTAACACTCCCCGCAGCCGAAACGGTGGGTGAACACACGCTGAGGCTGGACCGAAATTCTACGAATAGTGATGTCGGTAAGCCCTTAGTGAAGATATCAGCAAACTGTTGAGAAGAGGGTACGTGTAGTACATGTAGCGTCCCGAGAGCAACTTTCTCATGGACAAAATGAATGTCGATCTCTATGTGTTTGGTACGTTAATGATGGACAGGGTTGGACGACATGTACACGGCTGAAATGTTGTCGCAGTATACCACTGTGGTCCGAGACAGCGGGCAAGAGAGCACAAGTAGCAGATTTCGAAGCCAGCATGTTCGATGACCAAGACACCAAGTTGTCATCGAGAAATACACAATACCCTGATTTCGAGCGTCGCAGGTTCGTGCAACCTGCCCAGTCCGCATCGGAATATGCCGTGAGACCCGTTGTTGAGGATGGCCGAAGCTGCTGTCCATGATGAGTCGTGCCTTTGATTTACCAAAATACTCGTTTCATGGCATGTAAGTGAGGCTCCTGAGGATCATGAAGGAAGAGGCATAATTGTTGAACGACGTATTGAATATCCAGCCGGGTGAAAGTGAGATATTGAAGTGCCCCCACAATGTTGCGGTAGGAACTAGGATCAGCCACAAGAGGACCGTCGGAGGCGGATAACTTTGGTTTGGTGCCGACCGACGTTGAACAAGGATTTCAGGAAGCCATACCAGCACGATGGAGAATTTGTTCCGCGTAGGATGATTGGTGAAGAAATAGCCCATTCTTGTTTCGTTGCGTTGTGACACCGAGAAAGTGGTGAAGACTCCCGAGGTCGGACATTGCAAATTCTGCTTTGAGGGAATCAATGATCTGTTGGAGCAATTCATTGGAAGACTCCATTAGAATGATGTCGTCAACGTACAAGAGGAGCATGGCTTGATGGTGCTGTCGACGGAAAGCAAACAAAGAGGAGTCACTGCGGCTTTGTATAAAACCAAGCTTCGAGACATAGGCGGAGAATCTATGGATCCAAGCACGTGGCACTTGCTTGACCCCGTATAATAAGCGTCGTAGGCGGAAAACATAATCCGGATGTACAGGATCGCGAAAACCCGGAGGCTGAAACATGTAGATGGTTTCCTTGAGATGTCCATGAAGAAATGCATTTTTTACGTCCAATTGATGAATCGACCAATCGTGGGATACGACGATGCTCAAAACTGTGCGAATGGTGGTGGGTTTAACCACCGGACTGAACGTCTCCTCGCAATCAATGCCGACTTGTTGAGATTTTCCGTTCGCAACGAGTTGAGCCTTGTACCGAGCTAGAGAGCCATCTGCATGAAACTTATGTCTAAAAAGCCACATGGAACGCACAATGTTAGCACCATTAGGTCTTGGAACCAAGTCCCAAGTACCACTTTTAATAAGAGTATCAAATTTGTTTTGCATCGCATTATGCCAATGAGGATCTTCTAAGGCTTTTATGTGAGATGAGGGAACGAGTGAAATTGAGATAGTGTTGAGGTTTAGGACTTGGCGAGGCTTAGTGTTTCCGGTTTGACTTCGGGTAGTCATGGTGTGAGTTCTAGTTAAGGGAGGTGGTAGGGCCATGTGGTTCGTTTGTGGTGGAGGTGAGGATTCGAACATTTGGGTGGGGATTGAAGGAGGGATTTTAAAAGAGGAGAGGGCGTGTCTTCATTGTCAAGAAAGAGGTATTGGTCGATGGAAGGGTGAGGTGTGGTAAAAGGAAAAATGTTCTCGTTAAATGTAACATGGCGTGATATGATAATGCATCGAGTGTTTATATCAAGGTACCGAAATCCTTTGTGATTACTTGGGTATCCAAGAAAGACTCAAGGTGTTGAGCAGGGAGATAATTTGTGAAGAGAAGTGGCAGTAGTGTTTGAATAACATAAACATCCAAAGACATGTAGATGGTTGTAAGTGATGGGTTTTTATGAAGTTTGGTGAAAGGTATGTCATTGGCCATGCAAGACGAGGGGAGGAGGTTAATGATATGGACAACAATGTGTAAGGTTTTGACTCAAAAATGAGACGGTACGAAAGCTTGGAATAAAAGAATGCGGATGAGGTTGTTGATGGTGTAGATCGTGTGTTCGGTCTTTCCAGTTTGTTGTGATGTTTGAGGATATGAGAAGTGAAGTAAGATGCCATAAGAGTCGAAGAAGTGTTTAAGGTTTATGTTGTCGAACTTTCTCCCGTGATCAAATTGAAAGATTTTAATGTTTTACCCAAATTGAGTTCGAACATAGGAATGGAAATGAAGAAACTTTTCTAAGACATCACTCTAACGACGAAATGGATATACCCAAACAAAATGTGAAAACTAATCAAGAAATAGGACATATAATTTGATGCCACTAATACTTGGAATGGGAGATGTCCGAACATCGGAATGAATAACGTCAAAAGAGGATTGAGCAATAGTACTCGATTTATTGAACAGTAATCTAGTGTGTTTCCCAAGCTGACACGCATGACAAAGAGAGTGTGTGTTGTCATTATTACAAGTGAAAAATCCTAAAGAATGCAAGGAACGGAAAATAGAGTCCCCGGGGTATCCTAGCCGGCGGTGCCAAGTTTTCCCCGAGGTGAGAAAGGTAAACTGGGAAGGTGAAGGCCGAGCACATGGAATCGTGGGTGATATGGAATAGAGGGGACCCGAGCTATCACATCGGAGCAGAGTCGTTTGTGTTGACTTGTCCTTCACAGAAATACCATAAGCATCAAATTCGACAGAACAATTATTATCACGAGTGAATTGATGGACCGAGATAAGGTTCTTTATGATGGAGGGTGAGACGAGAACATTGGTAAGGTCATAGGTTCGGTGGGTGTGGATAGGGAGGTTCGGCCGATTTGGGTTACGGGAATAGATGATCCATCACCTACATAAACATGCGGTTTAATGCTCGAATTACAAGTAGACTCGAGGGTACCTGATTGAGATGTGAGATGGGCAGTGGCGCCGGTATCCATGTACCGCGCGGCGTCGGTGGAATTTTCGATATTCGCAGTATTAAAAGCCTGAATGAAGTCTGGTGGATCCGTGATAGTCGTCGGCGTTGCAGCAGCTGAATTGTCCAAACGTGAAGCAGTGTTGTTGATGCGTTATCAAAGTTAAACAAATAACATAAACTATCCGCAAGTGCACGGCACGTGTGTAGTACTTCAGGTGTCGATCCCATAGAGACTACGCAACACAACTTAAACTCAAACTACGAATCAAACTTGCTAACGAATGAAATATGGTTTTAAGAATGAAATACTAAAAGCAAATAAACAAACTAGTTCTTAAGAATGAGACAAACGTTCCAGGAAACCAGTTTCACCACAAGACTACCGAAACCAAAAATCAACCTATCTATCATGCAATCCCAGTCAAGTTATCTAAGGCAGACGATCCTAATATAATATCTACCCTCTCTCGAGGCATAGACACGTGATCTAGTTAAATTATTCCCTACTTTCGTGGCTGACACCTTGAACTAAACCCATAAGACCTGTGATTTATCCGTTATACCCTCAACCGCTGCTATCCTACTTTCGTGGCCTAACCTCGGTTGTTCTAAACCTGATCTTTTAGGACTAGAATTCTCCTTTCGGTCTTTCTCCTAACCCCTAACACATGCATTTACTTGGCCTTCGTAAACACAAGTCATTTAAGAACTCAGATAAAGAATAGATAAACGAAAATGGGAAGATGCATTCAAAGATAAATCAAAAGTTGTTCCGTGATAGCCATGGGCTAATCCCTTCTCCTAGAACAAACAAACTACTCGCTCATGCGTCCGTAAACAAACATAAATGAAATAGAAGGTCTAAGAAACATGAAAACCAAACGAAACCGAAGTCTGAAGTTGATCTCCAATGCTCCTCGTAAGTCTCCTTCGCAAGAACCTTCTCCCTCTCTCCCTTGATCAAGAACTCAGTACTGAATGAATAATCTCGACCTCTGGCGCCTCCCCTCTTCTTTCCTTCCTCTTTTCTTTCCTTTTCTCCCCCTCTTTCCTTCTGGACGTTCAGTTCTTCCTTATGTTGCAGCATCCACCGATTGTTGTCTTTTCATGAGTTTCCATTATTGAATAAGTTGGGTGACGTTTCCATTAGTTACTCCAGCGAAATATCACTTATTCCTCTTCTCTAAAGTATTTTTCCTTATTGTATAAGTCCCCAATAAACTCCCATTTGTTTTAAGTCAAATTAACTTATTTGGAGTTGCAGGTGACAGTTGCGACCCGCGCGGGCAGGGTAAGTGACCCGCTCGGGTACGACGCTGAAGATCGCGCAAGAATGCGATGGAAAAGAGGCTGCCCGCTCGGGCGCGGGCAAGGCTGTTCTTCGCCGATTCTCGTCCCGTTTGTTACGTGATGATCCTTGATGTTTGTACTCTGTCTCGTGTACGTCCTTTAGCTCCAAAATGAACCGAATATGCATTAAAACCTGTAAGAACATGAAAACACGAAAACGAGTAAAACGGATATAAAATCATACGTAAACATCGCATCTATATCGTAAACGTCTCTAAAATCGTGCAAGAAATACGTATGAAAATGAGATGATCAAAATCCCCAGACTTGAATATTTTCTTGTCCCTAAGCAAACGTAAACGTGGAACACGTGGGGTATACAAAATTCGAGAATCCCCCTTCTCCTAGAAGTACCGCTAAAGCGAACCTAACCGATCAACTAGCACGTCGAGAGCAAATTCGGCCTAATTAAGTTTTCGGT
>CM071875.1:50069-87487 GCA_036759665.1 Gynandropsis gynandra
TAAACAAGCCACCGTAACTCTCTCCACCAAACAAGACTTTAGAAAATGCTAAACCTAGAACAACCGAGGATACTTGTTTCTTTTCCGACCTTCTTTCTTTTTTTATTCCTTTTTTTCTTTTTCTTTCTCTTTTTTTTTCTTTTTATGACTTCTTTTTCTTTCCCTTTTTTTTCTTTTTCTTTGCATACACACTAGGCTTCTAGGACATCGGATTTGAAGGGATCCAGCCTCTGCTTAGACCCAGACTACCGATGACGGTATACTCATGCATCTCGTTCAAGAGTGCAGCGGAGTAGGCGGCGTTTTATTTGTGACATGCCCTTAGGACGTAGAAAGATGATCTCCAACCCACCACTTAGACCCGAGCCATCGAAAGAGTATCAAGGTCGATGCACTCATATCGATTTTAGATCATGCGTTTTAGGCATTATTTCTATCGACAACGGAGTGTTAGTGTGCGCTCTTAATCTGCAAATAAGCTTGATCTCATACGATATAGTAATCCTCATAGAAAAGTGAAGTAAAGCATCATCTACACGAAGTATGACCATCTGGATAGAGAGAATAAACGATAAACTAGCCTAGCAACCTCGTCTAAACCCCCCACAAGCAACACTAGAATTCCCAAAGAACTACGACCTATTCTTTTTCAGCCGACTAATAAGCTCTAACGCTTAGGGAAAACCTAGCTTAAACATGCAAAATCTCACGGAAAAGGCCAACTTCTTAAGCATTCTAGGTTCAGGGTTCATCTCAAAACGTGACACCGGACAAGTGCCTGGGCACCTCTGACTCACGAAAACAAAAAACAAACTAAAAACCACAAAAATAACCTAAAAACTACAAAGTCAAAGGGAAGATGAAAGAAAATGAAACAAAATCACCTGACAAACGTGAGTTGCTCCCCCATACTTGAATTGAACGGCGTCCTCGACGTGAAGCTCCGATGGAGGGTAAGGGAAGTGAAGCACGTTTGCGGTGGTAGTTTTTTTCTTTTCTGTTTTTTAAACGAAAACGAATAACCGTGTATCAAACTAAAAACTAAAAAAAATAGAAGCAAACAGCTGGGTTGCCTCTCAGAAAGCGCTTATTTAATGTCTTTAAGCTTTGACGTCTCTATTCCTCATGCGTGCGCGACGGGTGGATCGGAAAGGGAAATGGAGTTTCCACTTTCAATCGGTTGAGCAGCTTGGTAGAGTTTTAGCCACTGTCCATTATCTTTGAATGTGTTACCCGTCTCGCTCCAAAGTTCCACTTCTCCATGTGTGAAGACTTCTCGTACCTGAAGAGGACCAGACCAATGGGACGGTAGTGTGCCCGAGAAAAGCATAGGACGAGAATTGAAAAGTAGAACTAAATCACCTTGTTGGAAGTCATGAGGTAGGATCTTCTTATCGTGCCATCCCTTAGTCATTGCATCTTTCTTTGGCACATCATGCAAGGGATTCACTCGTTCGCTGCCCGAGGTTGGATAAATGGTTTCTGTATCCAAAAGTTTTATGACATCTTTTTCCATTACCTCGTGCAAGTGATGTTGCAGCATCTTCTGAGTTTCGATGGAAGGTTCGTGGCTGTCTTCCGAATAAGTTCCGTTCATACACATTGAAGAGATGACTCTCCTACGCTTCTTCACGCATGTGGGTTGTTTTCTCATCTCATTTGCCTTCATGTTAGCATTCATAACAGCAGGATATATTTTATCGCATTGAACGTGCTCATACCAAAAAGAAGACGGAGGTGGTCGGGCTCAAGTTTGGACGTCTTCTCCATTGCAAAATCAGCATGCATATCACGTGGTATCTCCTCACGTGGGGCGTCTCCTAGTGCTGCAATAGCACTCATGAATTTCGTGTACACCTCAGCTCCTTCGTCTGTAAATCCTGCATCTTCGCAAACTTGTGTTAAATATCGTATAAGCGGATCAGAAACATTTACTTGATCATTCGTTTCTTTCTCTAACTCGTCCAGCGAATCAACTGTAAAGCAAGACTCCTTGAATGAGGATTCGTTCATGGGGCTGGACAGGTTGAATTCGATCGTCTTATCTCCGACACGTAAGGACAACTTTGTTTGTTGTACGTCTATTAGGGCACCTGCAGTAGCTAGAAACGGTCTACCAAGAATAATAGATATTCTAGCATCTTCCTTTATCTCAAGTACAACAAAATCAGTGGGAATGCAAAGCTTACCTACCATGGTGGGAACATTTTCAACAATTCCCACCGGATATCTTACAGAACGATCCGCGAGGCGTAGACACATCTTTGTAGGTTTGAGATCCCCGAAGTCCATCCGCTTGAAAACTGAGTGTGGCATGATGCTCACGCTTGCCCCTAAATCGCACAAAGCATTATCAATATCATTATTACCTAATGTGCATGGAATGGAGAAGCTTCCGGGGTCCTTCAACTTTGGTGGCAGCTTGTTTTGAAGGATACCGCTGCATTCCTCGGTGAGTGCTACCGTCTCGTTCTCTTCGATATGCTTCTCTTTGGAAAGTACCTCTTTGATGAGTTTGGCGTGATTAGGCATCTTTTGGAGGGATTCCACATATGGAATGTTGATGTCAAGCTTCTTGAGACCCTCCACGAATCTGTCCACTCGTTCTTCATTCTTACGGCTCACCAACCGTTGAGGAAACGGTATAGGAGGTTTGTATGCCGGTCGAGCAACATATGGTTTGTCTAAATCTGATTCAACTCCTTCCATAATAGCAACCTTACCTTTTCCTCTATTCATGGACGTACCAGAAGCATTCCCTCACTCTTTCGAGGGCGAATTCTCAACCACATCACCGCTGCACACAGCAATAGCATTCACGTACTCTCTCGGGTTCAATTCGGGTTTACCTGGAAGCTGTCCAGGATTCCGAGAGGATGAGGCAGCTTTTTATGCTACGGAGTTCTCTAAACTCTTCACATGGTTGCTCAAAGATTCCATATGAGTTTTGAGCTCGTTGATCGCTGTCCCCACATCCGCATTAAATTTGGTTTGATTCGATGTTTGCTCCCTTTGCTCCTTAATAAATTCGAGCAGTACCGCCTCAAGGTTTGACGAAGGGGCTTGAGGAGGTTGAGGAGCTTACGGAACTTGCTGAGCTTGCTGAAATTGCTGGTTATTGTGCTGGTATGGCTGCTGTGATTGCTGAATCTCGAATACTTCATCGGTTGAGTCGTTCGGTACGACAAGTTCGGAAGATTTCTCCAATTCGGGTTGTAGATATTCCCGAAGTGCGTGTTTCCTTGCTACTGGACGTAATTCATATGTTCCATATTCTCTTGCAGCGTGCATTGATAAGCCACGTGTTCTGTATCCCCACAATTCACGCAGTACATGGCGTTCGCTGCATTACTCGTTGCCCTGCTCTGGTTCGACTCATATAAACGACGAGTGCTATTAGGCATACCTCTCGGTGTTGACCACATAGTGTGGTTCATGGCAAGGTTATCGATCAGCTCGTATGCCTCCTCGACGCTCAGATCCATGAATAATCCTCTGGCAGCATTATCCAACGTCGTACGGTGCTCATCTGAAATTCCATTGTAGAAGGCTTGGATAACGTACCACTGCTCAAGACCATGGTGTGGACACAACTGTAGAAGATCCTTGAATCTGCCGTACGCCTCAAACAAAGTTTCTCCATCTCTGCATCTGAACGTTGTGATTTCCCCCTCATCTGAATCGTCTTGCTCGGAGGAAAGAAACACGATTAAAACAATGTGCAGAGCTGATCCCAAGTAGTGATAGATCCAGCGGGGAGCGATTGCAGCCAAGTTTTTGCTCTCCTCCCAATTGAGAAGGGGAAAAGACGCAATAAGATTGTGTCCTCTGAGACTCCGTGTATTTTGAACGTACCAGAAAGCTCAAGGAAGTCTCTGAGGTGCTGATGGGGATCCTCATGATTTCCACCCATGCATTGCTTCTGATAAAACATGTTGATTATCGCTACTTAATCTCAAACTTTTCTCTCGCAACAGCAGGCATCCTTATGGTTGTTTGCACGTTGTTCATGTTCGGTACCACGTAATCTCTAAGGCGACGTCGTGGAGGAGGTTGTGATTCTCGCGGTTGAGGCACGAGTTGTTGTTGCTGCATCTATCCATTTCCGTTCTGATTATCCATCTCGCGTTGATCTGACGGCTCTGCAAAGGACAAATAAATAACGATTTACGTAAAACAAAAACAAAAAGAAACAAGAAAGACTCTAGGCTCGAATCTAAGACGTGTTGACAATAGTCCCCGGCAACGGCGCCAAAAACTTGATGCGCTATCAAAGTTAAACAAATAACATAAACGACCCACAAGTGCACGGCACGTGTGTAGTACTTCAGGTGTCGATCCCACAGAGACCACGCAACACAACTTAAACTCAAACTACGAATCAAACTTTCTAACGAACGAAATATGGTTTTAAGAATGAAATACTAAAAGCAAATAAACAAACTAGTTCTTAAGAATGAGACAAACGTTCCAGGAAACAGTTTCACCACAAGACTACCGAAACTAACAATCAACCTATCTATCATGCAATCCCAGTCAAGTTATCTAAGGCAGACGATCCTAATATGATATCTACCCTCTCTCGAGGCATAGACACGTGATCTAGTTAAATTATCCCCTACTTTCGTGGCTTGCACCTTGAACTAAACCCATAAGACATGTGATTCATCTGTTTTACCCTCAACCACTGCTACCCTACTTTCGTGGCCTAACCTCGGTTGTTCTAAACCTGATCTTCTAGGACTAGAATTCTCCTTTCGGTCTTTCTCCTAACCCCTAACACATGCATTTACTTGGCCTTCGTAAACACAAATCATTTAAGAACTTAGATAAAGAATAGATAAACGAAAACGGGAAGATGCATTCAAAGATAAATCAAAAGTTGTTCCGGGATAGCCAAGGGCTAATCCCTTCTCCTAGAACAAAATCATGAGTTTCCATTATTGAATAAGTTGGGTGACGTTTCCATTAGTTCCTCCAGCGAAATATCACTTAATCCTCTTCTCTAAAGTCGTTTTCCTTATTGTATAAGTCCCCAACAAATTCCCATTTTTTTAAGTCAAATTAACTTATTTGGAGTTGCAGGTGACGGTCGCGACCCGCGCGGGTAGGGTAAATGACCCGCTCGGGTACGGAGCGGAAGATCGCGCAAGAACGCGATGGAAAAGAGGTACCCCGGTCAGGCTAGGGAGTGCCCCAGTCTGGCTAGGGAGTCCCCGGTCGGGCTTGGGTGTGCCCTGGTCGGGCTCAAGTTGCTGGACAGACTTGTTGACTAAACGCCCCGTGCGGGCAAGGGTGTTCTTCGCCGATTCTCGTCCCGTTGGTTCCGTATGATCCTCGATGTTTGTACTTTGTCTCGTGTACGTCCTTTAGCTCCAAAATGAACCGAATATGCATTAAAACCTGTAAGAACATGAAAACACGAAAACGAGTAAAACGGATACAAAATTATACGTAAACATCGCATCTATATCGTAAACGTCTCTAAAATCGTGCAAGAAATACGTATGAAAATGAGATGATCAGTTGTTCACCATGAAGGCTGAGTGTTGTTGCGCAGGAAGCCGTTGCACAGGCGAAACAGGTTGGGCGGTTCCCGGTGGTGGCGCCATGAGGTTGTTGGTCATCGGGTATGGCAGGGTAGGCTCGATGGAGCAGAAAACGATGGTTGATATGGATTCCAGCCATATCCAGACGACATCCATGGCTATGTTGTGAGCACTGGCTGATATGGGATGTGCCATGGCGCTTGATAATGTTGTTGCGGTGAGTATTAGTGCCATCCTTACGAGTGTTGGTTGAGGCCCCGGTTCCCTCGGTTTCCGCGACCGCGAGATCGTCCCCTGTGCTGAGTGTGATAGGGTTGTGTGGACTGGTTTTGGTAGTGCGAGGGGGCAGAAAACTGGGAGTAAAATCCTTCAAATAGAACCGTAGGGGCAGATCTGTGGTCATGGTGTGTGGGGTCTGGCTTACGATTGAGGGCGAGGCGCTGTTCCTCAAGCAAAAACATTGATCACGTATCATCGTACGTTGGGAAGGGTTTTTGATGTTGGATGACGCTGACTATGTTTTTGAATTTTTTATTCAACCCATTCGACGCGTGCATAGCAAGAGCCCTTTCATTCACTGGGGCGTCGACGTTGGCAAGGAGATCAGAAAGTTTTTTGAGCTTTTGGCAGTAGACATGAATCGAAAGATCTCCGATATTTATGGTTCGGAGTTCGTTGTCAAGTTGAATAGTCTGGGCTTCCTTGTTGTCTCTGAAAAACCTTTCGATGCGGAGCCATGTTTCACGAGCCGTGGACTTCGTTTTGAGAATGTCTTGGAGAAGGGACTTTGATATCGTCCTGTAGATCCAAATTTTGACCAGACCATCAACGCGTTTCCACTCATCTGTGGGAGGTGCAGTCGAGAGGCAGAGCCGTCGATATGGATCAAAACGTCGAAACTCTCGCAATGAGTTTCAAATACATTGCACCATGAATCGTAGTTCATTTCTTCCATGTCGAGGGTGATGGGGATATGTGATCGAATATTTTTTTATTCCAAACGGCTTCTTGGACGACAAGGTAGACGGAGCAGCCATGGTGACGGCGCAGAAGGGGCTAGGCGGCAACGGTAAGCAGCTAAAGGAAAAAGAGGCGAAAAAAAATTGAAACAAATGAGAGATTAGGTTTAATGCTCTGATACCATGTAATTTGAAATAATCCCTTAATCCTCCATTCAACAATAGCTCCAGAATATATACAAATAGTAGGGTAACTAATATCCTCATAATAAGGTAACTAGTATCCTAAGAATAATGCAACTAAATATTTACAATATTAACAGATAGGAGAGGATGCAGAACCTACACATTACCTAAACAAAGATGCAAGGATCCGAAACCCTAACAATGCAAGAGTAAACCAAAAAGACCAAAAGAATTGAACGTCAAAGCCACAAAAAATACAGAACAAAGACCACAAAACCGCAGGGAGTCATGGATTGAAGAACAAAGAAAAGAGAGAACACAGGGCGAACGACCGAGAGGCATATGGAAAAACACCCTAAAAAATTTGAACTCCAAACCACAGGAGAAACCCTAGATGCAAATCAAACGATCATAAACACTCGTAGGAAGTTGGTGACCAAATCGGGCTATCGAAATTGAAACCCAAAAAGCCATTCAACAGCTAAGATGCAACGCGGGTAGAAAGGGGGAAAACGATCGGACGGTTGAGAAAACGGATCGGGTTTAAAACCCGCACGTAACCCGGTTAATTTCAACCATACACCTGTCTTGTGATGGATCTGAACGGCATGCATGTTGCCACGTCAGCAAGGGATATTGTTCACAATACATTAGCCTCTTAGTATATAGTATGATAGTCTTTCTAACAAATAGGCTTAAATTAAGAATGCAAAAATATAATAAGTATATTTCAAGACTTATGTTGTAGAATTGGGATAGGTGTACACTAAACATCATTCATATGTTTGGTAGAATAGATGGAGATGGATACATACAAATATATAAATAGATAGATGGTATGTGATTATTAGAAGTATCACTTAATTGAAGGAAGGAGAGGTTGGAATCCGTGGCGAAAAGTGGCTTTCCACGCTCTGTCCATCTCAAAGAAGCAAGTGTCAACGCACTCATGCTCCTCCCAATCCCTCTAGCGCGTGCACTATCCATCCCACTCTCCATGCACTCATCACCCTTTTTGGCAACCAATTCTAAAGCATAATATTTTATTCAAATTGATAGAATTGATATCAGTATATATTACACAGAGAGAGTGTGTGTGCTCTCGCTTATATTGATGATTTACCTCACAAGAATCAATGCTATGGGCTGACTTGGAAATATACATTGACGGGGTTGTGTGGTAGTAACAATCCTTCCTCATTTTCTTAGGAGGGAACTGAAAGAATGGAATAAATAGGGTTCCTTCCATTGCCATCATCTCTTCTTCTCTACTTAGACTATCTCCCTCTAACCAAATATACAGTATATGATATTTGTGCCTTATACCAAACCAAATCCGAAGATAAAATATTAACCTGGCCCAAAGCTATCTAAACCCAGAATTCCAGACCGCGAGTCTTGTACAAAATCAAATAAAAAACCTAAACTTCGAACTCTTATCTCTTCATGTGGGTAGTCTCTATGCCTCGCTCGGTGCAGACCGACACAAACTCTCCGATGGCCATATTGTAGGCGCCGCCCATAAGACCCGCAAAACATGTGAGCAACATCGATTTCACATATTGTTTGACGGACCCAACTACCATCATCAGTGATGTTACTAACACCAATCCATCGTGGGCTCCAAGCAAAGCCGCTCGCATATGTAAATTCGAACAATCGCTCGCATATATAACGACTTTGCTTGGAGCTAAAGATGGGTTGGTGTTAGTAACATCACTGATGATGGGAGTTGGGTCCGTCAAACAAGACGTGAAAGCGATGTTGCTTGTAGGTTTTGCGGGTCTTGTGGTCGGCGCCTGCAGTATGGCCATCGAACAGTTCGTGTCGGTCTGCACCTAGAGAGACATAGAGACTGCCAAAATGAAGAGAAAGATGTCTCAAAGACGCATGTTTTTATTTATTCCAGTCGATCGCTTTTTTAAAGTAGTGTAATATAAATTCTCAAAGGAGATGAATGATATTAATCGAAGACGATGAATATGTATATTGGTAGGTGGAGGCAAAAAAAGACGAATTGCCAAACCTAGGACTGGCAGTAGGTGCATCAACGCTTGCATTTTCAGTAGAAGCAACTCCACCATTGTTGGCAGCATTGTTCATAGACAACCACAAGATAAGATTGACGGTGGTTGCAGTGGTCGCCACTTTGGCACTTGGGGTGGATTATTATTTTATAATGCCAAACACTAGAGACACGAAGAAACACCCGCAATACTAAATTTTCATGACACCAGAACCGACCAATTTGTTGAGACCAAAAGTGACACCTAGAACTAACAATCCACCAAACAAATAACTCACAGCCCTAATCTAAGACCAAATCTAACCCACACTCCAAAAACATAAAGCCTAAACATTAAACGTAGAGCTAAGCAAACCCAAAGTTTTTTGTGCCTTATGCCAAACCAAATCAAAAGATAAAGTATTAACGTGGCCCAAAGCTAACTAAACCCAGAATCCCAGACCCCGAGTCTTATACAAAATCAAATCCATAATCTAAACCTCAAACCAAACAATTATTGTGGCTTTATAAAAATAAAATCTGAATCCTAAAATATTTACCCAAACCTAAATCCAAAACGAAAACCCAAAATATTAAGCCTAACCTAAACCCTAAATAAACCTAAAATACTTGTCTTGTCCATGCCCAACGATTATTGGGGCCTTGTACTAAACCAAAAGCAAAGGCTAAAATAATACCAAGATCCAAATATAAACCCAACACCCAAAAACATTAAATTCTGAACATACAAAAGTTTTTTACTTTATCCAGATCCAAAACCTGAGCCTCGAGCCGAATCCCAAACCAAAAAACATTAAACAAGACCAAATCTAACCCAAAACCAAAAGACATAAACCAAACATTAAACCTAGAGCTAAGCAAACCCAAAATTTTTGTGCCTTATACCAAACCAAATCCAAAGATAAAATATTAACATAGCCCAAAGTTAACTAAACTCAGAACCCTAGACCCCTAAGTCTTGTACAAAATCAAATCCAACCAAAGCCCAAATCTAAACACAAAGCCCGATAATATTAAGCCTAAAGTCTAACTAGACCCAAAAAATAAGCCTTAGCTAGACCCGACGATTATTGTAGCTTAAACCAAACCAAGCGTATGATAAGGAAGACTCCACTCCCTCAACAAAGCGACATGATCAAAGAATTCCATTGAATTGAGCTCTTAACTTCGTCAGCCATTTCTTTTAATGACAGTCGAAGCCTTCGTGCCTCGCCACTCTCTTCCAATGTACTATATGTCTTCACATGTGTCACATGAATCATAATTCTCTTTAGATCAAGCACTAAGAGAATCTTTGCACCAGATTTTAAGGCAAAAGCTGGTATAGATTTCCATTGCATTCCATGTCTTCTCGTTGATATGATACTTCAAAGCTTGCATAATGGTCAATAAGATATTCTTAATGCATGCTAACTGCTTTTTAATCTTCAGGAACTTTGGGAAGAGAATTTGAATCAAGTTGTTAGTCTTTAGGTCTTGGAAATCATTGAGAAGTTCTCATCCATGGTAGCCTCTCATAATATTGTTACTGCAATCAAAGCCCGAATTATATCATGTCTAGACATAGTAGCAAAATTTTCTCCATAGTCCAGACTATGAACCTGAGTGAATCTCCTTGTAACCAAACTGGTTTTAAGCTTCTAAATCTAACCAACCTCATCAGGTTTTTACTTTATAAATCCACTTGACACTGATGACTTTGTAATCTTCTGGTAACTCAACAAGTTCCCATGTTTCATTCTTGTTTATCATACCAGTTTCAATATCCATAACATATCTCTATCTCTTTTTTGCAATAGCTTCCTCAAATGTTGTAGGCTCTTCAACTAATAATTCTCCAACCACTAGTTCAACATCTTCACAGATATTAGTAAGTCTTCTCATTCTGTGAACCAACCTAGATGAGCTATTGCTACTTCCACTGCTTCCACTTCTGCTCGACTAGCTTAATCTGATAGAAATGGGTGTACATTGAGGCAATGAGCCTCAGCTCCCTCTAGACCCTTGTCCTCTTTCTTTCATTGCAAGAGTCCTTGAGCATGTTGTTCTCCTTGCACATGAACTGGAATGTTTGAACTGAAATTTGGAACTACAACTTGTCTATGAGTTTCAGATTGTGTCTCACAGTTCCAGCCCTTTTCCTATTCAAAAATCACATCCTTGCAACATCCACCTTGTTTGTCCTCAACTTGTACATTGTACCATTTGCTCAAGCTACTATATCCCACGAATATAGCTTTCTTAGATCTAGCGTCCAACTTTTGTCTTTCTTGTGTGTTGGAATTAACACGAGAAAAGGTTTCTAAACACCTTGAGATGGCTTACATTTGGCTTCTAAACATTCCAAACATTAGTGATGTCTTGTTGTCGAAAGCTCTTGTAGGTAACGAGTTTTGAAGATAAGCTACAGTAAGCATACCTTTAGCCCCGGATTTGTTTGATAATCCCTTTTCTTTGAGCATGTTTCATGTCATTGTCATTATTGTCCTGTTTTTCTTATCAGTTGCCTTTGTATCTCACGCTCCTCCAAGAAATCAGAAAATTCCTTAGAGTCGAATTCCCCACCTCTGCCTGAGCTCTGTTTCTTTACTCCCCTCCCAGGTTGTGTCTTCACCATGTTCTTGAATTTCTTGAACATACTGAAATGATTTGATTTAATACTCAAAATGTAGACCCAAAGCATGTGAGAATGGTCGTCTGTGAATGTCGAGACTACACACTCCCATCTAGAGATGGAGTTCACATAGGACCACAAAGGTCTGACTCTCCCACTGCAGTCGTTGCATTTCTTTCTATTACTTTGAAAGTAGCTACTTCAATTTCAGCCACTCGAATTTTTTATATTCCTTTTTATTTCTCATCAAATGAATGACATCTTCTTTTGGAAATCCTAGCTATTCTTAGCATGATATTGGGGAATCTCATTGCTATTACTAAAAAAACATGAAACGTATGCTTGCATATTCGTCCATAGGTCAAATCGAATATGTAATTATTGGAATAATTGTTGGAGACTCAAATGGTGGATATGCGAGCATGATAACTTATATGATGTTCTATATCTCCATGAATCTAGGAACTTTTTCTTGCATTATAATATTTTGTCTACGTACCGAAACTGATAATATTCAAGATTATGTAGGAATATACACAAAAGATCCTTTTTTTTGCTCTTTTTTAGCTCTATGTCTCTTATCTTTAGGAGATCTTCCTCCATTAGAAGGTTTTTTTTAGAAAACTCCATTTATTCTGGTGTGAATGGCAGGCATGCCCATATTTTTTGTTTCAATAGGACTCTTTACGAGTGTTCTTTCTATCTTTTATTATCTAAAAATAATCAAGTTATTATTGACTTGATGAAATCAAGAAATAACCCCCTCATGTGCGAAATTATAGAATATCCCCTTAATGATCAAAGAATTCCATTGAATTGAGTATGATTGTATGAATGATAGCATCTACTATACCAGGTATATCAATGAACTCGATTATTTCGATTGCTCAGGATATCCATTTAAGCTTCTAGAATATATTTCTTAGTTCAAGATCCCTCTTACTAATACTAACTGGAATCTAAGAACTAGTAGATCGGTTCTGTCCAAATGGGAATGTGGCTAAGGTTATGAACTTATAATCTATAATCTGATGTTCGATTCGATTTCATGATTATAAGTTCATTCTTAAACCATGCAAGAACTTTGAATCATTCTTTTGAAGCTCATCCTATTCATCATAAATGATCCGCTGGCTCTGAAATGACCCGACCGAATAGGGAAATCCCAATTCATTCGGCCTTTCGATACAATCAAATAGAAAGCCCCAAGGGCGCCATATTCTAGGAGCCCAATGAATAAATCTCTTTACTTGTATGACTTAGATGTCTCGTATTTCTTGAAAATATAATTTGATTGATGGGATTTGATATGATACTTATGAGATCGATGATATTGATTGAATTGATATTCAAATTTTTTTTCTTAAAATGTATTGATTTGAACCCATAAGCGGGATCACCATCCCATAGCATGTTGTCGTGAGAACCTTGTATTTCTTCTAGACAATCTCCTAATCGTTCTAGAGTAACTAGAAAAAGATTTTTTAACTAGAAAGAATTCAGTTCAGATGTAGGATACCTATCCAGAAGTTTTCGCAACTCAATCATGTATGATGGAATCATTAAATATTTGATCTGTTCGAAATATGTATATAACTCAGTATAGGCTCGGGAAACAAAGAGAAGATGTTTACGAACGAGATATCTAACAACAAGAAGAAGGAAAAGGATTGAATATAGGACCTCCCAAACATTTGGCAATCTCAGATGTGTCGATAGAAGAACATTATGTGAAGACTTACTCGAAATCTCACTTATTAGATTATGTAAAGACTTACTCGAAATCTCAGATGTGTCGACAGAAGAAGATTATGATAACTCATTATTTTGATGAATCATTTCTTTGACAAAAGAAGATTATGTAAAAATTTACTCGAAATCTCACTTATTAGATTCCTTTGTGGAAGCCACAATTTTTTTTGAAGAATTTATCATGATATATCTGAATCGTGCATAATATCATGAAAAATAGATACACATTTTTTACTGCTACTTAGTATCCGCAATAGGTCTGAAAAAATATCTAAAAATATCAAATTTAGATATTTGTACCCTTTCGAAGTAAGGAACCATGTCATATATGTTTGGAATAAACTCCATTTTGGGAGAGTTATTTAAAAGAGGAAAATCATTATTTCGTTGAAAGGTTCTATCCATCTACCCTTCGTCAACGCATTTCTTTAGGCAAAGACTCTATTTTTCCTCTTTTCGGATAGTAAATATTTCTCAGAACGTAGAGTTTGAATCAACCCATGTTTGAATTGAAATTGAGATACTGATGCAAGCTCTTCTCTATTGAATCAGATAGATTCATATATGAAAAATTTTGACAATAAGTACTTTCAAAATTGACTCTATGTCCCAGATTAGAGGTCTTCCAAAAATTTCTGCAATCAAATAAATAGATCTACAAACTAATGGATCAGATTGAATTGCAAAGTGAACATATTGGTACAAGTTATACCTTTCATCATTACTTTGTAGAAATCATTAGATATGAATATGTTAGATACCTGTGACTCGATTGGTGAAGGTAAAATAGTATCTCTCTCCAAAAAAGCATTTTTTACCACCGCACGAAGAAAATATTTTGTTGTAAAGGAGCAAGATATTGAAGAATTGTCCATACATAAAATCAGAATTATTGAGACATGTCTTTTCCACGTAAAAAGAAAATCTTTTGTTATAATAGAATCAGAAGTTATGTATTCAAGAATCCAAGTCGATTTGCTTTAGAAAAAAAATATCAATGAACTTCTATGAAACACTTTCACTGGATTCATGCAATTGTCTTGATCATGGGATATCCTTGAGAAATAGGAATATGTGTTATAAAAAGGTTTTTGTGATTCTTTCTAGTATGGAATGAGTCAATCATCCACTTTTGTATCTTATTGAATGAAATGGTCATATTGTTCCTCCATTGATCAATAATTTCTATTTTTAAGAAGTATTATGATCATCCAATAAAAATCGCTTCACATTTTTTAATGAACGGTTTGAAGACCTATTGATTCTAACAACTGATTGCAGAGTTCATTGTTCGGACTTTCATTTCATAGATGTAAATCTTAGACCTATGAATGGGGATACTCTCGAAACTCACAAAGAAAAAGGGAAGTGAGTTTGACAAAAAGAGAAGTAATTTGGATAAAAAGAAAGGAATTAACTTGGAAAAAAAGAAACGAAGTGATTTAGACAAATATTTTTTATCAAAAACCTCACACCAATCAATTGAACATTGATTAATACGTAATTTATAGAACACTATTTGAAAACGACTCTTCTGCTAAAAAACGAAATGTTTGAAATGCTCCTAGAAATTCTTGCTGCCATTGGACCATTTGTATCTATATGTATTAGGATCTCGATTTATGGATCTCTCAGTTCGAGAAAAAAATAAGAGGATCGAACCATTTCTTCTGATTCTTTTTCAAATTTGATAAATGTTGGTTGATCATATCTTTCATTATAGTTCTATGATTGAGAGTATCATTTTCTTCATTAAAAATAATCGTTTCAATACATTTCTTATATACCCCCATACCCATAGCTACTATATTGGAATTGGATTTGAATACGATTTTGGATCAATCTATATTGATTGACTGTCTTCATTATGTTGTTGCTAGCAAATACCACTCTTTTTTGTTTTAGATCTTCCAAATCATTCCCGCATGAGATCCGAACCCATTTTTTCCTGATCCTTCGATAAAAAGATTCATTTTTTCATAAAAAAATAGGAGGTAGAAGTAATAAAGATTTATTTTTCGATTCATCCCTAGAGTTGGAAACCTCCTTCAAGAATTGTCTTTGATCCAATCTGTAGGAATCAATAGAAAAGGCAAATACCTTATGATACACCAGATCCGGCTCGGTTATTGATAGAGTGAATAGATCTATCATTTCTTGAAATCTCTCTTCTGAATCAAAATTGTGGCGTAACATGTATCCCCCTCTCTTCTGTTCATGGAATAGATGAAATAAATCAAAAAATGGATTTATGTTCAACAATGAAATCTTATTGGAACTATCCGATTCGGTTCATCCTTCGGAACCATATCACTTCCAAGATCTGATGGAATATGATAAATTGAGACAATATTTTATAATACATATTTATCTTGAGTATATTAACTATTGCTTTATTTTCTGATCGTCTGGAAGAGACAAAAGAAGCATCTTGTTCTTTCTTCAACATTTTATGATTCCAAGTGGATCTCTGAGTAGGATTTGAACCCAGATAAAGTTCTGACCATCTGTTAGAGAAAAAAGAATGAATGGGTCTTGCAGGATTCCCAATAAATTCTTTGCTTTCTTTCGGAAATAGATGATTATTCATTCGCTTCTCACGTACCATGAATAGTCAGTGCATTGAGGAATATCCAGAAAGGTATTTAGGGGATCAGTCTTATTCTATCTCTCTTCATTTTGTTTGAAGAAAGTAAGGATCCCAAAGAAACGATCTTTTCTTTTATTTGTTGAATCTTGATCAATGTGTGATATTCCAAATCCCTCATTATTAATGGAATCGAAATATCTCTGAATTTACAGAAGATCCTTTCAATTGGCTAGAATCCATTACTTTAACGAAACTAGATCTTGTAGAATCATATTGAATATTTGATGGTACATTTCGTACCTTGCTAAAAAATCTATCCTTGTTTACCAACCACACATTGTCTATACAATTCCAATTCTCTATCAATATTTTCCTCAAAAAAATCCGATTCGTATCGATTCTTCCTCATCTAACGAAGAGATCTTGGTGAAATTGCCACATATGAAATTGCCACATGCTCAATATCATTTGATTGAATATTTTACCCAATTTGTTGTTGTTTGAAGGAACCCTCCACTTCAATTGGTATTTTTTTCACGAAAATCAAACATGAGATAACAAATCCAGTATTTCACTAAGATTTCGAATAGAAGCCCCAAATTCAAGTTGATTATGTTTCGCCTCTTACTCGGAAAAAGACTATCAAACAATTGACAATCATTGCCCTTGCGGATAGGATCATCCATACAATATACAAAAAGAAACTCCATATATTTGATATTTTCTCTTCAAATGAGATATCAATTCCAACGACAGTTTCATTAGATATCTTACAACAAAAATCCCTTTTTTTCGATCCAATTCCTCCACCACCACGAACTCTAGTTAGATTTAGGCATGATAAACTTTTTAGTTATTGGAGGAACCCTTTAGTACTCTCTTTCAGATTCAGGAAACTGCTCTTAGAGATCTTTTTTCTTTTTGGAAGATATAGGAGCAAAACAATCAACCTATTGATATTGGAAAACCGAAAAGATTCTTCCGATGTATCATTTCTGAGTCCAATGGAATTCATGGGTACAGGAAGAAGCCATGTAAAATAGATATTTTTTTCTTTCGACCATATTTTGATTGTTAATACTGTTGGAGTATGCTCTAGAGACCAATCATTTGGATGATTCTTATTTGAGTATTTCTGATGTATCATGACATTTTCTATAAAATGGCATTCTATTATTTCATTTGATTTACTATCTGTGTATATATAAATAGATGAAATAATATTCTTAATATAATTTATGATAGTCTTAAAACATCTCTAGTTGAGCATCATTGAGAATAAGGATATCAATGTTGCATTAAGACTAATATGTGTAAATTGATATGAGATATCAATTTAACACATAGGTACATGATAGAGAACAATGTACTGGATCGATCCGCCATGAGATTGCTACATGGATTGTTATACGAGTATCGTAGCAATTCTCATAGTGATTATGGTATATGTAATCTTATGACTTGAGATCACTAGAGATCTTAACATAAGCAATTGCATGCTTTGACACTATCAAACTTCACTTGTAAATGGTGGACAAACAAGTTACTGATTCGGTATGCAATTTGCTTATGTAGTAAGATGTTGATTGATCGAGATAAGGATTTGTCCCTCCTATATAACAGGAGTGATGCTCATCGATTGAACTAGATGAGTATGATATGTTCCATGAATCAAGTTCAATCTAGAAATCAAGGACAAAAGGATTAATATACATAAATCACGAGATTGATAATGTCAAGTCACATACATTCTCATTGCTTAGGAAATAATGATGTATTGCTAGACACCGCTCATTATTTATGATCAACGCTATGAGAACCTATTGAGTCGCACATAAAGACGAATGCAGTTGGACATGTAAATGGGTCAATCCTATTATGAATAGGATTGAGAATAATTCGAGTTATTAGGGTCAATTCTAATTAATTGTGAACTCAATTTAATTGGGCATAATTCGGCCCATTTGGATTAATTAGGCAAAACCCTACTTAGGTTTTAAGTTAGGGTTGAACCTTTTCCATATAAATAGAGTGCTTAAGCTATGTTCTCAACACATAAAAAGAAAAGGCACTTCGCCTAAGGTAACTTAGAGACCGAATCCCTAATCTAGCAACTAGGATTTTCGACATTGTCTAGATCTCCTTCGTCCGTATGGATACCGACAGAGGTAGGGGCGATTCGCTACTGCTCGTGACTCACAGATCCGAGCTTTACGTTACACCAAGGTATGTCCTAAGAAACCCTAATCTGATTTGTCTCCGAATCAGATCTCACTAAGGAACTGAGAAAACTCTGGTTTTCATTGTGTGTTTTTTCGCTCGGTTTCCCTATAGTGGTATCAGAGCAAGTTTTCGAAGACCCTGATTGTCTTTCCTATGATATACATGTATGATTTTCATGCTAGATATGTGACTTGTATGACAAGATCTGTGATATGCATGTATAATTCGTATAGATCTATAAGTTGTGTCGTGCTAGATCTTTTATATGCATTATTGATTCGTATAGATCTATGATATGCATGTAAGTTGTTTCATGCTAGATCTGCGATATGCATAATTTGTAAATTTGTGATATGCATGATTTGGAATCTGTGATATGCATATTTTTTAATCTGTGATATGCATGATTTGTGGATCTGTGATATGCATGATTTTTGAATCTGTGATATGCATTATTTTTGGATCTATGATATGCATGATTTGTGAATATGTGATATGCACGATTTGTGGATCTGTGATATGCATGAATAATCAGGAAAGTAAGAAACGTGGAAAATCACATAAAATTGATATGATTGATTTTCGATGATATTTTTCCACGGAGCGGGACCGCCATAGGCTAGCGGCTGTTAAATCCCTAAGGCAGTATCTATCGATTCTCGGTGAATCAGAATAGAATGCAATATGTAGCGATTCTGGTGAATCGGGATATGTGAATGCTCGTGATTGAATAAATGTTATCTAAGTCAGTTCTGACTAAGGACAAGAGGTTATATAATTATGCGCTTTTATGAGTTGGCTCCCTCTTTCCAGGGAACTACTTAGCTAACACTTACTTGTACGTAAATAATGGGATCTAACATCAGTATGTCTTTGGATGTTAGTTCTTTTCTCGATTATGTTTATGTTTTATGAAATATGTTTGATTGCGGTGAAAATCCCTCGTGTGATTAAGTCAAGTTAAATGCCTACCAATGAATAAGCACTCGTCAAGATTTAGATCGATGTGCGTAGATTTGCCAAAGTGAATTGCCACATCAATCCTAGTAAGGCACGATTGGATAATTGTGATATCCAATTGCTTATTGATTGGGTTGACTGAACTAATATCTCAACGAGATTAGGACTTAGAGGCAGATAAATTGGAACAAGGGTTGTTCACCTAACTATCCAAGAATTGCATGAGATGTAATTGACAAATAGTTGTCTATCTAAATAACCAAGTCTAGGGTGATTTACCAAAGTAAACTCTAGACAAGGTGAAATATGGATCTTGGCCCACTAAGAAATTTATGAATATTACTTTCTAAATTGATAGTGAGGGCTATTTATTCGCAAAATTTAGTGGGAGAATCATTTAATAAAGTCTATGTTTAAATGATTCTTTTCATGATACTCATATTCCGTGTATCTCTGTTTTAAGTGACCATGGCATCAAACACACACGTGTTGTCTTTGTGATCAATCCTTGAGAAGGATAAGCTGAATGGGACAAATTTCCTAGATTGGTACAGGAACTTGAGGATTGTCCTCAAACAAGAAAATAAAATGTATGTCCTTGAAGGCCCATTACCTGAAGTGCCTCCAGCAAATGCTCCAAGGGCTGATAAGGATGCTTATAATAAGTACCTTGATGTTTCCCTTTACATCAACTCCCTATGCTGTCACTCATGAACTCGGAGCTTCAGAAGCAACATGAGGAGATGACAGCTTACGACATGATCAAACATCTTAAGGAGTTGTATCAAGAGTAGACTAGGAAAGAGAGGTTTGAAACCTCTAAGGCTTTATTTATATATGTTATGGCAGAGGGAACTTTTGTAGGTCCTCATATACTCAAAATGATTTGGTATATAGAGAGTCTTGAGAATATAGGTTTCCCGATGGGCCTAGAGTTGGCCACAGGCTTGATTCTGCAATCGTTACCAGAATCTTAGGATCAATTTGTCATGAACTATAACATGAACGATTTTGATAAGTCTCTGGCATAATTACTGAACATGTTAAGAACTGCTGAAGTAAATATCAAGAAGGCCAAGCCCAAAGCTGTTTTGATGGTTCAGAACCACAAGGGCAAGGCCAAAGGCAAGAACAAAAGGGGTCAAAAGCCCAAGTTGAAGTATGATAAAGCCTGAAAACCTAAAGGTGGGGTGGCTAAGGAATGTGATTGCTTCCAGTTTGGTAAGACCAGCCATTGGAAGAAGAACTGCTCAATGTATTTGGAAGAACTAAAGACCAAGAAAGGAAGTGAGACTTCTGCTTCAGGTATTTATGTTAAGAATTCAACTTATCTACTTCTACTTCATGGGTATTAGATACTAGTTATGGTTCTCACATTTTGTAATAATGTGCAGGAACTGAGAAGAAGTAGATCGTTGAAGAAAGGCGAAGTCGGCATGCGAGTTGGAAATGGAGCAAAAGTTGTTGCATTATTTATAGGGGCTTATGTATTGACTTTGCCTACTGGACTTGTTTTAGAACTTGAGAGTTGCTATTATGGACCTACCATTACTAAGAATATTATTTCTATTTCTTGTTTGGACAAGAAAGGATTTTCATTTATAATAAAAGATAATTGTTGCTCTATTTATTTGAATGATATGGTACATGGTGTTGCACATTTGATGAATAGCCTTTATGTTCTAAACTTTGATATGCCTATCTATAACATGAATACTAAAAGGATTAGAACTAATGATTCTAATCCAACATATTTCTGGCACTTCCACTTGGGCCATATAAACGAGAACCGCATCTCTAAACTCCATAAAGATGGAATATTGGATTCATTTGATTTTGAATCATTTGAAACATGTGAATCTTGTTTAATGGGCAAGATGACGAAAGCCCCTTTTAAGGTACTAAATGAAAAGACAAGTGGTGTATTAGATCTCATACATACAGATGTATGTGGACCTTTAAACACATAAGCTAGAGGTGGTTTCTTGTACTTTATTACCTTTACTGATGATTTCAGTAGATATGGATATGTGTATTTGATGAAACACAAATCTGAATCTTTTGTAAAGTTCAAAGAATTCAAAAACGAAGTACAAAGCCAACTTGGGCAAGAATATCAAGAAACTTCGATCAGATCGAGGAGGTGAATATTTAAGCCAAGAATTTTTTGACTATCTGAAAGACTGTGGGATTGTCTCATAACTCACTCCACCAGCTACACCACAATGGAATGGTGTTTCTGAAATGAGAAAACGAACTCTTTTAGACATGGTTCGGTCGATGATGAGTCAAACAGTTCTTCCACATTCCTTTTAGGGACATGCATTGGAAACGACTGCTTTTATATTAAACCGTGTTCCATCTAAGTCAGTTCAAAAGACACCATATGAGATATGGACTGGAAAACGTCCTGGTATGTATTTTATGAAGATTTGGGGATGTGAGGTTTATGTTAAATGTCAGACGTCTAATAAACTCGACCCTAAATTAAATAAATATATTTTTGTGGCGCATCCTAAAAGAACTAAAGGATACTATTTCTACAATCCCTCAGAGCACAAAATGTTTGTTGCCCGCACATGTGTTTTTTTTTCTAGAAAGAGAGTTTGTTTCTAGAAGAACTAATGGGGGGATTATAGAACTTGAAGAAATTCAAGAACCAGAAGAAAATACTACTGACACTGAGATGGAAACTGAGCAGACACCACAAGCATTTGTGGAACCGAAACCACAATTAGTTGAGAAACCAGAACCACAAACTGATGTGAACATGCTCATGAGACACAAATTGTGCACAGGTCTATAAGATCACATCGTGCGCCACAGAGATATGGATTTCTGGTGACTCAAGATGGTGATGTAATGCTCATGGAAGAGGATGAGCCTACAACCTACCAAGGGGGTATAATGAGTCCAGATTATGAGAAATGGCTTGAAGCCATGAAATCCGAGATGGACTCCATGTATACAAACCAAGTATGGACTTTGGTTGATCTACTTGAAGGGGTGAGACCCATAGGTTGTAAATGGATTTTCAAAAAGAAAACCGAAATGGGTTGTAATGTTCACACCTATAAAGGGCGTTTGGTAGCAAAAGGTTTTAAACAAGTTCATGGTATACACTATGGCGAAACCTTTTCAGCAGTTGCGATGATCAAATCCATAAGAATTTTGCTTGCGATAGGTGTATACCATGATTATGAAATCTAGCAAATGGATGTCAAATCAACTTTCCTTAATGGAACGCTTCTTGAGGATGTGTACATGACACAACCTGAAGGTGTTGTCGATCCAAAAAATGTTGAAAAGGTCTGCAAGCTACAACGATCCATTTATGGATTGCAAGCTTCTCAGAGTTGGAATCTTCATTTTGAAGAGGCAATCAAAAGGTTTGGTTTCATCAAAACCGAAGATGAACCTTATGTCTACAAGAAGGTTAGTGGGAGCACCATAGTTTTTTTTGTGTTTTATGTAGATGACATATTACTCATAGGAAACGATATCCTTATCCTGCAGTCTATAAAGACATGGTTAGGAAATTGTTTTTCTATGAAGGACTTAGGTGAAGCTACCTATATATTGGGTATAAAGATCTATAGAGATAGATCGAGGAAGCTGATTGATCTAAGTCAAAGTACATGCATAGACAAAGTGCTAAAACGTTTTAGCATGCAAGAATCTAAGAAAAGAACTTTGCCTATGGTAAGTGGTAAGTTTCTCTCTAAACAACAATGTCCTATGACAAAAGAAGAGAGAAAACGCATGAGTAAGATTCCATACGCATCTGCTATTGGATCTATCATGTATGCCATGATATATATCATATGCCTTAAGTATGACTAGTAGGCATTAAAGTGATCCCGGTGAAAGTCACTGGATCGCTGTAAAGAATATTCTTAAGTACTTGAGAAGTACTAAGAATGCATTATTGGTATTTTGAGGTGAAGAAGAACTCATTGTAACGGGTTACACTGATCCTAGCTTTGAAACCAAAAAAGATGATTACCGATCGCAATCTGGTTTTTTTTTTTTTTTTGCCTGAATGATGGTGCTATGAGCTGAAAAAGTTCTAAACAAACTACAATTGCTGATTCTACTATAGAGGCTGAGTACTTAGCTGCATCAGAAGCAACTAAAGAGGCGCTTTGGATCAAGAAGTTCATATATGAACTTGGGGTGGTTCCTAACATAGAAGATCATGTTGAGATCTATTGTGACAACAATGGTGCTATAGCACAGGCTAAGGAATCCAGATTGCACAAAGATCCAAATACATACTCAGACGCTTTCATCTCGTGCGAGATATCATGGAGAAAGGAGACATTAAGATATGCAGAGTACCGACAGATGACAATGCCGCAGACCCTTTGACGAAGCCTCTGTGCAGCATAGGCATGATCTTCATACTAGATCATTAGGTATTAGAGATATACCCGATTGGTCTGATTGCTCTTAGCGCAAGTGGGAGATTGTTGGAGTATGCTCTAGAGACCAATCATTTGGATGATTCTTATTTGAGTATTTCTGATGTATCATGAAATTTTCTATAAAATGGCATTCTATTATTTCATTTGATTTATTGTCTACGTATATATAAATAGATGGAATAATATCCTTAGAAATATAATTTAAGATAGTTTTTAAACATCCCTAGTCGAGCATCATTGAGAATAAGGATATCAATGTTGCATTAAGACTAGTATGTGTAAATTGATATGAGATATCAATTTAACACATAGATACATGTTAGAGAACAATGTATTGAATCGATCCGCCATGAGATTGCTACATGGATTGTTATACGAGTATCATAGCAATTCTCATAATGATTATGGTATTTGTAATCTTATGACTTGAGATCACTAGAGATCTTAACATAAGCAATTGCATGTTTTGACACTATCAAACATCACTTGTAAATGGGTGGACAAACAAGATACTGATTCGGTATGCGATTTGCTTATGTAGTAAGATGTTGGTTGATCGAGATAAGGATTTGTCCCTTCTATATAACAAGAGTGATGTCACGAGCTCATCGATTGAACTAGATGAGTATGATACGTTCCATGACTCATGTTCAATCTAGAAATCAAGGAAAAAAGGATTAATATACATAAATCACGAGATTGATAATGTCGAGTCATTATTTATGATCAACGCTATGAGAACCTATTGAGTCGCACACAAGACGAATAGAGTTGGACATGTAAATGGATCAATCCTATTATGAATAGGATTGAGAATAATTCGAGTTATTAGGTCCAATTCTAATTGAATTGTGAATTCAAATTAATTGGGCCTAATTCGTCCTATTTGGATTAATTGGACAAAACCCTAATTAGGATTTTAAGTTAGGGTTAAACCTTTTTCCCTATAAATAGAGTGCTTAAGCTATGTTCTAAACACACAATACAAAACAAAAAGGCACTTCGACTAAAGTAACCTAGAGGTCGAAACCTTAATCTAGTAACTAGGGTTTTCGACCTTGTCCAGATCTCCTACATCCGTGTGGATACCGACAGAGGCAGGGGCGATTCTCTACTGCTCGTGAATCACAGATCCGAGCTTTACGTTACACCAAAGTATTTCCTAAGAAACCCTAATCAGATCTATCTCCGAATCAGATCTCACTAAGGGAAATCCAAGAGAACTTTGTGTTTCCGCTGCGTGTTTTTCCTCTCGGTTTTCCTACAAATACGATATATAAGGACCTCTACTACAAATAGTACTACACCCTTAATCGTGAAATATTGATCGCTTATTGAACCCTTTAAATTGCGCGAAAGTAGGATAAATTCGACGATCCAAGAGTTTTCTAAAACGTTCTTAGCGGAAAAAATATGAATGAAAAATCTCACTGGATTGAATTGGGTTCATGAATCTAAGAAATAGTGAGAATTCTTAATCTCTCTCAATATTTCCTTAAATTCGAAAATCCAAGATTTGAATTGATGTCCTTTCATTGATTCTTCCTAAATTTCATCGATTTATCCTAAAGATTTCATTTCAATTGGAATTTGGTTATTCACCATGTACGAGGATCCCTACTAAGCATCCATGGCTGGGTGGGTAAAGCGCCCAACTCATAATTGGCGAATTCATAGGCTTAGTTCCTACTAGATGCACGCCAATGGGACCCTCCAATAAGTCTATTGGAATGAGCTCTGTATCAATGGAATCTCATCATCTATACATAACGAATTAGTGTGGTATATTCATATCATAACGTATGAACAGTAAGAACAACATTCTTACAGAGGTCTAATTCGATCCTTATAAATTTCTCTAGCTATTTTCTTACAAAACTTTGTTATAGCATCTATAACAGCCTCTAGTTTAGGTGGATACCTCGACAAATAAACATCTACAGGAATTAGCTTATCAACTCCCCGAACAATATTATAAGAATCGGTATTGAACATCAACAACCTTTTCCCCTTTCTTGTCTCTAATCAGACATTTACCTTCATGAACTCCACATGATATCCATGTCCTACCATGTGTGGAGCACTAAGTAGGTTCTTGTCCAGTCCTAGGACCAAGAACACCTATTTGATGATCCTTTTCCCTTTTTTGGTTATCACCTCATATCTCCTTTTAATGTTGTATGTAGAGTAGCTTCACTATCTATCAGCCAAACTTCTTCATTGAATGTCTCCCCAACTACATGTCTCGCAGTAAAGAAGATATTTTCCTCATTTTATCATTGTTTGTCTGAGCTTGATTTGGAATGTATCAGTTGACCATGCAATCCCTTGCAAAGTGTTTTGTCTCTCCACATGTAAAACACTCTTTCTTTGTCTTGTAGGACTTAGAACCTTCTATTTCTTTCTTATTTGTTCTTGAAAAAACATTGAGCTTCAGTGTGGTTATCTTTCTTGCAGATACCACACCACTTCTTTTTCTTGAATTTTTATTTTGGTTTGTCTGAAAAACCTTATGTTTTCATCTAGCTTGGAACCCAACTTGATTCCTTTGAACTTAGCCTAGAAGGCTCTCTCTAGCCTTCTTCTATTTCTATCATCCAGCCTGTATTATTGAGCTTGTAAAGCACAACAAGCTTTGCAACTGTGAAGATTATCAAGTCAATGGTCTGTTCTATCACACCAATATATGGATTAAAATGTTATTGGAGGAACATAAGATTCTGGACACAAAAGCATCCTCTCTAATAATTTCATCTCCAAAAGATTTCATCTCATTTCTAACTTTTGTCGCCTTGTTTGTAAAATCCTTAATGGATTCCTTTTCTCCTTGTTTCAAAGTGTAGTACAGTTTTATTATGGTCTTGAAACCTCTCTTTGAGCATGTCCCATACAGCCTTAACGTGTCACCTATAGATAGATGAGTACTAAAAATCTCATCTGAGACTGTAGAGTACAAGAGTTATAGAGCAGTCTGGTCTTTCTCCTCCAAAATTTTTCAACCGGTGATCTCTTTCTTCATGTCTTATGTGGGTTCTGGTCCAAGCTGAAGCATCTTAAGTATGCCATCAGTGACACTTTCCATAACCCTTTTGATTTAAATATGGGTTTGATCTTAATCACCTACAAGTTTCAGTTCTTTCATTCAAACATAGGGACTGGTGGCGTATTCAGCACCTTGATCAGTCTATGGTATGTTCTATCACACCATTATTGTTTTTTCAGTGGACTTTAGAAACACAAATGTTGCTGCTTAGATTAGTCCACATTCTTCAATCTCTTGTTGCAACTGTGCAAACACAAATGTCATATATATTTTTGTCTGGAATTTGTACTCAGAATTGTTGTATTTTGTGAGAAAGAAACAAAAAAGAGAGAGTTGAAATTGAATACAAGAACAAGATGTAATATTGCAAGTTACATTCATTGATGTTGAGTACATGGTTCTTATACAACCCTTTTCTCAAAAAGTTCTCGGCAAAACCATACACGTATGATCATGTTTCCAACATCACTAATAATGGTAGTGATTTAATCTTGTTTGACTAAAAACTAAAACTTATATGGTTGTTACAAAAATGGAAAGTTAGTCGTTGATCTTCTGCAACTTCCATGCTGATTCCGAGACTTCTTCTAGTGTTGGTCTATTCGCGCTTTTAAGCTTCCAGTCTTATCTCTAATTCCTTGTCTTCTTTCTTGTGTTTCTGTGTGTGAGCCTTGCTTCAGTCCAATTTTCCATCACTCTGTTTTTCCGACTTGAGTCTATTATGCCCTGCTTGACTCTGTTCTGTAATACCCTAAATTTAATAATATAGGCTATATTCTCTAGTTGATCTGTTTGTAAGAAGGCAAGGATAGTCCTTGTGTATGATGTAATATAGATGGTGTTGGTCGAACAATCGATTCATGAAAATATCTGATGATGGCATAGGTATGACCTCACCAACCAATTATCATCACCATTCTGCCATAGAATAATAGAAATATCTCACTAGGAACAACCATGTAATGGATTTCAAGACGGAAAAGATGGAGATCCAAATGCATCTGACGTATGCCTACAGCCACCAATTGAATAAAACAGCTAATGAAAGAGATTCAAGTTCCTGGAATTAATGTGGGATGGTTTGAAGTTTTGAGGAGGAAGTGAAAACAAAAGCATTAGACGATGGCAATGGAAGACCTTTAAAGCATTAGACGATGGCAATGGAAGACCTTTAAAGCATTAGACGATGGCAATGGAAGACCTTTAAAGCATTAGACGATGGCAATGGAAGACCTTTAAAGCATTAGACGATGGCAATGGAAGCCCTTTAAAGCATTAGACGATGGCAATGGAAGCCCTTTAAAGCATTAGACGATGGCAATGGAAGCCCTTTAGTTCAAGGAACTCGTAGAGTGTATCATATCAAATCTGAAATGAGTAGATTACATGGTCCAACCAAGAAGATTCATGTGTACAAGGCAATCAGACAGGCTGAGACTGCATGGAGGAGAGGGTGTGTTGTTATGTGTTCAGATGGTAGAGAGACCTAAACCAAATCTCCATATCTTTTGTGAGGAACATGTGATCCACGCAGGAATCGAAGATATGACCGATGCAGCATCATCCTCAGAAGCATTTCCGGTGAACAACACATGGCCCCGTCTCATCGTAGTCCGCTTTTGTTACATGTTGATTCTGTGGGAACACAACTTTGGCAAGTATTGCTCCTCCCACCCATGCCGAATACATCCCCAAGTTCTCAGGCATGTACTCCGGTGCCTGTACACACAACCAATTTGCTCATCTTTAATCACCGCTTTTCACATTTTTCATGACTTGGAGATTTACCTTAACCAGGGCAGGTCTGATAGCTGATGAACACAGGTTCGATTCTTTCTGAAATCTAGCTTCAAACCCTGCACACATTCCAGAAGGTCCCCTCAATGTCCTACAGAACTTTAAATGATAAGCATCACAGCAAAGTTTCACAAGTATAACTCACCCGGAATGGAGGTTGTACCACCACAAAGCACAGTATTCTCTAAGAGCTGACGGTGGTTCTCAGATGACACCGTGGATATAATGCGGACAAGCTGCTCAACGATTCCATGCTCCTCTAGACCCAATATTGATGGCTGGAACAGTGCTTCACCAACAGTATATCTCTCCCGCCCAATGCTTATCACCTACAACCATCCAGGAAAAGACAAGAAGAAAGCTACAGTTTCAGGAATGCTGACAACTCGATATGACCGAAGAGAGCAGTATTAAGCCAAGTACAGGTTGAGAGCATAAGGAACTGGGTCGTTGTCTGAGTTAGATCAGTTTCTTGATGCAAGTATATCCCAAAGCATATAAGTAGATTCCACAGAAACTTGGAGTGTTCTGATAGAAGTGCTTGTTAATTGCACCAACTGTTATCGTGGTGTTTAAAACTCTTCACGGACTAAGTCTCAGAACAACTGTAGGTTTGGGTCAATTTACATGTATAAACAACGCATGGCACTTAAAATAGGCGACATCAATACTCCAGCAGGATAATCCAAGCAACGTCAGGAGACTTGACCAAACAATGTTAAATGTGCACAGTGCATGTACTGAAACAGAGAACACCAGATAGGCTACATAAGGAAGAAGGATGCAGGTTCCATACTCGACTGGCAACTAAGTTGTAGCTATTGATCTATAGTCACAAACCTGCCCATCAGGAAGCGTATGCTGCTCCATTGCGCAATTCTGAGTTCTCTTGTAAGAAATTTCATCCTCAGCACAACATGCATATTGCTCCTTCAATTTTTCAACATCAGACAAGCTAAGAGTCGTCAATGGGTTGGATTTCCCAAGCTCTTGGGCAAATAGTTTTGTCAGATCTATTCCACCGAGCTCAAACCGTTTTGAAGCAATGTGCTGAACAGCACCTTCAATAACTGGAGCAATATCTGCTACAACAGAAAGAGTTAAATATGGCAGCCACAGCAGGTGATATAGAGAGATCAATAACAGGTTGACACATCATAAATAAATGCCAATAGATATAACATCATAATTCACAAAACTTACTACATAAGCATGAACTGTCTGTCTAATTAAAACGTGAGAAATTCCAAGATCAGGGTGAAAAGGAAAATTATCAGTACCCAAACCTTAACATACACGGTTTTGTACCAAGAGGTACAACAAACATGAATTACTTTTAACCTTCAACATTGACCATACATCACACAGATTGAATTGATGAAGTAGTCATCTTCCACGTGCATCATGCAATTCATTGCTATAAACTTTATCATTCCACAAACATCATGCGAATGAGTCGCGTTACACTTCATTACTGATCTTCCCATGACCAATATCATCAGTGCATATAGTTCACACACATTAATGACCAATATCAACAGTGCAACCCGATATCCGCCCAACAGCATAAAGGGACAATACAGCTTGCTCCGATGCATAAAATCCAGAGACATTGAATGTTTCAAACATCAATTGCACCAATTGTTCTCTATGAGCCTGCCGAAAGCAAACATGTGAGGAGAATCAGAGCATCCCAGCGTTTCACGATTTAAATGTGGCACCAGTGCAACAATATGGGACCTCACAGAAATAGCAAATGACTAGTTTGAATTGATACATCTACAAATAATGCAAACATAATGTGCATGGAAACTAAGGCCTTCAACTCCAAAGATGGTTTTCAAGGGCTAATATCAGAGGAATGGGATGCTCAGTGGTGCCATGTTCTTCTGCTAAATGCAAAAGGAACAGAAAGTGAAGATCTGTTTGCCATACATCTAGCATAACCGATCTTTTATAAATTTGAAGCACATGAGAATGGTCCAGCAATTTGCTCAAGTGAAGAGAGAAAATCCAAGCCATTCCGTGAGAGAACAAAGTCGAGAAACCGAACCTTGGGAGTAGAGAGTGGATCTGTGAATAGTATCTGGCCTTCGTTACCTTCCTCCCATCCGAGCCCAGTGTACACAACATACCGCAGCAAATGTTCCATTGCATCCCAATCCTTAATGAAGCCCCGTTCAATAGGATCAACCGTGACGTCGTGAACAACTGGGTCATAGGCCGAGGACCCATCATCAAGCATGCGTTTCATTCGTGATGGAATTATCTGATAGGGAAATAGAGCAAAATTCTAATAACGGAATTGGATTGTTGAAGCAGCACTGATGATTTTTTTTCTCCATTTACAAGAAGAATTGGAGATGCAAAGCGAGCATATGAGCTTGAAACGGAAGATTACACCCTAGAAGAAGCAACTTAAGCGTTGCAGTGCGGGAGAGTAACATACCATTGCAGGGGCTTGATCGGGGATTGCAGCTCCTGCTTTGAGGAGCTTGGAGCCGGCGTCAACAACCAGCGCTTCCATCACTCCACAACAGAAAAAAAAAACCCTAATTTCCCAACTTACTCTGTATAAACCAGAATGGACGCCTAGGAGTTGCACTCTCGTCGCTTAAGCTAAGCTATTCTCTCCTCTAGCGGGATTGGGAGGCCTTGAACAGATTACTCTTTTGCGTCATCCATCTTGATCACGTTCTGGATCGTCTTCTAGGGTTTTGTCGTCCACCTGGGTTGCTGCTTCTTCTTCTTCTTCTTCGTCTTCTAAACTCTTTAGGGTTTATTTATTTATTTATTTTCCTATTGGGGATAAGGCTGGTGGGTAGGAGGAGAGAGCTTGGGCTTATATGAGAAGAAAAAATATGGATCCATCAATATGTATTAGTATAATATATTTTGGTTTTGTGTGGGTTTTGATTCTTCCAATGCAATTGGTAGACTGATGGTCTCAGCAAAGCAAGTAGTTTTGATCCTTCAAATGGGACATCCATCATTTACAAGGCTTACTTACTGTAAGAAATAAAAGAGTTGATGCTCATTTTTCTGTTGTAATCCTGGGATGGTAATTACATCCCTCTTGTAATTGTAATTGTAATTGCAATTGCAATCCAATCCAATCCATCAATCCCTTATGCATTCCAAAGTTTATGCAACATCAAACATGGTTTTACATTGTGTTATCATAGACAACCCACATTATGTTCTTTTGACTTGTTACACGCAATCACTTAAGTGCCCAATCCCTCCCTCCATAGCTGCCAAATCTGCCTTCTTAGTACTGATTCGAAAGCCTGGACAGTTCCGTCTGAAAAACACAAAAATAAAGAAATGTAAACCCTCCAGAATTAATTCTTCAAATAAATAAGGCAACAGGGAGGGTACCTCAAATTGATTCCTCAAATAAATAAGGCAACAGGGAGGGTACCTCAAATTGATTCCTCAAATAGTCGAGCTCCTTGTCGAGATCATTGATGGCCTGATTGTAAGCCTGCATCGGTGAAGATTGGCTTGTCGTGTGTATCTGCAGAAGAAGAAAGTGATGATCCTCAACGCTAGACACACACAATCTACAGACTACAACCATATAGACTATTAAAAACCTTTTACAGATTCCAGATGTCATGATGTTCTGAGTTCTTCAACCAGTAAATGCATTCTCAGAATGAATCTAAAAGAAAAGTTGGCTAATTGTTGTTATTTCAGAAAGGGATAATCATGAATGAGGCATACTCTGACTATGATTTTGTACTGAAGAGGATGGGGCAGCTTGTAACCGGCGAACAAAACATTGTCTTCACGGTGCAGTTGCCTGATACCAAATCAAACAAAAGCCGGGGAAGATTAGGGTTTTGGGGGAAACACAGTTGAAAGCCCAAGCAAAGAGGGAAACATACATGCGGAGAATGTTGCCGATGGTGTGGTCTTCTCTCTCGATGGTAAAGGACGCAGCGTTGATAATCTTAGTGTCCCTCTCATACGAAACCCTAGAATCGAATTGAATATAATAGTCGGGAGAGACTCCTACTGAGAGAGACAGAGATCCAGAATGCCAAACAAGACAAAAAGAAAGGCTTACTTTTTGGTGCCTTCAGGTACAACGAATCGCTCGTATCGGTCGGGGGCGTTCATGGCGATTCTGCGGTCTCTCGGAGTAGGGTTGCGGAAGAAAGCGACTCTTGCTCTTACAATGGCGGACAGGGGCTTCAATACAAAATTATCTCGGTCAAAGATTTTTAAATGATATTGTTTTAAAAATTAATTTAATAATATTTTTTTAAATAGATTATTAATAATATATATTATTGTACATAAATACTATTAAAATATCATTCTATCTTCCATATTACAAGAATACTATTCTATCTTTGAAAAAAAAATTCACTTTCAACATCTCCAAGATGTTCATCCGAGGACTATCATACATTATCATCGAAAAATGATATATATGGTAAAATTTATCGTTAGGTTTTCGACGTCTTCGCACTAAAAACTTTCACCTTTCACCGTTTTTCTTTTTAATTTTTCCATGTTACACACGTTGTGGGACAATTTTGTGTCATCCCACATTATGCGATAACGTGGTATAATGTTGAACCAACATTGTACAACTTTGTTTGGACTTGTTATACTACTGAACCTTTCTTTCCTTTTTAATTCTTTGACATGCCTCAACAAGCGAATCTATAGATCCAAAAGGATTATATTTTCAATCTCACAAGTTGTTGCAATGATGTAAAATTTCAATAAAGTGTTATGTGTTCAAGACAATCGAAGAACTGCAAGAAATTTTGTACCAAGTGGTTGGTGCAACATCTTAAATTCAAGCACAATTTCGTATGAAGAGGATGAAGAAAAACAAAACCGTGGGGATGTTGACGCTGCTTCTTAGGCTACAATGATGATAAACAAGATACATGAATTTTGTTTCGTTCTCAATGGTGTGTCTATCTGGTATTCACTAATAGAGCACGACTTCATATCTGGACTCAATGATAGGTATTGGTCAAACCAAATCAATCACCAAAAACTATGTGAAGAACAAAATGTCCAGATCCGAAGGCTGGTTGCAGATTGCCATCTTATACTTTTTTTAGACTATCATTGCTGGAAAGAAGAGATTCAATGGCCCCATCGACTCTTTCTTGGTGTTAATTTTCGATGATTTGGAAGCTTGCACCAATTTTTCATAGGGAAGTTTCACGTTTTTCAGGTTTTTGGTGAGATTCGTCACATTCTCACAAATTTTAACGGTAAAATGGAGAAACCTAGATATTTCCTGGGTTTATTTTGCCTTTGGATGTAATGTAAATTTATTTAATTTAATTGGTTGTACTTCTTTGGCTTATTTAATAATTTGTATCTAAATTTTTTAGCATCTTTTTATATATGAGAGCGTTCTGACATTCGCACCGACGTTTTGAATACCAAAAGAAGATGCACAATTCTCTGAATGCCCAAGGATGTGCAAGATGAAGTATAAATCTGAAAAATATGTATGGATATGGCTTACACGATTTAAACGAAGAAATTGAGGATACAAAGATTAGTCTACTCGTTACCAATTCCGGACAACATTGTAGATATAATGTGTATAATGTTGTGATAAAACGTGTGTGGTACAATGTATAAAATGTGTTGTGTATAACGTGTATTGGCACGAATATTGTACACAACATATGGCACAACGTTCGTGCTAAGTAATTCCACGAACCTTGTACATAATGTGTGTGTACAACTTTGTTGTAGTCATAACGTGTGCATGCAACGTTCGTGCTAGTACAACATTTTATCATAATGTTGTACACATTATACCACACATATTGTACACTAATACTTCTTTTTCTTGATTCTTCTAAATACTAACACTTCTTCTTCTTGATTCCACTACGTACTAACACTTCTTGTTTCTTTTTCACTTTTAGAATGATGCGTAAAAGTTAAAAACCTAAAACAACTCTACAAGTGTACGACACATGTGTAATATAATATATGTATCGATCCCACAACGACTACACAACACAAAATCAAATCTAAATAGTCTAAGACGATTAGTAAATTATATATATAAAAGGAGGATGTTTTGCTGCATCCTCAGGCTGCCACCTCAGCAAAACATCCTCCTTTTTTTTCCATTACTGCAAAAAAAATCCACTTTAATGGTTACTTATTCAATAATTGCAAAAAAACCCACTTTTATGGTTATAAAAAATACTTTACTCTAATTATACACATAATAAAATACATACATCTATACGAATAATACTAACATAAAATTATTCTAACATAATTAATTTTGTGAATGCAGTAAAAATAGGATCGGAGTCTATATTTGTGGTTTCAGGTGGTTGAGACAATTAAGGGAGCTTGAATTCAAATTGAAGAAGACTAGAGTGAGTCAACGAGAAGACCAAGGAGAAGAATGAGGAGTCAAGAGAATCGAGCGGATTCAAAGCTGAAGAGAATTCAGCATGACGGTGCGGCGGAAGAACCGGAAGCGGTTGCTGAGCCGAGAGCAAGGCAGATAAATTGACCTGGAAATCAAAAAACAAGGTCAACGAATCTGTGGAGTATCATTGAAGTACACAAATCAGAGAACAAGAGAGTTTAGAGTTTTAGGTGTACTTAATTGGATACTGGATTGAGAGAGTAAACAGTTGAGGTTGTATTTACACGTCTAACTCAGGGGGAGTTATCCGTGGAGGTCTTTAGTACATTGTAGAAACCAGCAAGTGTACCTAAAGATTGACAAGTAAATAAAAAAATATTGTTTGATATTTTCTCGTCCATTTTGTTATCAGCTTAATAGTCATCTTCTACAAGTTTTCAATATACAAATTATTATTTTATTTATAATGGTATATCAATTATGATAGTTATTTACAGAATATTTGATACGTATTATATATAAACTGTTATATATATATATATATTTATTAGTTAATTTAAAAACGGGTACTGGAAAGTAAAGATGCGAGCAAGCATTCGAGGAATTGACGAAGATGCTTGGAGTGCAGTAAAAAACGGATGGACACCACCAACTGTTATCTACGAAAATGGAAAAGAAAAGGAAAAGCCATCAGATCAGTGGACATCCAGTGAAAAGAGAAGTTCGACGTTCAACGCTAAAGCTTTGACATCTATCTTTTCATCAGTAGATATAAATGAATTTAAACAGATTCAAGGGTGCGAATCGGCTAAGGAGGCATGGGATACACTAGAAACTATCCACGAAGGCACAACGAGTGTGAAGAGAACACGACTATATATATTGGAACATCAATTTGAAAAGCCGGAGATGGGAGAATACGAAAGTGTGAAAGAATTCAGTGGTCGGATGAATGCAATTGCGAACGAGGTAAGTGTACTTGGACAAAATCTGGATGACAAGAAGCTTGTAAAAAAATTATTAAGATGTCTCCCAAAGAAGTTCCACGCTCAGAAAGTGGCCATGAATATGTCTTTAAACACGGATACAACCAGTTTCAAAGAAATAGTTGGAATCCTAGCAGCTTATGAACTGGAAATGCAGTTGGAACAAGGAGATATTGCCAAAGAGGGAAGCAAGAGAGTTGTACTACAAGCTGTTTCAGAAAATACCAGGTTAGATAATCTTGAAGAAAACATCGTATTACTAACTAGAAAATTTGGGAAATTCATGAAGAAAAAATCAGGAATGAGAAAATCATCAACCGAAGATGCTGGATTCAGAAAGGAGAACAGGTCTAGTTCTCAATGTCATGAATGCAAAGGTTTTGGTCATTTTAAATCAGACTGCCCCAGCATTACAAAAAGAGAAAATGTGTTGAAGAATCTCAGAGAAACACAGTGTTTTAAATGCAAAGGATTTGGTCACACAAAGAACGAATGTGCTGACAATAATTTAGTGGAAGGCAAATCACTAATCATGCTTAGTGACTCCAGTTCTGAATCTGGAGAAGAATCAGAAGAAAAACAATCCAGTTTTGTTGCTTTCTTAGGCATCATTGATGAGGATGACAAAGGAAGTGAAAAAGATCAGCTTGAAGACGAAGATGAAGTTAATGTTGAAATGATCTACAATGACTGGATCAAGATGGGAAAGTTGAATGTTCAACTGATGAAGGAAATTAAAATTTTGAAAACTCAAATTCTGGACATGAAAAATGAAGTGCTTGCTAAGGACGAGGAAGTGCACTTTGTTAAAAGACAGCTAGAGGAAACAAACAAACAGTTGAAGATGTTGTCGAATGGAACTGACAAATTAGACCATCTGCTTTCGATCGGAAAAATGAAAGGTGACAATCATGGAATAGGCTATATTGGGAATACGAGCAATACAAAAAATAAGTTTGTTTCTGGAGGAGATTTACAAGAAAGACAGCCGACTTATAGCACTTCAAAGCATGGTCAGAATCAGCAAAGTCTTGACAGAAAAAGAAATTGGAATCATCATGTTGCTGACTACAGACGTAAAGAACAACATCAGAGAGGTTCTCATCACTACAATCAGAGAAGATATATGTCAACATCGAACTCAGGACATCACAGTTGGAAAACACATTATGGTAAGTACAGAAAGAAAAAGTCTGTTACTTGTTACTTCTGTGGAATTAAAGGCCATAAACAGCGTACATGCTACAAGAAAAACAGATATGATGCAAGTAAGTCCTCAAAAATAAAACAGATCTGGGTAAGGAAAAGTGATTTAAATTGCTACGTTGCATACATTTCTGCTCGCAAAGAAAAGACAAATACCTTGTACTTTGACAGCGGATGCTCAAGATACATGACAGGTAACAAAAAACTACTTTCAAATTTTGTTGAAATAAAAAATACAGGGAGTGTAGTGTTCGGAGACGGAAACAAAGGAAAAAGTCTCGGCAGAGGAGATCTTATTTCACCAGGACAACCAGCTTTAACAAATGTCCAATTTGTTGCGGGTCTAACGGCTAATTTAATTAGCATCAGTCAACTTTGTGACAGTCATCACCAGGTTAAGTTTACAAACAAAGAATGTTTAGTTATGAATTCTGACAATGAGTGTGTGCTTACAGGATCGCGGTCTTCAAACAATTGCTACGTATGGACTGAAGATAAGGTTTGCTTTAAAGCAACCAACGATGTGCTATCACTATGGCATCAGCGTCTAGGACACGTAAACTACAGATCATTGGTGAAACTGTCAGATTCTGCCGCAGTAAGAGGTATACCTAAGCTAAAGTTAGATAAATCAGAAACTTGTAAACCATGTAAGCTAGGTAAACAAATCAAAGTCCATCACAAGCGAATGCCTGAAGTAAAGACAGAAAAAATC
>CM071875.1:87730-99769 GCA_036759665.1 Gynandropsis gynandra
AGGAGCGATCATGGAAAAGAATTCGAGAATGACTTTTTCAACAAATTTTGTCAAAAACACGGTATCATTCACGAATTCTCAACGCCTAAAACACCACAGCAAAATGGGGTTGTCGAAAGGAAGAATGGGACATTGCAAGAAATGGCTCGAGCAATGCTGCATGGTAAATCCATATCCATCCGATTCTGGGCAGAAGCGGTAAATACGACATGCTATATCATAAATTGTATGTATCTTCGTCCAGGTATGTCGAAAACTCCATACGTTCTCTGGAAAGGTAAGAGTCCAAATTTGAGTTATTTTCATATATTTGGGTGCACTTGCTATGTATTGAATGATAGAGAATGCCTTGGTAAATTTGACGCAAAGAGTGATGAGGGAATTTTTCTCGGTTATGGAAATAACACTACTACTTTTCGAATTTTCAACTTATGAACAAGAAAAGTTATTGAATCAGTAAACGTTGTATTTGATGAAGATCATTCAACTGATAGTGTTATTTTTCCTTTCTCAACAGGAACTGTACAGAACAGACAGATTCAACTCATGAACATTTAAGTATTATTCGTACATTACTCATCCTCCGTGTTTTTCCATAATTACCAAAAAAATCCACTTTCATGGTTACAAAAAATACTTTATTCTATAATTGCCAAAAAAAAACTCACTTTTATGGTTACAAAAAATACTTTATTCTAATTATACACATAATAAAATACATAATTATATACATACATACAACTAATATACATATATTTATCTTAACATGCTCTATTTTTTTCCATAATTAATTTCATTACACTTAAATTATCCACTAATTGCATACGAATATTTAGTTCTATATATACATATATTTATCTTAACATGCTCTATTTTTTTCATAAGTAATTTCATTACGAATAAATTATCCACTAATTGCATACGAATATTTCGTTCTATATATACATATATATTATACACACACATACTATATATACATACATATGTATATAATTATTTTAAATTATATACATTTCTATAATTACTATACATTGCTAATTATACATAGATATTAAATACACATGTCATATAAATACATATATATGTATATCCACATAACTATAAATACATACATACATATGTATACAAATAAATATATCCACATTACATAACATAAAAATAAATATATAATTAATTTGCAGTAATTTGTAGTAATATATAATTAACCACTTAATTGGTAAAAAAAATTAACGTATTGTATTACACAACCACTTTAAGATTCAATAAAATCACTTTAATGTATAATTAATATACAAGTAATTTGTCTTTATCACCTTAATATGCATACGTATGATTTTTAATACATGTATATTATACATATATGTGTATATATACAAATAAATATATCCACAGTACATAACATAAAAATAAATATATAATTAATTTACATTAATGCTATGCCATTAAATTGTCACTCCTCTTATCCTCTCTCCTAACTCTCCTAACGGCTAACTATCATTTACATTCTTATTAATTTCAATTAATTTTTTATTAATTCCACAGTATAATTGATTCTCTATATAAGCACCAACATAATCAGTCAAACATTCACATCACACAAACATTCACATCATACAACCTATCTTTCCTATCCTAGCAATTTTATAAACACCACACCATATTCTCTACCAATGGATCCATTGAAAATACCCCAAACCGATATTGTTCCCCACCACATAATGTTTGATGAATTAATCGTTGGATGTTGTTTCCAACCCATTATTGCCAGGGTGTTCCGCGTTTGGGAAGCACGTAACGTGAAAAAATGGACAACTAATGTGGATTGACTTCCTACTCATCGATGAACGGGTTTGACACTTTTATTTCTACCTTAAAAAGTTTATGGTCTACTATAATAAAAAAATTCTATTATTGTTTATTCTTTGGTCCATTTTTTCCACAATTAGCTATGATTAAAGGAAATGTCAGTTGTATGTTGTTCACCCGATTCAACAAATTTTTGCAAGAAGGGACTATTGTTCAACTTGAAAGCTTCGATGTCGTTAAGGGACAAGACACTTTCAAATTGACCTGTTTATCTAATGCGCTACGATTGACTGTTTCACCAAAGTTCAAGACAATTCATGAAAGTTGCAATTCCCAAAGAATTTTCCGTTTCAAATCCTATGATGAACTATCATCATTGGCAAATAGCAACACTTCTCTACCGGGTTTGCAACTGACTTCTTTTTTTACAAATATGCATTTGATTACTTGCATATTTATAAACCTAACGTTCTAATAGAGACAGATGCGGCTGCTCAAGTAGTTAAATTCAACAACCATTCATCCTCATTCTAAATGTACTCCAGACTCTAAGTTTTACTTATTGTGTTTTTTAAATGCAGGTTCCTATTTCGATTGATAGCAACCTGCATGGAATGATTGATGATTCGGACACTACTTCAGAAGTGGGAAAAGATGTTAAAGCCAAGACAATTCGCCTAGCTTAGTTTGTTTGTATCTTTCGAAACAGTTTAGTTAACACTTGGTTTAAGACTTTGTCCGTTTGTTTAATCATGTTTTCCAAATTAAATTTTCCAATTTTCAAATCAGATTGTTATGTCAAACAATTTCTGCCGCTTACCTATTTTCTGTCATTTACCTATTTGTGCCCTTTTCACCTTATGGTTTTAGATGTACTGGTATCTCTGTTGTTCAAAGGAAAATTTAAACCCCAAAAAAACCTTATAAACCAGTACCCTAAACACAAATCACAACCAAAAAACCCTATTTCCACCGCATATCCCCAAATATTTCCAGCCCGTCGTTTAGGGGAACCGCAACATTTAACCCTAATTGCTAAGTGCGTCGTCTCTCACGTTTCGCTTCTCACACGTTCTTAAAGACTTAATCGTACCCGGGTAAAACCCGATATCACCCAAACAACCCTCATAGCGCAACCAAAAACCCGTAACTTTTACCAGACCGTACCCCATCGCAACAGTTTCACCTAGCCGAGATACACTCAGAAAACCCCAGAGAATCGCCGACAAATATTTGGGTAAACCCCCTGAGAAACGATCTGATGCAAGACTCATCGAAACTGGGCATAAATCGACATGAACCGTACCTTTAAGTTTCCTCGCCGCCGGCGTAGTTGTCCCCACGCTATTCGTGTTACAATTCCCCGTCGGTCATCGGACTCTCGTCGTTCGTTCACTGGTAAAGGAGGTTGGTGGTGAGGTTAGGGTTTGGAATCGGTTTCTCAGAGTCTTCAGGGAGGTTCGTGTTTTTCCGTCGAGTCCCTTCTCTTCCTCATTTCTAAATTTTTTTTTGTATTGGGTTTGGGCCGGTTACAAATTGTATATGGGCAAGAATTTCGAAATTATGATTTTACTTTATTTTGTTCTGATTGATAAATGGTACATGGCCCATTGGCCACGTGTCGGCTTCAAATTTACTTTTAGTTTTGTTTTTTTGTCAATTTAAAATAATTATACTGTGATTATAAATTAGCGTGTCATATTATTATTTTTTACTAAATTTTATATAGATAAAACAAACTTTATGTATTAATTTATGTAGGAAAAATTATTGTCTGACAGAACACCGTATAATTCGTTATAGTTTTTATCAATAATAAATAAATATGAGAGACGATGAATTGAATTATTTCTACAAGATCGTGATTAAAGCCATTTTTTTAAAAATATAAGTGTAACTTTCTTTTTAAATGCAGTTTATTTTAATTCATAGATTAATAAGGACAAAATGGTGCTATGCGAAAGCCTAAGGCTAAAAAACGTGAAAAAGAAGTAGAATTTGGTGAAAGTTCAAATGCTATATATAACGGTAAATTAATTTATCCATTTCAATAATCTTCATCCTTTTTTAATATTCGTGAGTTTATGATATTCGTTTTTGCTAATGATAGCGGATAACAGACCTTGGTTTTTCCACAAATATGCGTCACATGTGAAAATTATACAATCAAATGTCGAACATGTTTTGGAGAATAAAGGTTTTCAATTTCACTTATTTATTTATATGGAACACTTTTTTTCATGTCAAATTTAGGAAAAAATTATATTCATTTTTTTAATATGTTCTATTAGAAAGCTGCAAGAGATTCATCCATAACAAACGTTGTTTACAAGGAAATATTTAATGACCTACCACATCCGGCAGACAACATTGGCAATATGTAAGTAATTATTATATTTTATGCCCTTATCATATATGCGTAATTAATTTACTAATAGTTTCTAAATTTTAAAGGTCGTGATACATTGACATCAATATGCTCGGACATTTATATCGACAATTGGATCATTTACATGATTAGGTAAACGATACATTTGCTAAAGATCCTTCATATTGCATTTCAATTACTATACCTTTATATTTTTGTTTCCGTTTCTTTTACTTAATCATTCAAATGTCATTTGTTTAATCTATAATTTTATTCGACTTTCCTTAAAGTATATATTATAGACTTTTATAATATTTTTCCAATAAAACTAAAAAAATTATATCTCGCGCAACGCGCGGGTACCATCCTAGTTAATATAATAGTTAGAGAGATATGAGAAATTAAACTAATAATAACGAAAGTTCAAGCAATTAAACAAACGCTCTAAGGAACCGATTTTACCACTAGGTAGTCTAAGAATAACAGTCTAACTATTAATAATCATCCATACTCCGCAAATTTAAAGGCGAACTATCCTAATATGTCTAAAACCCACTTTCAAGGCAAAGAAGAAGTGCATAAACAAGCAAATCTCATACTTTCATGGATGATCTATCAATTTATACCTTAAGTAGGGGTGGGCACCCGCGGGTACCCGCGAGAATCTCACTACCCGCACCCGAACCCGTCCCGCACGGGTAGCTGGTCGGGTACCCGCTGTTCGGGTACCCGCAAAAACCCGCAAAAACTCGGCAAACCCGCGGGTACCCGTCCCGCAAAAAAAACCCTAAAAAATCACTCACGGAGAGAGAGAAACTAACAATCGGAGAGAGAGAAACTCACACGCAGAAAGAAACTCACGCACGAGGAGGAGGGCCGCACCCGCACGGCGAGGGAGCCGCACGAGTAGGAGGGAAGCGCCGCACAAGGAGGAGGGAGGCGCCGCACGACGAGGAGGCGCCGCACGACGAGGAGGAGGAGGGAGGGTGAGTGAGAGAGAGAGAGAGCTGCAGATCAGATCCCTTGAGGAGGAGGAGGGAGGACGCCGTGACTCACAGTAGGAGGGAGGGCGCCGTGACTCACAGTAGGAGGAGGGAGGGCGCCGTGACTCACAGTAGGAGGAGGGAGGGAGGGCGCCGTGACTCACGACGAGGAGGAGGAGGGAGGGCGCCGTGACTCACAGTAGGAGGAGGGAGGGTGAGTGAGAGAGCTGCTGCAGAATGGGAAAAAATTTAGGGTTTGGGCAAAATTAGGGTTAGGGTAAAATTAGGGTTAGGGGTATTTAGGTAATAAAAAAATAAAAGTAAGGGTATATTTGTAATTTTGGCGGGTACCCGCGGGTACCCGTTTGTGAAACTATAAAACCCGTCCCGAACCCGAACCCGCGGGTATTGAAACTAAATTACCCGAACCCGAACCCGAACCCACGGGTACGAGTAATTTTTTGCGGGTTCGGGACGGGTTTCGGGACGGGACGAGTCCTGCGGGTTTTTTGCCCACCCCTAACCTTAAGCTCTATAATTCATTCATTTTAACCCTCAATCGAAATTGATCTACTTTCGTGACCCAATTCCAATTGTTATAAACCTTTTTATCTGAGATTAAGATCCACCTATCAGTTCATCTCTTAAAACCCTTACACATACATCTACTCGATCAAGGTAGACATACCGCATGAAAAATACAAATAAAGAATGAAAATAGCAAACAGAGTATTACACTTCTTGTTAATAATATTTTTCGTGGATTTAAGGATTCACTAGGGATAATCTCATCTCCTAGAATAATGCAACTACTCACACATGAAATATATAAAAAACATCATGTAAAAGATAGAAAATAATGGTGTTGCTCTCTCTAATGGCTAAAAAGTATAAATTTCGGACCTCTCAAATGTATCACTTAAAGCTTGTATGTCCTACAAATGAGGTTTGGAGCTCCTTATATAGGAAAATCTCCACACCTTGAAAGAAATAAATATATTATTAAAATGACTTAATGCTCCACTACCCATACATTTTGCTCATACTTTGGTGCTCATGTTTGATGCCCATACTTTGATGTCCATACTTGGTTCTCATGGTAGGTGTTCATACTTTGAAGCCCATACTTGGTTCTCATACTTGGTGCCCATACTTTGTGCACATACTTTGATGCCCATACTTTGATGTCCATACTTGATTCCCATGCTTGATGCCCATACTTGGATGTCCATGCTATGTGTGGGTCGTTTTGGACATTATGAAGATATTTATGGGAGAGATCTTTTATGTTGGTTAATAGACACAATGTGGAAGAAATTGGAGAAAAATGGTCTTGCTTGTCGTTCGCTTCTTTGTCGTTTCTCAACCTGTCTTACCCCGATTTTCACTTATTAAATCCTACAAATACGAGACCAAAAGAAACAAGTAAAGCTAATACATAATCACACGTAAACATCACGATGATCATCAAAATTGGTCATAATATAGATCATAAATTGTGTATGAAACGTAGTGATCATAGGGCAACAACAATCTCGTCACCTCTAACAGACCTGAGGTCATGTACACGACATATCTCGAGTCGGGACGAAGTTGATACAACTATAAATGACTCTATGTCCAGGTTAAGTAGATGTGTTTATGTATTCTTTCAACACCTTTATGATATAGACCTCACGACGATAAGGAGAGGAGACCGAGATGAGCAAGAATCTGAATGAGCTGAAAACGCTCAACCAGAATTGCTCGACCAAAATTGTTTGGCCATAATCGCTAAACCCGATCGATTTCTCTAGACCAACATACTTTAGTTTTGCGGATTTTAGAGTTAATACTTATGTGACACTCGACTGAGCAGTATAAATAGAGAACTCATTGTATTACTTTTAAATGAAGTTTTAATCATTTGAAAGTGTCTTTTCTTTGCTATTTCTTAAGATTCAACTATCTTACTTTTGGAGAGATTTTAATTGTTCACCGACATATCAACACAAGATCACAAGTGTTGTGGTGTTGCTCATGGAATCAGAGGTTTTTCTAATCGATTTGTAGTTGAAGTTTTGGATGTAGTTTTTAGTTTATACAAGTATTAGATTCTACTATCGAGTTGATAAGGGATTTCATTATGTTTCATTTCATCTAACGATATAACGATCTAGTTTCATATCATTAACATCTTTTTGTCTCACCCTTCTCCGAACTTTCCAAATGCAATCTCGATATTGTTTGAACTTTGAACACCAATCTTCTTCTATGCATCGTGTGAGCTTTTAGTTTCTTCAAATTTTCCAATTGGTTTCTTTAATTATCTTGAAGACTTTAAATTCTTCATTCTTTTTGTTCCCCCCAAATTTAACACATCAACTATTAAAAAAAGGGGAGTTGGCAACAATTTATTCCTAGTAAGTTCAAACACACATGTGAAACACAACTGAGTTCAGTTCATGCCGGCCTGTTAAGAAGAGGGAAGCGGGAGAGGACGGAATCCATGGGCAAGGCATGCTTCCCACACGTGGTCCAAGTCGTGGAGGAGAGACGTGTTGCACTCGTGTCTTTCCCATCCTTGTAGCGCCATGGCCTTCCTCGGCAGCCAGTTCTGAAGATATCCTACGTTTACTTGGTCAGATACTTGTAATTACACGTGCTTAGAGCTTATAACAAGATTTCCATGCACTGACCTCACAAGAGTGAATGTTCTCCAGTGACTGGGGAACTATCAAGGCCGGTGTGGTATGATAAATGCAGTCTCTGCGTAGCTGCTTGGGAGGGAATTGAGCGAAAGGAACGAAAAGGGTTCCTTCGATGGCTCTGGTCTGATCTTTTTCATTTATCCCCTCTCCCACTAACCATATCTGCACCACCAACTACTCCTGAGTTTGATGTATATATATTATTGTTTCTTTTGAACACCTAATTGTGTACCTTGTGCGAACAAAGGGTTTTGGAGGTTGAATAGGCCAAGCGATCTCTCCACTCTGGCGGGATGCTTTCTGCGAGTTTCTCGTACTCCTCTACGCGTAGAGTTGTGACCTACACGTTTCATTTCATTTAGATACCACCAGAAAAGAAAACGAGACAGCACAAGTAAGATTAGCAAAGACCTGAATGCCTTTTTGGCAGAGAGCAGAGGCGATGGCATAGGCGACCTTCGTGAGAGAACCTCTCATGACCACTTGCGTTGTCCCCTTGGGAACACTGTTGATTACCACAGCCGCCGTTAAGCTACTACCATCCACCACTCTCACCCTCAACTCTGGATACTTGTCTATGTACACCCCTCCGTTCTTGTTTAACTCCTCCCCCTGTTTCACCCATAGCTTCACTCTTTGGTGTGACCATATGAGCAACAAAAACGACGAGTTAAAGGGCTATTATCTGATCAATTACTTGGTTCATGAGACCCAGACTCAGCACCTTCACCCCTTTCCTGTCTGCTTCCAGTACGGCTTTCTCGATCATGTCGTTGATCCCGTCTTTCCTCCAGTCTAACAAGTACTGTCCTCCCCGATCAACCCACGTCAATTTCATCATCAGTAAAAGTTTCTTCAAGAGAAGCCAACGAAGCAGAATGTTACCTGAAGATTGTATCTGGGTATCACCCAAGATTGCAGATTGAGCTTCTTGAAGGAGTTCCTCTCGTAGACAAAAGCGGACCCACATGAGAGAGTAAAGAACATGGAGAGAGAGGTGAGAGGCCACAAGAGCATCATGAACCACCTATAAGAGAATGGGTTCGAAGCAAACGAGGAAAATCCGATGCGAAGATGGTAGATGGACTCCGGAGTAGTCAAGTGGGATAGATGCACCACGTCCGGCGTTTCTTCTTCTCTCTCCAGAGATTTCTCGTATGTAGCTTCCGATGATGTGTCCATTGTACCGTAGATGCGGTCGTAAAAGGGCATGAAGAGGGAATAGTTGGTCCGGAACTGTGTATGGTGCAACGAGTGGAATCTGTAATGTTCACGTTACACAGGTTTAGTTACCGGTGAACCCTCACCACGACCTAACTCTGTTCTGTGACATGACGGTCATACATGTAATAAATCATTTCTAGTCATTTTCAATGGGTGGGTGAAGAGAGAGATGGACATACGAGGGAGTGTAGGAGAGGAGCTTGAGGGGAGGGAAGAGAAGGAAGAGGCGTTTGGGGAAGAACTCGAAGTTGCAGTGACCCATGTTGTTCATGAAGTCTATGTAGAATATGTATCCTGCGACGGACGCTATCGACGCCGTCTTCGTCACCACCGTCGTCAACATCGGAATCGCAAACAGAGCGAAGTACGCTATGTGCTCCGCAAATGGATGTATCACCGCTGCGCTCTCACCAAATGTGTATATATAAGTGTGTGTATATCTATATTTGTATCAAAATGGCAAGTGGGAGTGAACGTACAAGTGATGGGCTCGGTGACAATGGAGGAGTGGTGGTGAGAGTGGTAGCGGGAATAGAGGAAGTGGTGGTGGAGGGCTCTGTGAAGCCAATAGTAGAGGAATTCGACGGGTCCTGCATGAAGCAATGCCGTCACGACCACACCGTCCGTTCTCCACGCCGGCAGTTGCTTCCCTCTCGACATAACCATGTGGCCGATGTACAGCACCAATCCATTGAATAGTATCTGGTCGTCCCTGCACAACCAAGCACCCAACCCAACCATGTATATATACAATCATATCATTCATCCATTGAATCAAAGGGAACGTACCAGTTGGTCTCCCTGTCGACCTGATTGAAGTCGATAGCCTTGTGGACAATGCGCCTCTTGCCTTTGGCCGTGATGTAACGGGAGAGTGAGATCCAAATTTGATTGTGGAGAATTCGGAGGAGCATGTAAGGGAAAATGAGGAAGTAACCCAAATCCCTCTCGTTCTCATCCCCTCGCATCAATCTGATTGTGCTGTGCACCGCCCATGGTGCTAGTATCACGTACTGTTTTCATGTGCATGTTTTATTTATTTATGTTATATTTATGCACATCAAATTAAAATTACATTTGAAACATCATATTACCTTGAATCTACCGAGAGGTGTCCACGGCCAGTCTGTTAGGATTCCCGGTTTGGTAGCCATGGATTGTTCCTTTGGTTTTATTTAATTATTTGCTTTGATACATTTATTTATATACACATGGTCAGACCATTTGATACATTTGTTTATCGACCACTTTCTCAATTATTATGATACCGACTCCCTACTTCCCCACCAACCAACTTCCTTGGTCGATTTGGCCTCCTCCTTTTCGATCCTATCCCGATGAAATTGCCCTTCATTGATTTACACCATTCCAAGCTATTCATCGTTGAATATGGTATTCCAAAAAGAAAGGGAAAAGCCTTTATGCTTAATTGCATGAGATAAGAAAAGTCAAAAATGTATTTATTCTAATGGAGAGAGACACCTAATTAAGGATTGCTTTATTAGTGGATGAAGGATGAGAGAGTGGTACAACATAACATCGACATGTGTTTTAAACAAGAAGCACAGGTGTCTGAGAATGGCTTGGCTACTTTCGTTGTAGTAAGCCAAAGTGGGTGGGAGTGTGTAGATATATGCATTTATATCTCGTCTATGTAACTTTAGCAAATTACATGTATTTGGAAAATGTGTATATTTAATATTAGACTTAGAGGCATATAATAAGTTTAGACTTCGTGTTTCCAAGGAGGAAGGGCTGAATCAAAAGAAAAAGCTAAGCCAGGATGTCAATGCTATCGTTGCAACGTGATGATGTGATCAATTGTTTCCTACATCAAACAAATAAGATAAATATTAACAAAGAACGCTTGCCAAACTCTGTTAATTCATTTTTTAGTGATTAGCGAAATTAACAAACACATGTTTTGGGATAGTGTGTCTAAACCAAACAGTGTTATGTAACGACACTAACATTTGATTGATTGATTTGGAGCGCTTTTCGAATTTGTTTGCTCGAGAAAGGACAGTGAGAAGACGAATAATAATTATCATTCCTCGCATCCGGTCTAAGAGGGTATAGGGGATTACACCACCCATGGTGCGAGACTTAGTCAGGGAAAAGCGCTAACTTCAAAAATATTCTTATAGGTTAAAACACTTCAAAATACCCTTTTCAAAAAAGAAAAAATATTTAACTTCAAAAATACTTTTATAAATATTGATATTCCCAAAATACCCCTACGATCTTGCGATCCACTTTGATCCTGCGACCTGTGTCCCTCAGTGACCCTTGTTCCTCTGCGACCCTTGTTCCCCTGCGACCTTTGTCCCTCTTCGATCTTTGGACCCCTGCGACCCTTATCCCTCTACGACCCTTATTCCTCTGCGACCTTTGGATCCTTGCGACCCTTGTCCTTCTACGACCCTTGGACCCCTGCGATATAAATTTATTATTTACAAATTATTTACAAATAATATGAATAAAATTTTGAAAATACAGCTCAAATCAAATAATGTTGGACCCGTGCGACCCTTCCGACCATTTCGACCCTTTCGACTAGTCTTTTCAATGTCAGACTACTGCTTTTTCTAGGTTCTAGCTATGCTTTTTATTTTAACAATACCACATTGAAGACCTATATTAAAGGTTCTTTAATGTGGTCAATACATGCACCTTGGTCATTCTTTGTATTTATTGTCTTTTTGAAATTTTAGAAGTCCATTTATTTTTCGTTATAAATAGAGGAGGAAAAACCGAAAAGCTACAACAAGCACCAAATCATCTCTTGTTTCGAGTCTTTCATTCTCTCAAAAGGGCGATTTCTAACATCTAACCCTAAATTCTCTGAAACATCCTTGTTACCTTTGTGACCGTTGATGTGCGTAGAATCAAGTAATAAATTACCTAGACTAACGCTTCCGCAAGGATATGGATCGTGTAGCAACTAGGGTCGAACACAAGGAATTGA
>CM071875.1:120380-143407 GCA_036759665.1 Gynandropsis gynandra
ACCCCCGTAGCTTTGCACGACTCGGGCGCTCAAGGAACACGATCGGGAAGGTGTGCCCGCTCGGGTGGAAAAGGAGTGCCCGCTCGGGCACTAATTGTTGCCAAAATTCGCCGTAGGTTTGTACGACTCGGGCTGAAGAGCCACACGCTCGAGCATGGATGCCCGCTCGGGCTAGATGAGGGTACACGATCGGGCATAAGGCATGCACGAGCGGGTAGAGGCTGTGCCCGCTCGGGTCCCCATTTTTCTCAACCAACTCCTAAGTTTTAGAACAGCCAATTAATGAGAAAGGAGATCTGAAAAAAGGAGATTCGAACCAGATTCGAAAACGGATCATTCTGAGACAATAAGGAAGATTGAGAAAGGAAGAAAAGACGGAACCAAGGATCGGGAGCGAGGAGGATATATTGAAGACATCAGTACACGAATAGGGAGGAATCTCATTCTCTATCTATGTCGAATTTAATATTCTCTTGCGTTTCTTTTGTTGTGTTCATGTCTGAGTAGATCTACAACCATGGGTTAGAGAGTATTGCCAATATGTAACGAAGTCTTGTTCTTAATGAATGGTGGATCTTAATGCTTTCATTCTTGTACGCCACTTGAAATGAATGAATTCGGTACTTGATCGTTTTTCAGATTGATTGGTTGTGTTTAATGCTTTCATTCTTGTACGCCACTTGAAATGAATGAATTCGGTACTTGATCGTTTTTCAGATTGATTGGTTGTGTTTAATGCTTTCATTCCTGTACGCCACTCGAATGGATGATATTAGAAGTCTAATGAATCTACGCCAGGGGATTAGACTTTGGAACCTAGCCATGATTTAGGGTTTAATCGGTTTAGAATCTACGCCAGTCATAAGTTTATCTCGTCGATTAGTTTAGCTTAGTTCATTCGCAATTCCATCATTATTCAATTTACACGTCTTATCCATTAGTCTAATAGCTTTAAAGTTGCATCAATTCCTTGTGTGCGACCCTAGTGCTACACGATCCGTATTCTTGCGGAAGCGTTAGTCTAGGTAATTTATTACTTGATTTAACGCACATCACCTGCATCCAAAAGTTTTAAGATCTCCTTTTTCACTACCTCTTTCAGATTCGGGTTTAGCCTCCTTTGAGCTTCGTTGGAGGTTTATGGTCGTCCTCCATGAGAATTTTGTGCATGCATAATGAAGGCCTCAGTCCCTTGATGTCATCGATGGTGTATCCGATCACTCTCCTATGCTTCCTTAGGCAAGCGAGTAGTTTTCGCATCCCATCTGCGCTCAAGTTAGCATTCACAATAACATGGTATATTTTATTGCATCCAAGGTACTCATACTGAAGAGAAGAAGGGAGAGGTTTGAGCTCGAGTTTAGACGCCTTCTCCACTGCAAAATCAGCATGTGTTCTGCGTAGAATCTCCTTGTGTGGGGCATCCTGTAGTGCCTTAATGGCACTCATGAATTCTGCATTAAGCTCGGTTTTTTCGTCTGTGAGTCCTGCATCCCTGCAAACCTGCGTCAAGCATCTCTCAAGAGGGTCAGAGATACTTACTTGATCAAGCATATCATTCGTCAAGTCTTCTAACAAGTCAACTCTAAAACAAGACTCGTTGAAGGAGGGTCCATTCATAGAGCTGGACAAGTTGAACTATATCTTCTCATCTTTGACACGTAGAGAGAACTTCCCTTGTTGTACGTTGATCATGGCACCTGGTGTGGCTAAGAAAGGCCTACTCAAAATAATAGGTACCCTAGCATCTTCTTATATGCCTAGTACAATGAAATCTGCGGGTATACAAAAACTACCTACTTTGGTGGGGGTGTTTTCAACAATACCCATCGGATACCTTACCGAACGATCTGTGAGTTGTAGAGATATCTCGATAGGCTTGAGCTCTCTGAAGTTCATCCGCTTGTAGACCGAATATGGCATGAGGCTCACGCTTGCTCCTAAATTGCACATGAGAGCACCAGTTTGACTTGGGGGCGGTGAGTTCTTGTCAATGTCGATGTCCCCTATGGTGTATGGAATAGAGAAGCTTCTGGGGTCCTGCAACTTCGGGGGCAACTTGTTCTGGAGAATGGTGATGTATTCCTTAGTGAGTGCTACTGTCTCATTCTCTTCGATGCGCCTCTTGTTGGAGAGAATCTCCTTGAGGAATTTGGCGAATGTAGGCATTTTTTGGAGGGCTTCCATGAATAGGATGTTGATGTTGAGCTTCTTGAGGATCTCTAGAAACTTGCCAAATTTCTCTTCATTCTTGCTGCTCACAAACCGTCGAGGAAATAATATAGGAGGTTTGTTTGCTGATGGAGGAACATATGGCTTTTCTAGATCCGGTTAAGCTCCTTCCATGATCGTGATGCCTTTGCCTTTATCCACATATTTTCTAGCAGCTTTCTCTTGCTCTTTAGGGGCAGGTTCTCAATCACATTCCCGGTGCGCAAGGTAATAGCATTCATGTGCTCTCTCGGGTTGAGGTCAGGCTTCCCAGAAAGTTTCGGGATTCTGAGAGGATGAGACAGTCTGTTGCACTATGGAAGTCTCTAGCATCTTCACATGTGTGCTCACAGATTCCATTTGAGTTTTGATCTCATTAATCGCTGCCCTCATATCTGCATTGAGCTTGGCTTGAGTCGATTGTTGCTGCCTTTGCTCCTTGATTAACTCAAGCATTACCACCTCAAGGCTTGATGAAGGAGCCTGAGGAGGTTGAGGAGCTTGCTGGAATTGTTGAGTACACTATTGGTACGACTACATCACTTACGACTTTTGCTGAAAACCCGAAAACTTAACCGGTTGAGTCATCCGGTAAGAGAAGTTCAGGTGGTTCCTCTAGTTCGGGTTGTAGGTGTTCCCGAATTGCATATTTCCTTGTTGCTGGGCATAAGTCATCTGCTCCATATCCTCTTGCACTGTGCATTGATACGCCACATGCTCCATATCTCCGCAGTTTACACAGTACATGACATTTGCATTCCCTATTGCTTTGCCCTGGTTCACCTCGTAGAGACCTTTTGTCTTGTTCGACATACCCCTTGGTGTGGACCACATAATGTGGTTCATGGCAAGGTTATCGATCAGATCATATGCCTTCTCTACACTCTGATCCATGAATGATCCTCTAGCAGCATTGTTCAATGTTGTTCTGTGCTGATCTGAGATCCCATTATAGAAAGTCTGGATCACGTACAACTGCTCTGGACCATGGTGTGGGCACATCTGTAGTAGGTCCTTAAGCCTTTCCCCAACCCTCAAATGATTTCTCCTCTCATCTTAATCGTCTTGCTAGGAGGGAAGAACCGTGATAGAAACAAAGTGTAGAGCTGGTCCCAGGTAGTGATAGAATCCATGGGAAGAGACTGCAACCATGTTTTTGCGTATCCATTGATTGAGTAGGGGAAGAGACGCAACAAAATTGCATCCTCTGAGACTCCATGTATCTTGAATATCCCAGAAAGCTCTAGGAAATCCCTGAGGTGCTGATAGGGATCTTCATGGTTTCCACCCATTAACTGCTTCCGATACATCATGTTGATCATGGCAGGCTTGATCTCAAATTGCTCTTTAGCAACAGTAGGCGTCCTTATTGAAGTTTGGACATTGTTCAAGTTTGGTACCACGTAATCTCGAAGCCGACGTGGTGGAGGAGCGTGTGGCTCTTGCGCTCGAGGTGGTAGCTACTGTTGCTGTAACTATGCCACATTACCAATGGGCAACTGAGGCTGTCCATTGTCGCCTAACACAACGTTCTAGTCATCAATCTTTCCTTGATTGGACGACTCTTTTCTCCCTTCTCCCTTGCCTTTTTTTAAATGTCTACAGGTTCTCTCAATCTCATGGTCGATCTGAAGTAGGTTTGAAGTACCGTGAGACCTAGGCATGCACTTGTAAAGGACAAGTAGAAGGAGTTTGGAAATAAAAACAAAAATAAAAGAAAACAAAAAGAAAGTATGACTCTATGTCCGACTCAAAAACGTGTTGACAAATAGTCCCTTGTAACGACACCAACAACTTGATGCTAATGCAAGTTAAATAAACAAGTGCACGAAACATGTTTAGTACTCTAGGTGTCAATCCCACAGGGACTATGCAACAAAAACTAAACTCAAACAAACAAATTAAACTTGCTACGAACGAATATGGTTTCAGATCAAATAACTAAGGCAATAAACTAACGAGTTCTCAGAAACAAACATACAAAGGATCTCCAGAACCAACATTCAATCAATCTAATCATGCACTACCAATCAAGACGTCTAAGGTGGATGATCCTAATATGATTACTACCCTCTTTCAAGGCATAAAAATGTGATTTAGTCAAGTTATCCCCTACTTTCATAATTGATCCCTTAACCTAAACCCATCAGGTTCTGTGATTCATCCGATTTCAAATTCTCAACCGTTACTACTCTAATTTTGTTCTAAGTCTAAATGTCCAGGATCAGAATTCTCCTTTCAGCCCTTCTCCTAAATCCCTAAAACATGCATCTACTTGGCTTTCACAAATATTCAAATACTCAAACAAAAAATAGAAAAGTCAAAATAGGGAATTGCATTGTGTGTGTGTGTGGCCCCTGGGAGTTCTTTTTTAGTTGCAGCACAGAGTATCTGCGCATACTCTAGCTTCTTACTAGCATATGATATGACATGGAGCTTCTTGTCCTTCTACAGTCTGAGAATAGCTCCAACCATAAAATCACTGGCATCGCACATGATCTCAAAAGGTAGACTCCAATCTGGTGGCTTGGGTGGAGGGTCTTCTTGCGAGACCTCCCGTAGTTCCTCGATTTCATCCATAAACTCAACATTAAGCTCAGCCTCCTCATAAGTGAGTCATGCATCAAACATTAGGTAATGTTCTAAAGGATCAAAAGTATTTACATGCTTTAGCATCTCATGTGTCAAATCTTCCAATAAGTCGACTCGGCAACATGACTCCTTGAGTAAGGATTTGTTCAAGGAATTGGATCATCCCTAACGAATAGAGGTAACTTACCTTTTTGAACGTCAATCAATGTTGTTGCAGTAGCTAGGAACAACCGACCCAAAATAATGGGTATTCAAGTGCCTCCAAAATATCAAGTACAAAAAAAATCTACAAGAATATATAAGTTACCTACCTTGATGGGTATATCCTCCACAACACCGATGGGATACCTTACCGATCGATTTGTAAGCTGTAGAGACATCTTTGTTGGTTTTAGTTCTCCAAACTTCATTCTTTTGTAGACCGAGTGTGGCATGATGATGCTGACACCTACTCCCAAGTCACATAACGCCATGTCTATGGTGATATCACCGATAGTGCATGATATGGAGAAACTCTCGGGATCTTTCAATTTTGCGGGTAGCTTGTTTTGGAGTATTGATTTGCATTCCTCGGTGAGAGATACCATCTCGGTATATTCTATATGACTCTTCTTAGTGAGAGCTACCGTCTCGGTATGTTGAAAGGAATGTTGATTTGAAGCTTCTTTATAACGTCCAGAAATTTGCTCAATTGTAGGGGTGTAATTCGGGCCGGCCCGGTCTGAACCCGGCCCGAGCCCGTTTTGGCCCGATGCTTTCGAGTTCGGGCCCGAATTCAAACGGGCTAAAATAATGCAGCCCGCGGCCTGGCCCGACAGACTTCGAGCGGGCTTCGGACAGCCCGAATTGCTTTAGGGTTTTTCCCTGTTCCAGCCTCTTCCCTCCTGTTCAGCCTCTTCCCTGTATAGATGACATACCTTTTTCCTCTTTCCTCCAAGCTTTTTCACTTTCAGCCTTGGGAGGAGGATGACGGTTTTCCGAGAGAGACAGAAGCAAGGGATGAAGAAGCCCACGCACGAGCGTTCTTTGCCCTCTCATGAAAGTTTCTCATCTTGTTGAGTCTCAGTTTCATCCATATCCTCCTCACATCGATCATGAAAGCGAAGTGAATGGATTTTCAGGCAGAAGCTCGAACGAAGTGATGACAGAAGCTCGAACGAGTGACGTCGAAGCTCGGGCGGGGGACGCTGGAGGAGAGAACCGGCGGAGGCGTGCATGAGGAAGGAGGACAGAAGCTCGAGACCCTAATGTTCGAATCAAAACAGAGAGAGAGGCAACCCAAAACTCGATTTTTGCTGGAAAAACCCTAATACTAATGCGCGATCGGGCGGCCCGAAGTCCGACGGGCCGGGCTCTAAAAACGGGCTTTTCAGATGGCCTGAGCCCGAAGGCCCGATTCCATTCGGGCCGTTAATTTCACAGCTCGAGCCCGCGTATTTTCGGGTGGGCTTCGGGTGGGCCCACGGGCTCGGGCCATTTTTTACACTCCTACTCAATTGTTTATCAAGTTTGTTGATCACCAACCATTGAGGAAATGTAATAGGTGGTTTGTAAGTCGGTGGAGCAACGTATGGTTTCTCTTCTTCCCTTTCATCTTCAGTTTCTCTCATCACACCCTTATCTTTGTCTAACTCCCCACCACTATGCAAAGATATAGCATTCACATGTTCTCTTGGGTTCATTTCAGGTTTACTTGGAAGGTGTCTTGGGCTTCAAGATGGTGAAGCGGCTTTTTGAGCTATGGATTTCTTCTACATCTTCATGTGTGTGCTCATGGATTCCATTTGTGTTTTAAGCTCCTGCATATTAGTACTTACCTTAGCATTAGTTTTTACCTATGTAGATTGGAGATTGTTGGAAATCTTGAGTAGGTAGCTGGAATGGTGGTGGTGCTTGTTGCATTTGCTGGCTTCCTTGAAAACAGATAGGTTGGTTGTTCTTGTAGGAAGAAATAGGCTAATTCTTCCAACCGACTTTGTACGTGTTGGAATATGGGTTATTTCTTTCACTTTGAGCATAATTTACCTACTCCTCTTCTCCTCTATATGTCCATTGAAATTCCATTTTTTCTGTATCCCCGTACTCTGAGCAGTAGATGGCGTTCACGTTGGCTTGTGCTTGTTTATCATTGACCTCATAGAGGCCTCCTTCAAATCATCGCGAAACAGACCGTCAGGCAACCCACATCACATGGTTCATGCATAAACCAACTATTAAAGTGAATGCCTCATCCACGATCTTGTCCATGAAAGATCCTTTAGCAGACATGTCTAGGATCCTTCTATGTTCATTAGAAATTCCATTGTAGAGTGTTTGCATAACGAACCACTGCTTCAAGCCGTGATGAGGACACAAACGTAGAAATTCCTTTAAGTTGTCTCAGGAATCATAGATTGATTCTCTGTCCTTGCATGGAAATGCAGTGATCTCCCTACGGTATTGAAATGTTTTGCTCGGTGGGAAAATTTGAAGAGAAAGTCCGTGCAAAGTTGATCCCAAGTAATTATGGAACTAGGTGGTAGCGTTTGTAACAAAGACTTAGCACGTCGCCCAAGTGAGGAGGGAATATGCAAAGTCTAACATCTCTAGACACTCCATTCACCTCAAAAATGTAATATAGCTCCAGAAAATAAGTGAGGTGAACGTGTGGATCATCATGTGTAACCCCCATTATTGATTCTGGAAAATCATTCCAATCATTTGAGGCTTAATCTCAAAGCTACCTCGACCCATAGCAGGTCTAGCAATTGTCATATGCAATTTGTTGACGTTAGGAACCACATAGTCTCTCAGAGAGCGTGCTTGAGGAGGAGCTTTTTGCTCCCGAAATTCGGCATGATGTTACGATATGGGAGGAGGATGTTGCTGATTTTGGTGCTGAATCGGTAAGACTTAGTTCTATCTGTCGCCTCCCATAGCAGCATTCATTTTTTCTATTTCTTCTTTTCAAGCAGAATGCTCGCCTCCACCTTTAGATTTCTCTCTCTTGCGCTGTCTATAAGTCTCTTTGATTTCTAGACCAAATTGAAGTAGATTTGATGGACCTTGAGACCTAGGCATGCACTTGAAGATGAGGAAACAATAGAACGTAACTAAAAAGGAAAAAACCGACTTAAACTAGGATAATCTGACGTGTTGACAATAGTCCCTACCAACAGCGTCAAAAACTTGATGCGTTCAAGTTTGAAACTGAAACCAACTTGATAATTGCACGACACGTGTTTAGCATAATTTAGGTATCGATCCCATGGTGACTATGCAATACAAATCAGACCTAAATAGTCTAGGACGATTAAGCAAACCAAAATGATGGTCGAGAGATATAAGAAATTAAGCTAATATAAATGAGTGCTTTAGCAATTAGACAAACGCTCTAGAAAACCGGTTTCAACACTTTAACCACTAACAATCATGCATGCTCTACAACACGTTAAAGGCAAATGATCCTAATATGTCTGAAATCCTCTTTCAAGGCGAAGAAGACATGCATAAACAAGTAAATCCCAAACTTTCGTGGTTGATGTACCAGTTTATACCTTAAGCTATATGATTCATTCGTTTTATCCCTCAATCGATATTGATCTGCTCTTGTGCTCCAATTCCAGTTGATTCAAACCTTCCGAGATTAAGATTCACCTCTCAGTCCATCTCTCAAAACCCTAACACATACATCTACTTTATCAAGGAAGACATAGCGCGTGAAGAACACGTATAAAGAATTAAAATAGCAAACAAACCATGGCACTTCTTTTTACTAATATTTTTATGGATTCAAGGATTCCCTAGGGCTAATCCCATCTCCTATAACAATGCAACTACTCACACGTGAAGTCTGTAATAAACATCATGTAAAAATAGAAAACATGAGAGGGAAAAAAGAAAAACGAGTGGATAATTGGGGATTCGAGATTTGAGACCCATATTTAAGTTTCTGTGCGTTAAGCGTTGTAACTCTCTCTAATGGCTAAAAACAATAAATTTCGGACTCTCAAAAATATTTCACTTATAGCTTGTGTATCCTACAAATGAGGTTTGGAACTCTTTATATAGGAAATTCTCCACACCTTGAAAGAAATAAAATACATTAATAAAATGACTTGGTGCTCCACTATCCATACTTTGGTGCTCCACTATCCATGTTTGGTGTCCATACTTGGTGAATTGTTTTGTGTGGGCCGTTTTCAACGTTATAGAGACATTTTTAGGTGTGGTCTTATGTTGGTTGTTGGAGACATGGTGGAGAAAATTGGAGAAAGTGGTCTTGTGGGTCGTTCGCTTCTTCATTGTTTCTCATCTCGTGTTTCCTCGATACTCATTTATTAAATCTTATAAACACAACAATAAAATAAACAAATAAAACTGATACATAATTGCATGTAAACGTCACAACGGTCATCAAAACCGGTCATAATATGGCACATAAAAATGTGTACGAAATGTATTGATCAATCTGCGTAGGATGGTCTTAGAATCCCAGTTTCCAACCTTTTACATTTCCCTAAGAATCGTTCCCTATTTCTTGAATTATCAAGCCCTCTTTCATCTTGTTCGAGCTTATCGTTCTTCGTATCTTTTTAATTTACTTGAACAAGAGCTAGGCATCTCGCCCAAGGTGGCAGCACTCATGGGTGAATGTCAATCGTAGTTACCTATCTTTTTACCTTTTCATATCACCATGATATCTCATACGCAAAAAATAAAATAAAATAGATAGAAAAAAGCCAAAAAAATCCAAATTCAAAAAATAAATAGATAAAATAAGGGAACTGAAAAAGGTCAACTCTCAGAAAGAAGAAAAGCTACACAAGAAAAGAGTAGTTATAAACCTTGATAGAGCCTTACCTCAACTTTCGGATTGAACTACTCCTTGGAATAACGATAAATAGACCGAGAAACATGCTTTGTAGGATTTTAATTTGTATTTTATAGGTTTTTGGTATAAATGAAATTCCCATGACTTAGAATATCTTTCTATGTAGAAACCTCTACACGAAGCAGTTTGATTTCGTTCTTGGTTAATATAGCTAGAGAGAGCATCGATATTCTCAAAGTCCTACCTGATCTCGATTTACTTGTACTCAATTCTCCATAGTATTCGTAGATTATATTTTCTCAAGGATGAGCAACAGAGTATGGGGGAGTTTAATCACAATGTTTTACGCTATACTAAATTTCATGTTTTCAGCATGTTTTACATAGTTTTGGCCTCTTTTAGTTCTTTTTTATGCTTTGTTTGCTTTATTTAATGATATTAAATGCTATAGGAACCAATGAGTTTAATAACAATGAAACGAAGCAAGCTACATCACAAAAAGAGCATTCGTATCATCTGAACTCGTTGGTTCTAAGTGGGCAGGTTGAGGCCCAATTCAATGAAGATACAAACCTTGGAGGTGAGGCTAATAATAGTGGTGTTGTATCCAATGTCGTCCTCGATTGTGGTGATTCACCTACACTATGAAGGGATTCATTGTTTCTTGTCGGCATTTCTATATGGTAGAGGTGTTGAAAAAAATAGGAAAACCTCTACTTATCTTGGACATCTAGTCATCTACAACTAGATCAGCTTCATCCGGCCCAAGATCTATCGTGTACATGAACTCGTTTCTGTTGGGAATGATGATACTGTAGATGTCCTGAAAGTGAAAAGAAGAAGAAATGTTAGTGTACAACATGTAAAAGGTGTAGTACAATGTGTGTGTATAATGTGTAGAAAGTGTGCTACAATATGTGTGTACAACATTGTGGTACAATGTGTGTGTGCAACGTTTTGGTACAACATGTATAAGGTGTGGTACGATGTGTGGTACAACGTGTATCTACAATATTTGGTGCAATGTGTGTGCACAATGTTTTGATACAACGTGCATAAGGTATGGTACAATGTGTATGGTACAACATGTGTCTACAACGTTGTGGTACAATGGGTGTGGTTCAATTGTGTGTATAACATTATGATACAAAATATACCAGGTGTGGTATAATGTGTGGTACAATGTGTGTATACAACGGTGTGGTACAACGTGTGTGGTATAATGTGTATGTATAATATTGTGGTTTAACGTGTACAACAATGTTGTACTACGTGTGTGGTACAATTTGATCAACGTGTGTGGTACAATATTGTGTACAAACTATACATCAACATTGTACACAACGTGTATGTACAATGTTCATGTCTGTATACATTGTACCATACCTTGTACACGTTGTACCACATGTTATATCACAATGTTCTACTTGTTGACCAACGTTGTTAGAAATTGGTAAACAGAAGACTAACCTTTGTATCTCCAATTTCTTCATTTAAATCCTTCAAGCCATATTCGCACATATTTTCAAGTTTGTACTTCGACTTGCACATCTTTAGGCAGTCGGAGAATTGAGCATTTCCCTGGGTTTCTGGAATGTTTGCCCCAACATGGAAATGCTCTCATATATAAGATTTTGTTAATAAATTTTTAGACAAAATATTGAACTAATCAAATGAATACAATTAATTAAGTTAAACTGATTCACACTTTCCTCCAAGGACAAAATAAACTCATGAAATATCCATGTTTTCTTCACTTCGCCTTGAAAATTATTAAGCATGTGATTAATCTCTTGAAGAATCTTAGCAAACATAAACCTTCCCCATGAAAAAATCGATGCAAGCTTCTAGGTCATCAACAATTTGCACCAAAAAAAATTTTCGATTGGGACATTGAATTTATTATTTCTCAAATGACTATGTCTAAGAAGTACAATATTGCCATCTTCAACCAGCCTTCTCATCTCGACAGTGAAAACATCTTGGTCTTCACGTTGTTTGTGGTGATTGATATTTGCCTTGGCTACCAATCCTGACCCCATTGCCGCTAACTCTTGATTATTATGTTGGATATTTATGACAATTAAGTCCAAATATCACATTATGCTCTATCAACGAATATCGGATAGGTACACCATTAAGTATGAACCAAAATTTATATCTTTCATTGTTCTTGTAGAGCGGAGAAGCAACGTCCACAATCCAGTTTTATTTTGCGTCATCCTCTCAATATGGAATAAATGTTTGAATTGAGGATATTGCACAAACCATTCCAATTCTTCAGGGTGCAAGGCTTCTTGTAGTTCTGCGATCGTCTTGAACACAGAGCATTTTATTGAAATTTTACAAGATTGCAACAGCTTGCTAAATTGGAAATAGAATCCTCTTGGATCCATTATTTCACTTGTTGAGACCTATCAAACAATAGGAAATAAAATAAAAGTATAGTCATGTAATAATAACAAGCCTAAAAAACTTGTACAACGTGTGTGTGGTACAACGTGTTTTGTACAACATGTGTGTGCGCTACAACGTGCTTAACAACATGTGTGTGGTACAACATGCTTGTACGTGTGTATGGTAAAACGTGTGCATTTGGTACAACATGTGTGTGGTACAACGTGCTTATACAACATGTATGTATGGTACAATGCGCTTGTACAATATGCGCATGTGGTACAATGTATGGGTGCGGTACAACGTGCTTGTACAACATGTGCGTGTACACATGCTTCGACAATGTGCGCGTGTGGTACAATATATATGTGGTACACATGCTTGTACAACGTATATGTATGGTACAACGAATTTGTACAACGTATATTCGTTAAATATGATGAGATTTAAAGATTTTGAGATATTCTTTGACGGATTTGGAAAATTTTCAAAAATTTCTCGATGAAATGAGAGATAAAATGATATCTTTTCAACTCTGGGAGCAGTAAGTCGAACGTGTACAATAGAGGTATTGCAATTAATAATTTGTTCTTTTTTTCAAAAAATAAAAAATATATTAAATTAATTTTTAGAACTAGGTTATTTAACATTTGATCGAGGTCATTTCAAATTAAAGTCATGTTAATAATATACATATAGAATTTGGCTATTTAATATGCATAATCAATGGAATGGAAGATGTATGCAGCTGAATGTACCAAATTTGGAACAGAAGAAAATCATGAACACTCTCAAGTTGTAGAGAAAGACAGAAAGATACGACAAAGATCCTACATCTTGAGGGTTTTGAGAGGTCACTTGGTTCTTCTTCTTCTCAAAATGGATCCTAACCAGAAGGGAGAGGAAGCGACCATCAGCGGATTCACCCGAAAGCTTCCTCCTCCGCCTCCGCCTCCTCCTCCACCGTTCCCAGATGCCGTCTTCCCCGTGAGATTTTGATGTCTGAATTGGTTAACACTGCAACAAATAGAAGAAGAAGGAGATGAAGGAATTTCCCTCTGTCTCTGTGAGCTGTGTTTGTTAACGTCCCTCAGCATTGCCCTTTTGGAGTTTGCCACCGAACCTGTGGAGTTGTTTCTTGTAAGACGTGGTAACGAGCAGATTAAGCTCTTCTTGATGTCGCGGTTGAGGCTTGCGCTTCTCTTGAAGCTCCAGAATGACTTCGCCGACTTCTCTGCCTCCGTGTCCCAGCTTGAACCGCTGCCATTGCCACCCGTGGTCTCCTTCTCGCTGTATTTTCTTGGGTTTTCCGGTAACGGAGGCGGAGGAGGACATGGGGAAATGGAAGGGGTAGAGACAATGGGCGGGAGTTCATACTTGTAAAGACGTTTTGGGACGGTGGCAGCTGCGGTTATTTGGAAGGGGAGGATGGGGAGGATCATGCCATTGGCAAAGATCTCATCAGCCGGAGAAGATTCATGATCCAAGTTTCTGGAGATGTGGAACTCGAAGTCGGAGTTTGAAGAATCCAAAAGAGTTGCGTCTCGCCGGACGTGGGTGGGGGGTTCCACAGGAGTGATGTCGGATTGGCCGAGATCGCTGGAGAATGAAATCCTCTGGTGGTTGGATTCTGCGCAGATCATGATCAGGCAACGGAATAGAAGAACCGTTGTGATTGTGGTGGCGGCTGCAGTCTCGCTGAAGTCTGGCTGCCGATCATAAAGAGATGACAACAAAAAGGGGTGTAAGTTGTGAAAATATTACCATACGAGTATGCGCTGAATTCAAAACAGAAGAATGGGCAACATTGGATCCACAACGCCCGGAAGCAGCATCAGACCTGCGTTTGCACTGATTCTCTATACGCAAACACAGGCCTCATGTTCCCATTCATGTCTTTAACTGCTGACACACTGATGGGTGACATTGAGAGATTACACGTAGGTGAAACTGACCTGTGGAGAATAAGAAGATGACCTTTTGCGACAATCTGCAGAAAGAATTGTATACAATCGAGATCAAGTTCGAGATAGGATGTGAGAAGGGTCCAAAAGAGAAGATGTTGGTTAGAGGATCGTAGGCTTTGAAACGTGAGACGAATTCAATATTTGGTTCACAAAGGTTGGAATTTCCAAATAAAATAATGGAGGGTTCAACAGATGTGGTGAGCCACTACTAGAGTAGAGGAGGCAAATACGGATCTAAGGACATTTCAAGGGATGAATAAATGCGTTTTCTGTATCATAGGCATCAAATTAGGATTAGTTTAGGTGTTGTACCTGCCCCATTGCCCCCATCAGTGCCTTCGGTGTTAAGACTTTGTCAGCCCCATCATCACTTCCACATTCCTCTATCCTCATGGCTGTCTTCATTTGAACCTTGGAACTGCGAGTTGTCATGTATTCAGAAGCTCCTTCAATCATCAAATGACATCTGACAGCACACATCTTGTTGCTTGGCTGATTCACATATCATATAACAACATTACTGAACACAAAGGGCAGGTTCTCGATTAGAATAAACACAACTGCAACTCCCGAGAGTCATGGCCATGACCATCTTTGGATAGAAATAGTCCGACAAGAGGCAACAACAGAGCGAGTCAAAGGACCCAAGTCCCCATTGGATGTCTAAAGAAGCTTCTAAAGTCATATAATATACCAATAGAAGCAATCTCTTTCCAAGAATAAGAAACACAAGAGCAACAAATGGAACAGTTGGAGATCCCATTGATGATTACCTAACAGTATGAATGAAGTGATGATTGATACCCCCAGTTTGTCTCCTTTACAACAAGAAGTATACAGAATCCGAAAATGGTTCCTACGCTAACCGGGGAAGCAGAGATGCTACATTTTACAAGAAGAAGAAGAAGATGCAATCAAGTGGATACATTTTGAACAGAAGCTGACCCAATTGAGATCATTCCGCCATGACCATCTGCTGTTACCAAAGAAGAAGAAGAAGCACATCTGTCATGTTTCCAGGATCTCAGGGACATTGTATGAGTCTGCCGTTACTTCTTCTGTCAGCCACAATCCAGGAAAAAGACACTGCAATTTCCGACAGGGAGGAGTAAGCAATCGTGTTCATGATTTTCAAATGTGTTAGGGGAGAGGGTTCGAGAGGACCTACATTCAACTGCTTCTGAACCATCCGAGGTCTCTTCTTCGGTCTCCTCGGAGGTCGTTTTCCGATCATGGCCGCGAAATCCTCCTCGATCTCCTCCCTCAACAAGGGGACCGAGAACTTCACTTTCTCTTTTTTCTCCTTGTAGCAATCGCCTTCAGCGTCCTGTCTCCCCGGAGAATCACCGTTCCTCGCCGATTCATCCCTCGGTTCATAGCACGCCGCCCTCCTCGTCCTCAGATTCCACGGTCGAGCCGCCGAAACGCCGGCGTTCCTCGCTCCGTCGTCCCCAGCGCTGCCGCAGAGACCCGAGACCTTGGCTTTGGCGTCGTATCTGAGATGAAGCCCCGGGTTTCCGTTGCCGACAGCGATCTCTCCGACGGAACCGAATCTCAGAGCAGAGTTGGAAGTTGAGACACCGGCGGCGGGCGATCTCTGAACGGCGTGTTCAGGAGAAGGAGAAGAAGGAAAGGGAGGAGGAGAGGGATGGTGGGGAAGCTTGACGCAGCGGAGGGATCTCTGTTGGCCCCAGCGGAGATAGGGTAAGGTGAAGTTGTGGAGGCGTTTGGATCTCTGCAGAGGAGGAGGAGACTCCATGGGAGGATCTCTGCGTGTATCTGTTTCCTCTCTTTTCTCTTTCGTCAGCTTCGAGCAGTTCAAAGTTTTTGGCGTATTTATTTCTCAAAGAAAGGAAACAACGAATGATTGTAACGATGAACTCTCTTCAGTTTTGGTAATAAAACGCTCTCTCAATGTAATAAATAAAATAAATAAAAAATGTTAAATACACGTGAATTTTATATTTAAATATATATTATATTTATATAATAGATTAATATTTTAATATATGCTCAAGAGACTGTATATTCTATATTTGCATAAATTTGTAACAATAATGTAAATTTGGAAGGGAAAAAGAATATAAATAATAAATATTTATTAGAAAATGGTGGTTTTGGTGATTGGGTGAAGCATCTTTACATTTCGCGATGTTCACATAATAATAGATTTTGAATTCCAATCGATTTCCATAGTTGGTTATTTCTTAGTATTTTCCAAATTTGAATACTCTCTCCCATTTTAGAATTTGAATTGAAATGGAAACATTTCATGATGTCTGATTAGACATAAACCTCTATTTATGGGGCTGTAGATTCAATCAGAATCAAAAGATTTTGGCATAACAATGGAATATGGAAGTCGGAAGAAAGGGAGGAAGTAGTAAATCTCTATTCACACCACCTCTGTCTCTTGTATATAATAATAATAATAGATATAGAAAGAAAGAATGAAACCTGCCTGATGTGTTAAAGAGAGCAGGGAGGAGGGTGAGTTTGGGATCTGATGACGCGGGTGTTGTAAGAACCGCACGACCCACACTTGTGGTATAACCAGTGGAACCTCCCCATCCCTTTCCTTTCGCAGTCGTTGCATAGAATCTCCTGTTCATTCATTCCATTTACCAAACAACATCCTTATCATTCTTCTCTCTTCTCTTTTTCTTTTTTTTTCTTAAAAAACAAATTACCTGGCAGCGGTTCTTGTATTCTTCTGGAAGCTCTTCCGCAGCTAACAAGGCATCCAGCATACCGAAGTAGACCTGCGATGTTCCCAAAACAAGATGGATTCAGATTGGTCCCAAATCTTTTACTTTTGCAATGAAACACGCGGGTATCTAAATATAACTGACAGAATCCAGAGGCAGGGGATTCTCTTACCGCCATATCTCCTAACGATTTGCCGCAGATTGGACACGTGTAATGGCTACAAGTGTAAGCCTGGAACATATAGAAAAAAGAAGTCAGTTGATAGCGTGAAATGGGGGGGAATAAGTCACAAAGAGGATTTTAAAAGAGAGATGGGCAAACCTGGAAACAAGCAGAGTGCATGTAGTGGCCACAGGGCAAGGCTCTGACTGCTTCGCTCGATGTGAAAAGGAATTCACAGCAGATGGGGCAGTTTGTCTCGAGGCTCTTCTCGAGGCACTTGTGATTAACTAACTTCATCCCCAAGCAACAATTACATGTCATGCAGTGGAAATAATCGATTCCCAGTCCCCTCCCCACCCGGCACAGGTTACAGAAGGGGCAGTGATATACAGACCTAAGTACACAAAAAAAGACAACAATGACTTGATATTGTTTCGGGAGCATAGGTACCATAGTTGGAAGTGATGAGAAGCAAATACGACACCAGTAACCATCTCATCTCTCAACATGTCACTCCTTGTCACTTAGAGGGTTTAGTTTTAAACAAGGTCATGTATCCGATTGGAACAACATACAGACATTTTAAAAGAGCTATAGGATTATAATTCCATTAAAGAACGGGTTAATATGAGAGGATACATGGAATTTTACGAAACTTGGTTCCAGGAGAGAAGAGAGCATAAATTTGCTCCCATTTTCTAGTTAAGCAAGCATTTAACTAGGGAATCGTGCTTACCTTTCATCATCGAAAAGTTTGCATATGTTGCAATAGTACTTTGCCATTGGGAATCCGTTGCATGATTGTGTTGAGCACACAGGCCCCACAGGTTGAATCTGGAGGCAGCGCATGCACATCATCTCCGTCACTGTTTTTCTGTAAAGTGTAGATCTCGCGTTAGATATCTTGATTAGACCGTCCAAATTTATGTTCGTAGAGGCCGTGATCAAGACTTACCTTTCCATGGAATGATCACTGACTTTGTCGTGACAAAATCTACAAGTAAACAACTGGTCGCAACAAGATGCACGCAGTTTGCAGTTTCGCTTATAATGCTCGCATCCATATATTTGCTTCTCAGGATCTCGAAAGGATGGGGAACATCCTGCTGCAACATCGCCATTTGAAGTGGCCATGGATGTTGCTTGAGGCATTTTTTGCTGAGCAGCTATCCATCGACTAAATAAAGCATAAAAGAAACTTATTAAGCAAAATATTTTATAGGTTGCCCAGATTATATACATATGCCAGGAGTAACTACGCAAAGAATTTGAGCAAACAGACTTGAGTATTTGGTCCCGTTTTGTAATGTTTTCAAGTAAAAATTCATATAGGGTCCCAACGAGTAAAACTGATGCCATCATGAAGAAAGAAGAATACAGGATCTGTGAATGCATAAATAATTGCCTTCTTGTTAGCAGCAGAGAAACTGACCTGGTCATCAGATTTTGTACAAGGTAAGCTTTTCTCCTCGGATCAAGTGTTGTGTCCCGATAAACCTTCCTGATTTCAGCCTCTAGCTCATTCTGATTCATCCGGAAAATATCTTTCCACCCAGGCTTAAAAAGTTGACTGTTTTGATCCAAGTTTTCTTGAATATCATTATCTACATGGAAAATGAAGTTGCCATAAACCGAACTATCTTGTCAAACAAAAATAACTGGAAAACAAAACATGAGGTTGAAATCGAACCCGTCATGAATTTCCATTGAACCAGCTTAGTTATTAGTTGGGGGCAAAAAGGTGGAAAGCATGGTTTTTACCTCTCTGTAAACTAGATTTTGATGCTCCTTCAGAGGATGAGTCGGGTGATCCTTTCCAGCATTCATTGAGCCATTCATCGAACATTGTGTTCTTGGTTGCTTGCTTCCAGGTATCCATCATTCTGTTCTGCTCATCTTCAGAAAGAGCTGAGGTCACCCATGGTAACATAGACTGAAGAACTTCAGCACCCGTCGTCCCGATTATACGTCCCACAATTTTGTCTTGCTCTTGAATGGAGAAATGTTTGTCAAACAATGGCCAGAGCTCCAATTCCTCCAGGAAAATATGTTGATCCAATGTGATCTTTATGGACTTGCACATCCCTTGAAGCTTCGTGGCCAGTTCATTGTACTTCTTCTTGTGGTTGCCGTTGCTGATGTTAGACAGAACAGTGTCCGTTTCAGCTCCATTCCCAATCATATCATCACTTTGCAAGTTCTCATGGAGAACCGACAGTTCAGAAAGAACCCTATAAATATCTCCGAACAATTTTTCCTCCTGCTTGTGGTCTAGCGTGTAAGAGTGACTAACATTATGCAGTGTCTCCTTCGATTCCAGTGCTGGAAATAGGATGTCATCCTCTGCGTTACTATGAGCCCTGTAGAAACCCCAAAGCAGATGAAATCTTCCAATGAATTGCCGAAGAAATGTCTCATCGCAATCAATGAGCTTTCCAGATTCAACATCAAGATACTCCAAATCTTTGCTTATGGCCTTGTGAAACTTGAATATTGTAGCAACCGGCCTTTCAGCACGCCCACCACTAAAACTGTTGCTATCCATTTCCCAAATAAAGAGACTGGAATTGAGAGCTGGAGCAGCACAGTGTAAAGAAGAAGACCTCATAGCTTTGGCTGCTGATAGAGAACCAAGTCCAAGACAATTACTGTTAACTCCGAGATCTGGGACACAGCAACCTTTTGCAGATGGCTTGCAGCCATTTGTGGCGTCAGAGGAACAAGTGCTGTCATCTTTTTTACAAGACAGTACAACAGTTCGTTTAGTTGGCCTTTCATCTTGATGCCCACAGCATGACTCAACAGTCCTATTCGAACAAGGTGCCGAAACACAGGCCTTACATGATTGAAGACAAACTTCTTCCGTGTTGCTGAAAATTTTAGCACGGCATGAACCATTTCCATTTGGAGACAAACACTCCCCAGCTTTGCGGCCTTTGCATGCCCAACCAGAGAAGAGAGTTACAAGAGCAGTATCTGTTGTTGGTGCTGAGGCCACAAACAAACGCACAAGTTTATAACAGTGGCAGTAGAAAAGATTCGGGAGAAAAGGTTGGGTCCACATAATATAGAAAAAAAAAAGTTCAGCAGATGGTACCTCCTGCTTGCAGGTTTTTCAGAAATTTTCGAGCTTCATCTTCTGTCAATGACGCCGCCAACCATGGTAAGACACGTTCAATTAATCTCAAAGGCATGATACACAGGCTTTGATAGAGAAGTTCTTGTTGTCTTTTAAAGCTGAAGTTCTTCCGTGCAAGAGGTAGCACCTGTGAGGAACTACAAAGTTAGTGGCATTCAAACCATGGTAAACAGGTTTTCATAGGGCCATGACATCAACTCGTCAATAAACTTGCATAGCTTTTCATCTGGTGAGTAAATCATCAAAATCATGGGAAAGACGGAACTGAAATGAAGTTCACCTGAACTTCCTCATTGTGGAAGTGTTGTTGAATAGTTTCCATTATTTGATCAGCATGTGAACATAGCTTTGAGTAAAATTCAGCAGCAGAAGTAGAAGATGCTCCTGCAATCTTGATACTTTCGATTAAGCTCCGAAACTCGTTAAACTGACTCTCTTCTTCATCGTGCTCCTGGGAAAAAGAGAGCTCCCCGTCTACTGCTGGAAATATGACCTTGTCCTCAGCAACACTACAATCACAAGGAACACATTTTTCTCAAAAAGAATCATCATGCTACAACACCATCAAAGGTGATACACAATCATCCAGAAATGCTCTTGAAACATAAGGATATCAAAGACCATCATCTACAAAGATTACTAGTCAAACATGTCATCAGGAATATCAGTCCCCCACAATTTATTTGACAATTGACTGATAAGAACCATCTAGGTAGAACTCATCCCAAAAGCTAGCTTATAGGAGTGGGTGCCTAAGCTCCACATTAGAGTCCGTTTTAGCTCGTGTGGGACTCTCTATTTGGCTTGTGAATCATAACAATATTGTTCCCTTGACATCATCGTCCACGGTGCTGGCGGCTGGTACTTGCACCTGTCCCAACTCTTCTCCCACAGTCGCACCGTCAGCCACAGATAAAAATTGTTATGATACCACTTGATATGAATGTAAACCATAGTGGCCATGGGCCTCATCCGAATCCACAATGGTAGACTCAAACCAATGCCCAAGGTCCATGGATTTCATCCCTAAATAAGGCATTGCTCACTCCTTTAATGACCAATGCGGGACTCTTAACAATATCCATCCGGTGAAGCACGACGTCTGCTTCATCCCACTCCAATAGCCCACTCTAGGTGGCCTACTCTGTCCTCCCAAGTCGTCGCTTCCTAGGTCACCCCTTCCGCAGAGTCGGGCATACTGGTGTGGGCAGGTTTTGATACCCATTTGATAAGAACCGCCAAGGAATAACTCATTCCAAAACTAATTTACAGTAGAGGGTGACTAAGGGTCCTTATAAGCTCCACACTAGAGTTTCGTGTTTTCTCCTTTTATGAAAAAATTGATCGTTTTCTCCCTTTATGACAAAATTGCTCGACGGCATATCACTCTCACAAAAGAGGTTCACCATGGCAAAGTTGAATGTATCTCAGGAAACACCATAAGACATAATGTTCAACTTTCATCAACAGAAAAACAAAGAAAAAATTACCTGTGAAAGATGCATATTTCGGCGATGAATTGTAATCTTTCTTCGAATGCAGATAAATCAGAAAAATCTCCCGACAGTTGGATTTTTCTCGCCTCATCAGCTATTTCATTCATCTCCTTGTTAATTGCCTTATGCCAGAGCATTATTTCATCAATCGGATGCATCTGAGCATCACAAGAATCCGACTCTATGAGCTCAGGGTATTTCCTTTTTCCAGCCTTGGATGACTCACATGCACACTGTGCTGAACCTGTTTTGCAAGTCAGTCTGCTGACAGGAGAATCTAGACAGCACTGGGACCGGAAATCTTCTATGCAACTTGAAGCCTCGCCACCACTCTTTCTCTTTCCCATCCAAGTGAAAATAACCTTGCAACAAAGAGAATTTTAAATCAATAAAACCGAGGAACCCTCAACTCGGCTCGTAACGTTGAATGGTGCTTGAAAGCTTACCTGCTGTAGAAGCTTCTCTCCTGGCACTATCTTGCTTAAACATGTCTTCATCTCCTCCCATTCATCGATTGAAATGGAAAAAGAAAGCCATGGAAGGAGCTCTGCGAGCATGTTAACTGGTATGCTGCAGAGAAATCGCCAAACTATGTACGCTTGCTCCTCATACTTGAATTTCTCAACAAGTAGGGGGAAAACCTATTGACAACAAGGAAAATCAATTTTACCAATACATCAAAGGATATCAACAGAACAATCATGTCAGTGCTAGTAATGAAAACAAGAGCATTAAAGAAGACGAGACCTGTTTCTGTTCTTTAGCCAAATGCTGAGTAACAGATGTCTGAAGTGCCCCAGTAGAGGAAGCCAACTCCCTCCGGAAACTTTCATCATTTTCTGCCGCAGAATTCAGCAACTCAAACAGATGATCAAAAAGACTACTTTCACCCTTGTGCTCAAGAGAGTATGTCTGCGCTACGTTCTTCACACGTATGTCAAGAGCTGGAAAAATTACCTACATCCACAGCATGCGGCAGTCTACAGTCTCCTCATAACACAAAACATAAATGATGCAAGAAAACTCACGCATCCCATACCACACATACAGAGGATAGATTGCGATTGTCAGCATATGAATCTAACCTAACATCAAGACTTCCTCGGATAGGGTTCTTCAAAAGACGTGATAAAGACAGGTTTTTAGCTATAGGAACTAGCGTCTATACTTGAAAGCAAAACCTAGCACTGTTTCTTTGATACACCGTGCTCGGGGCTAACACCTAATCCGAGTGCAAAAAACCCCCAGTGAGCCATTTCAATGATTATATTGAGCTCAACGATTGGATGTGAAATGTCATGGAATGCAATTTTAAATTCAATCAAATTTTTCCAAAGAGACTGATTCGAAAGGTAAAGTCGCACTTCTAACAGAAAAGCAGGTGGAAAAAGACTGCCTAATCGCATACCTCGTCCTCGGCATTGCAGTGATGCTTATAGATCGATCTCAGGAACAGATACCGTTCACGGAGCGAACGGAGATCGACATGGTGACCAGTGGCGAACTCCAATGCCAATCTATGAAGAGCATGCTCGCATCCA
>CM071875.1:143511-155063 GCA_036759665.1 Gynandropsis gynandra
GAGCGTCGAGTTCATTGCACACCGCTTTGTGGAAGAACAGGAAAATCAGGATCGGCGAAATCTCTCCCGCATCCTCCGCGCGTCCCGAGCACGAAGTCTTCGCCGGCGGAGGAGGAGAAGAAGACGGCACAGAACTCTGAAGAACCACCGCAGAAGACGACACTCCTCCGGCACCTCTCGCTGCCTCTCCGCCCGAAAATTCCGGCAACGGCGTCGCCATTTCAGAGAGATTATCCCCGCGTCTTCAAAATCTACAGAGAAAAATTCCTCTCTCTCTCACACACACACACACCTTCGGTGTTCAAATCCCTTGGACCTCCTCAGCTCGCTTCTCCATGGAATTATCTGAGATTTTCTTGTGTTTGTGTGGTTTTGTTCAACGGAGGCTAAGCAGAAGAAGAAAGAAGAAGAGAAAAAAAATGAAAAAATATATATTATATAAATAAAGGTCGAGGCTTGAGTTTGAGTTTGATTTTGATTTCTATTCAATTTCCTTAGTATCGTATTTTGAATAATATATATTTAAAAAGGTAATTATACAAGTAAATAAATAGATTGGGATAGGGAGGGTTTATTTATACCGCGTGGCAGATTCCTCTGCCACGTCGGATGCTGATGTAAGGAACATGTAGGCACGTGATCGATCGTAGCTCGACACGTGCGAACTTACCTACGTCTCCCTGTGGTCCGTGAGAGAGAGACATTGGTTCATGGAGGAAAAGGACAGTGGATGAGGTGGTTCGAGGGGCATGACCGTAAATAACCTAAAAAACTCAACACTTTCTTTCTAAATACTAATTCGACCTCTTTAGAAATCTTAACTTATGGATTTCTAAATATTAATTATAAAAAAAATGTCGAAACCTAAATGCTGAAATTTGAATCATTTAAATGAGGCAGTATATTTTGTGTTATCTAAAAAATTTATAATTTAAGTATTCGTTGAATTAGAGTTTTTTGTATACGATCAAATTTATTTTGATCGGTTATTAATTAGACAATACATAGTGATAAGCGTTTATTCCCTAAATTGAGAGAAGATAAAACAATATTTACTATACAGCAAATCTAAACTTTTCCTATTGTTTTTCAGCATATATTGTATTATCTTTTATTCTATAGGATTTTGAACTAAAATACGAGAAATATGGAAAAATAGAATCTATATAATAAATAAAATGGTAAATAAATAGTAAACAATAAAGTTGAAGATATAAATAGGTAAAAATAAAAAAAAAGGGAAAAAGGTGATTAGGTGAAGAATGGAAAGACACAAGAGGGGACGTGTGGGAAGTGTGGCGACATTTAGATAGCAACAAGTTCCACTCGCGCCCTCATTTCCATAACACATTCCCTTGTTTTCTACACACACACAAATACATACTTGTATTCAAATATATACATATGGGACCCTTTTGAATATTAATACACACAAATATATATATATATATGGGACCATTTTGAATATCAATTATTCTCCCATGATTCCCACAGCAATTTTTTAAAGACTTTATTTTTTTCCACAAATTAAAAGCTATTTAAAAAAAGAAACTACGACTCTACAGTCCTTATCTTGAAAACTTGTTTGACCCAAAAGAATTACTATACGGATTATAATTGTATTTTGATGTCTTTAATTTAATCCATGAGGTTGGCCTTTTTGTGAGCTTGTTGCGGTATTTATTTGGATACTTCTAAATAACTCAATTTATTTGAGATAATTCACATGTATGTGAATTTGTATATCTATCTATTTAATATTTATTCTTAACATCGTTTTATCGAAATCATATGGTTTAATATAGTATGCAATATAATATTTTATAAGATAAAGCATCAATAGTTATTAACTACATGTTATGTTATTATATATGTCATGCAATATGTATCTATCTAATATTGAATAAATCTCCACTAGGTATCAACTATAGTCTGTAATAAGTGTAAAAAAATATGTATAAATCTCCACAAGGTATCAACTATAGTCTATAATAAGTCTAAAAAATATGTATATGTAATTTGTTTGGTACATATATTATATAGTATCATCAATGTGATTCGATTCTATCTAGGTAATATCTTTAGAAAATACTAGTTTATTTGACTCACTTATATCGACGTATATTTAATTTTGGTGATTAGTCAATTTCGTTGTCATTATTTTGGACGTATTGTAAGCAAGATTATGTGGAGCAAAATGCATGACATCCTTTTTATTTCCCATGATCTTTGTGATACTTTTCTTATGCTATATATAACTTTTTTAAAACAAAACCGATATTTCTTTAAAACAATCAAAATTTATGGTTTTTTAATATACAAGAAGATACAAAAAATGGAATATAAATACGACGAATCATAACATTATTATTAAAATAAAATCCAACTAAAATTATTCCTAAATTGGCAAAAGCAATGAAAACATGAGAGGGGTCCATATGTGGTGAGCAAATGAGTAAGTGTACATTGTGTTGGATTTTATGATCCATTACTCATCTTCACTTTTTTTTAGCCTTTATCCCTTTCTTTAAAGTTGATATGATCCTTTCTTTTCTTTCTTTTTTTTTTGTTTCTTGTTTTTTTCTGTCTAGTTTTTCTTTTAATATTTATAATTATTGTTATTTATCGCATCCATATTATTGAATTTTCATAATTGTTTTAGGATTCATTCTGTAATTTTGTATAAAAAATCAATTTTAATATATTATTATCACTCGATCGATACCATGCATTTTCTTGACACATGTTGACAAAAAGTAAGGGTATTATATCGTTATGCGATTTTAATACTTATTAAGGGTATTAAAGTAAGCACATACTGATTCTTTTGTAGATTATTTAATCTAATGACATCGTGCAACACAATTATGAAAATTCAATAATATGGATGCGATGGTAATGAATTCAATGGATTAAACTATACCAACTAATCAGAATATGTCCAATTTTATGGAGATGGTAATGAATTGTAGTTGGTTTTTGTTTATAAAAAAAACATACAACCATGATCGCGTTTAGCTTAGAAAAATGAAAAGTCTTATTACAAGGTTTGGGAACAATTTAACATGATATATTTGACATTCATAAAAATTATCATGGTAAAAGGTGTTAAATGTCAATATTTAAAATCAATAAGAATTCAAAAATAAAATCAAAGAGTGTTTTTAATCATATTTGATTTAATTGTTAAATCAATCGTAGGTAACATTATGAGTGAATTAACATTGCAGAATTTTGACAAGGTTCAACTGATCCGTGATATGTAACCAACATATCTATAATGAAACTTCTTAATAGTATCTAATTGTTAGATTCTGATGAGACTACTCACGGTTCTCCCATACAAGAATCCTTTATATCTTCATACTAGCAATACGAGTTGTATCTTATTAGTCTCGGAGAAACTCACGTATGATTAATTTTACGATATAGAAGAGGTCCATGACAATGACTTTGAATGATCGAAACAAGTCACTACAAAAAACAATATGCAATTTCCAACGGTCATATCCATTGGAAATGACGTTTAGAACGGATTTTCGTCCATTGAAAAACGATCGTTGAAAAACCACATCCGTTACAACTTCCAATGATTTGCTAACGGATAATATCCATTGAAATTTATCAAGGGATTGTAACGAATATGTCCATTGCAAACTGCGTCGGATACCCATTACAAATCCATTCAATGAAATCACATTGAGAAATTACAACGGGCATCCATTGGAAATGAATTGGCGGGAATTCTAAAAATTTACGAGGATGCCGGTTGGATATGAATTGACGGGAATTCTATAATTTTGCAACGGAAATCCGTTGATATTTATGTTCTATCATCAACGAACTTCCGTTGATATTAGAACGAATTTGCTAAAAAGGTTAAAAAGATAAAATAAAAAACATTAATATATACAAAATTTTATACAAAATTGAAAAACATTTTTGTTACATTTCATCTAAATCGACACTATTGTCGTTATTTATGTCCTTGCCAATGCCTCGGAAAGGATTTTCATTGGAATCAATGATCGATTATTATGTCGGCATTGTTGCCCCGTCGTTGGTGATGACTGATACGCTCGACCGGTCAACAACTCGATGATACTCTTTATGTGACGCATCTGAAACTTGCATTTCTCGTAGCCTTGATCATTTCTCTTGCGTGTAAGTCTCTTGGACTATGGGTTACCGTCATGGCATCCTCGATGATATTTTTTTTGTAGAGCACCTAGACCATATAGACGTCCCTTATAACAGATTCCAAAATAAAACAAATTAAGTTAAGATATATCAATTTAAAATTTTTATCTAAGTAGAGAATTAATTATAACAATAATGTTATTATATACCTCTAAATAAATTTTGTCTTTTTGTAAAGACTAAGATCGTAATGAGTTTAACATATGGCTTGTGATTATTGTGTGATCTTCTTCATCACAACTTTCGCCATTCGTTTTGCTCAGGGGTCAACAAGTTCTGGTTCATCAACCTCTTCTCCGATGAAAGACTTCTTCTTAGCATGAGTCTCAACGATCAGCTCAAGAAGAGTCGATTTTCTTTCCATTTTCTGCATCGTTAACATTATATAATATTATCATTTAATAATTTAAATAAAAATAAATTGAAATTATAAATGTAAATATTTTTTACCAATTTTTTCCTTCTTTTCAGGAACGATTTAGATCCTGAAGTATGGCGATATGGACCATCCCCAGGAACTTTCTCGTCGTACCGACATTTTTTGACCTTTTCACTTTTGTTCTTGAAGTCCTTTGACTCTCAATTTTAGACGAGTTGGTTGAATACATCGTTTGTTGCCCATGTCGGTGTGGCATTCTTCTTATAATAGTTATGCTCGACATTTTTCATCATCAAGCGCAACCGAGCTTGCATATCATGCATCTATGCGGTATAACTACATAATATGTCCTTCTTTCTCCATCTATATGCACTATACAAAACTAAATTTAAATTAGATACATTTATTATTCAAATTTGACAATAATATTAAATTAAATTTTCTATTGAATAAACTTACGATGAATGTACACTACCATCGGCGATATTTAACTTCTGATATTACTTACCAGGAGTAATAAAGTCGATCTTGTAATGAACTTTAAATGATGTCACATTCTACACAAATAAACAAAATAATTAGATAATATTTATAATTGATTGAAATTTCAATATTAGAAAATAATTAATATTTTACCATAACGTCTCGTCAGGACTTTCGAAATCAATAATGAGAATAGTGGGACACTCGTCGAAAGTATCGATCGAAGCGTTAATATCCATCATATCATATTCTTTATTAAATATCAGTGGTGCCAATATAGATGAAGAAGAGCGATATAGTGGTGTAGGTGGTGGTGGTGGGGTTCCTACGAAACCTGCCAATAATCCACCATGACAGATAAACCATCGAACTCTCATTTTGTTTAAGTGTTTAGGATTTTTTTTGGAGAGAATTTGATGTTTTGGTTTTGTGATTGTGTTGCAAAATGAACTGTACAATGGTTTAAATACACAAGTTTCCAACGAACATCCATTGGAAATGTCAATAGATACTCGTTAGAAATTATGTCACCTCAATGGACGTAATTAATTGACATGACTATTGGCTTTCCAACGGGCATCCGTCGACATTTTCAATGGATGTCCATTGGAAATTTGTTCGTCTCTTTTTCAAGGAATATGTTAGAAATTTCAATAGATGCTCATTGGAAGTCATCGTCCCGATGTAATGAGGGTACTAGGAGGAGCATAGCCATCACGATCTTGGCCAACGGATGCCCGTTTCAAATTTTTCAACGAGCATCTATTGGAAAGGGTAAGTCACTTTAACGACAATCCATTGGCAATGTAAATATTTGCAACGGACATCCGTTGGACATTAGCAATGAATGCTCGTTGCAAGTTGAAAAAATTTAAATCTTTTCTAAGTATTGACCGATTTAACGGGTTTCCATTGCGTTTACAAACGGATTCCCGTTGAAAAGGGAATATATGATGTAAAAATTACAAAATTTAGATATTACAATTTTTCAATTCACATTTCTTCTTCAGTTGATTCTTTTATTGGCAAGTCTTCTTTCAATTGTGTATGAAATTCATCTTTGTGTTCATATTCTGCATCTTCTTGTTCAACGTCTTCATCATCGCGGATGCATTCTCCATCTATATCAGTTCTTGCGAGAATCTCTTTCCAATTTTCTATATCAATTAATCGTATTAGCTCAATTTGATTGGTTTACAATAGATCATCTTTTTCTTCTGTGGTTTAATCTTAACTATGACTCACCACTCCTCTCTTAGATATTTCAGTATTATTGGATAGTGCATATAACATATTTGATCTGCTCAATTTATTGTGATGAATGGATCATAATTTGCATATTGTCTTGTCAGACTGATGTCAATCCTTCCCTATCGATTTTTTCGTGTACCACGTCCTATAGTTAGGTTGAACCACTGGCATTTAAAATCATTACCTTCAATTCAATGAGATCAAGATATTCCACCTGTAGGATTTGTTGCAAAATATCGTAAAAATTATCATCCTTTATTTCACTATTAACACAAACGTCATAATTAAATATGTTTTTATGTCTTTTGTGCTCGTAAGTGTGAAATGTGTAACCCCAAGTAAACATAATTGGCCAACATAATTGATTTCTTGAAGAAACATTAGTCAAATCTCTTAACTAGGTAGGAACATAGTATAATTGTTATCTCAACAACCTGAAATAACAATTATACTATGCGATCCCATTTTTATTGCACTAACAATCTCCCCCTTTGAATTCTTATCACAAAAACATACGTCAATCAATCATATAGAATTCAAGACAATGCAATAAAATCATTCAAGCACAAAGCAACCACCATATAAGATCAAGCAGCACAAATAAATTCACACATATATGTTCAGATCATAATAAGTTCAAGCACGGAAAGTAAGAAAAGTACACTTAATATATAAGCATTGTCTTTTAAGTGCACTTAAAGAAACCGAAACAATGCGTAGGAACACATTAGTTCCTCCGTCTCTTCCCCTTGCTTTTTCCTGTGATTGGTTCCTCACGAACCTCTTCAACTTCATCCTCTCCAACCTCCTCCTCCTCCTGCATTTCTCCCCCTATTTATGTGATAAGATTTCAAACAAGATCAGACACACAAGAATAATAACCAATTCACACAAAAATATAAGTGCACTTGATTACTCTGGAATCACAAGAGTAGCCCGTCAATGGATTTCAGCGCTGCACTCACAGTCTGTTTTAGTTCAGTGAGCTCCTGAACCATACTATTTCTTGAAGTTTTTGCAGCTGATGAAGATGGCATCTTGGCCATATACCTCTTCTCCAATATGATCCATGGGGGGGGGGGTATTTCCACGCACCTCATCTCTTCCAACGATATCAGGGACTTGTTGACACAGAATGTTCTGACTCAGGCATGGAAATGGAAGAATGAACTTCGTTGAATTAGACAGACCCAGTCCCACAATTGAGTCTAGGAACACCTTGCCGAAGTTAATGGGGATGTCATTCTTCAAGCAGTACAAGAAGATTGATGTATCTTGCCTAATTCCATCTGATTTCTTGTTTGGTACCCAGTTGGTGCGAGAAACTTTGTTGAGTAAAGCATATTCCCACTCAAGTTTAGAATTTGGGATCTGACCAGCCCATGAAATCATTTTACCATCTGTCAATTCCTTAGTGACAGTGTTCATATCCAAATCAAGCTGGAGTTCTTTTGTGCGTGTCACAGGTACGTGTGGGATGCCAAAAAACTCATTTATCACTTCAGCACTAAACTTGATAACATGACCATGAACATACGTGGTACCAAACAAGGCCGAACCTGAGTCTTCAATTTCAGGAATCAAATTCGCTTAGAATTCATACACAAGTTCTTTACACACAGAAGTCACAGTAGTGACTGTGTTTGTCAGCTTACGGTTCACTAATAAGTCCCAAACAGAGAGGTGTTTGAACTGATGCACACTCAGACCTCTTTCAGAAAAAAAATTTCCCTTTCCTTAAGGGTTTTAAACCTAGCAAGATACGATTCCTTGTACATTTTGTGTGAAAAAGCCTTGGAGGCAGATAAAGGAGTACCTCTTCTCGAAGATGCAGAGGGTTAGGTTCCAGTAGCAGAGACCAATCTTTGATCAGCTACCGGCGTTGTTAGAACAGTTGATGGAGCAGTACTCGGTGGTGGGGCCGAGGTTGTTTGGATCTCTCTCGGTGGGGTCGAGGAGGTCGAAGTTTCCCTTTCTTCATTTGAAGTGTTATGTGATTCATGTTGTGGGGTCGACGTAGACGAGGCCCTTAGATCACTATCAGGATATGTTTGAAGGTGGACCGTTGATGTTGCATTTGATTTTTTATTTTCACTCTTATTCGGAGCAAAAAATTTCGTCGCCAGAACCTTGTAACGACGACCGTTTACACGCGTAACATATTTTCTTTAATTTTAACGTAATATTACGTTAAAATTACATATGTTACGTATTTTGTTTGTTTTTTTTAGAATTTATTTTATGATTTTAGAAACATTTATTTATGAGACAGCCGAAAAGATTCCGTCGGCAAAATCTTTATAATCGTTACTAATATATTTTGGGTCTGTTTTATAATTTTATTTTGAAACGTAAACTGTATGATATCCTCCTTTTTTATAGATCTATCTATTGCATCTTTTTTATTTAAACTTCAATTTCAACTTTATTTTCCTTTTTTCAATTGAAAAAAGGACAAAGCAAAAAACGGTCCATTAAAGGAGTCGGCCCCAATCCATTCATATGAACATCAATCTATAAGTAAATTCCGGTTTGTTTTTCTTTTTTCTAATTAATTAGAACATAATCCGCAGAATGTACGGATTCATATATATATATATATATATATATACACATATATAATATTTATAATGACAACAAATAGGTTCTTCACAGAATTAGTCATTTTACCGACAATTATAATTTTATTTTAATAAATTGTAGAGAAGCATATGCAGTGGGTAGACATGATTACATGTGATAAAACCTTCCACAATTGACATCTTTGTTCCACATATGCTACCTTTCACATGCAATACAGTTGTGATCCTATTACCATTAAGACAATACCAACTATGTTTTGGAAGAATACCATTGCAACAAAGATATTACAGGGATTATTGAAAAAATAAATAATGGACTTCCATGGTGAGAATGAGCCATGATGATATGGCCTCTACTGATGATGATGATGATGCTCTTAGTTGGACTCAATGCTCTCTCTCTTCTCCATAACATATCCAATATATTATTATGAAATTATAATATACATTTGTTGATTTATAGATTCAATAACATAAAAATATAGAACAATCACAACTCTACCTAAGCCCAAATGTAACATGAAAGAGATCTGCAATGAACATTCGTTGCATCCCTTGGACAAAATCAGCTTCTCTGTTTCCAAACTCAGAATCAGAGATCAAGAAGAAGCGTCATCATCCTCACCTCTTCTTGCAAACGCCATGGCCTCTATTATCTTCCTTCTCAGAAGAGCGAGCGTGACAACGAGGGCAACAACATTCCAAACGATTATCCTCCGGCAAAAGATCTAGCGAATGAGATATCCGTTGAATCGTTTAACCCTAAGAGAAGGCCTGTGGAGGTGAAAGTGGAAGAGGGTATTGCAGGCTCAGGGACGATGAATCTTTGTCTCTTCTGGGGAAGGAGAAAGACGAAGAAGGAATCTCAGAGAAGAGAAGAAGAAGAAGAAGAAATATAAGCGTAGATCAGGACGAAGAAAAGAAGAAGAAAGAGGGTCAATCCCAGATTTGCTTTTGTGATCAACTTAACTGGAGAGTTGATGGACTCTGTCTATTGTTCTTATCATGATCATGATGATGATGATGAATGGAAAACACAATAGCTAAGAAGATGATGTTATAAAATGATACATGATACATGAACGAGAAATGCAACCATGATGATCATCATCGATGATTGTTATTGACAACAGTTATAAATAAGACGAGCAGATCCACGAAACAGTCTCAGCACTGGGGGTAAGGAACATTGCATTGGGTGGACACTTTCTTAGCATTTGGGGAGTTAACATAGGCACGGAGATTAGGGTTCCTCAGATAACCACACAGACATGGCTTCTGCTCCCTCAGCTTCTGGCAACACAGTGCCGACGGTGCTGACGAAGACGATATCGCCCCCGCGCAAGGGGCCAGCTCCGTCGGTGAACACGTCACCGCCTCAGTCGCCGGCGCCAGGAAGAGGACGAGCAAGAGCACCGCCGCGAGGGCAAAGACGGTAATGTAATTCGCCGCCTTCATCTTGTTCTCTCTCTCTCACTCTCTCTCTTGACTTCTGTGTTGTTGTGTGGTGTATGTCTCGGCTTTGTGGTGGTTCCCTCTCTCTATTTATAGTGTGGATATAGTTTTATTAGTATCCATAATTTTTATTTATTAACATTTATATCTGACTTGCATAAATACTGTTAAATTATATATATAAAAATTCTTACAAAATCAACCTCAACAAAAACTTCTTTTTATTTATTACATATACTTAAATCAATAATTATATTCAGTGTTGTAAACGGCGGCCGCCTAGGCACCGAGTAGGCGCTCGGCGGTAGTAACCCGCCCCGAAAACACCAAAGTCGGCTGAATTAGTCAGTCGGCGACTAGTCGGAGGGGAATCGGCGCCTGGGCGGCTGACTAACGGAAAAATCACCGTCTAGGCGTTTTTTTTTAAAAAAAATTCTTCTGCCAAACGACGTCGTTTGGCCACTACTATCTTCCACCATTAGGGTTGCCGTTCGCGTTCGCCTCTGTCGCCTGTGCTGTGCTTCGTTTTTGCCTCGCCTCGCCCGTGCCTCTGTGTCGCCGCCTCGCCTCGCCCGTGCCTCTGTGTCGCCGCCTCACCCGTGATTCGTCGTCGCCTCGCCTCGCCCGTTCCTCTGTGTCGCCCGTGCTTCTTCGTCGCCTCGCCTAGCCCGTGCTTCATTTCGTCGTTGCCTCGCCCGTGCTTCGTCGTCGCCTCGCCTCGGCTCGCCCGTGCTTCGCGTCGCCCGTCTGTGCTTCGTTGTGGTTCCGTGTCTGTCAACAGTTCTCTTCTGTGAGTTTACTCAGTTTAGATTTCTCGGTTTGTTTTCTTAGTTTAGACTTAGAGAGTGTACATGAAACTTTGAATATCGATTCTGTACCTGATTGATTCATATTGAAATTGTGAATATATATTGTTTAGATTAAGACATCATATTGAAATTGTGAATATGGATTGTTTCGATTGTTCGGTTGTTTAGATTAAGACACCGTATTGAAACTGTGAATATCGAGCTCTATTGTTCAATTGCATTTGGTCTTTGTGAATATCGTGTGGACATGCCGTCGACACAAAATCTTATTCCGTGTTACCTCGTTTTTTAATGTAGGTTTGATTGTAAAGGATTCATGGATTCATCTTCAGCATCGGCTACTAAAATTTCTACAATGGAAGCGACATCTTCTACATTGAAGAAACGCAATTC
>CM071875.1:155894-179315 GCA_036759665.1 Gynandropsis gynandra
TCAAAGTAAAGCACTAACCATTTTTTTGTATGTTCATACTACGATTTTGGAGTTGATGAGAACTTTTACAAGTGGAAGATTCTCGCAAGAACTGACATAAACGGAGAATTCATACGCGATTATGAAGACGTTGAACCGGAAGATGCTGAAGATGAAAACAACGATGAATTCAATGAACAAGCGAAGGAAGACTCGCCCATCGATGAATCTACTGAAGAAGAAATGTAAATACAATAATGTGTATGATGTGTAATGTACATGACGTGTAATGTACATGATGTGTAATAATGTAGATGATGTGTAATTGAACAATCGAAATGTTAATACAATCGAACAGTTTATATAAACGATGTTTAATGTATTAGAAATTAGAATTATCTAATACCAACGATCATCCATTGGAAATATTAATGGATGCCCGTTGACACACAAAATCGCTCCCGACACTTAGAAAAAATTTCTAAGTTTTCCACACTTCCAACGGGCATCCGTTGAAAATTTCTAACGGACATCCATTACAAATATTCCAACGGTCATCCGTTAGAACCTGTAATCGTCGAAAACTTCTAACCGCCATCCGTTACAATTGGCAACAGATGTCCGTTACAAAACTTGTAACGAGCGTCCGTTACAAATTTCCAACGGATGCCCGTTGAAAAGTGTAATGATGCCTACCCTAGTCTGCAGAATTTCCAACGGACTCCCATTGCAAAAGCAAACGAGCCGCCATTTCATCGTCCGTTACCTCGGGAACGCATATTTTCAACGGGTATATGTTGGGAATTCTAACGGATGAGAGGTTAAATAGATAGTTTCTGGAACGATTAAGGAAAGATTACCGATTAAGACAAATATTTCCCGACGAATCGTCTCAAATACGTCCCAAAATTTGCGGATGGATGGTATAGCCGTCCGTAATTTGCAGACGGATGCCGATGTTGTCCGCAATTTTGCGGACGCCCTTGAAAGGAGTCCCAAATCTGTCCGCAATCACGGACGACTTAGGGACTACACTCCGGTCTGCAAATTTGCGGGCGGATTTATTTTTCCATCCTTAAGTTATCCCTAATTCGTTCCTAAAGTTAGGACGGCTCTTTCACTTTCAGTCTATAAATTCCGTCCGGAAATGATCATTTTCTTGTAGTGTATGAAATGTTGGATTCTTCGCAAGATGTAAAAGCTCTAACTATCACAGAACAAGACAATACTTTGTTTATGACCAAACTCCTCCATAAACATTTGCATCCACATTGTCTCTTTACTAGCTTGTGTTGCGACATACTCGGCCTCTATTGTAGATTTTGTGACGATAGATTATAGTTTTGAAACCCAACTTACAACATCGTCAGCAAAAGTAAACATATATCATGTGGTTAATTGCTTTTGTCGAGCTCATTAGTATAGTTCGAATCGACATACTCAATAACAATCAAATCTGATCCTCCATTACATAATGCAACATTTTGGTGGCCTTGAGGATGACATCATGATGATGATGAATGGGAAACACAATGGCGAAGAAGATGATGTTCTATTACAACTTTTATAAAATGAGACATGATACATGAAAGAGAAATGCAACCATGATGAGGATGACATCAACATCATCATCATCGATGATTGTTATTGACAATAAGACGAGCACTTTGAAAAAGTCTCAGCACTGGGGGTAAGGAACATTGCATTGGGTGGACACTTTCTTAGCATTTGGAGAGTTAACATAGGGACGGAGACTAGGGTTCCTCAGATAATCACACAGACATGGCTCTTGCTCCCTCAGCTTCTGGCAACACAGTGCCGACGGTGCTGACGAAGACGATATCGCCCCCGCGCAAGGGGCCAGCTCCATCGGTGAACACGTCACCGCCTCAGTCGCCGGCGCCAGGATGAGAACGAGGAAGAGCACTGCCGCGAGGGCAAAGACGGTAATGTAATTCGCCGCCTTCATCATGTTCTCTCTCTCTCTGTTTTGAGTTATGTGTTGTTGTGTGGTGTATGTCTCGGCTTTGTGGTTCCCTCTCTATTTATAGTGTGGATATAGTTTTAATAGTATCCATAATAATTTTTAATTTTTTTATTAGCTATGTAATTATATTATTTCATTAGACATCCAGCTTTTGTTATATAATCATTTATGGTTAATTTTGCAATTATAATATAACACTTTCATACCAAATATAATATTTGGCAACTTTATCATTTCATACATATTATCACATTCTTTCGCTTTTATACTATTTTTTCAGTTACATACCTATAAAATCTTTTATACTAAAATTATCTATTATAAATATTAGTATATTAGATTTCCATTTTAATGAGATTTTTTAATCTTTTTGTTAGCTATTATCTGTAATTATATTACTTTATTAGACATCCAGCTTATTATATGATCATTTGTCCTAAATTTTACAATCATAATATAACAATTACACCACAAATACAATATTTGGGAACTTTATCATTTCATACATATTATCACACGATTCTTTCACTTTTTTATATATTTTTTACTTATATATTTATTCCTATAAAATATTTTATAGTAAAATGATCAATTATAAATATTAGTACATTTGATTTCCATTTTAATGAGATTTTTTAATTTTTTTTATTAGCTATTGTCCGTAATTATATTACTTCATAAGACATCCAACTTGTTGTATGATCATTTGTCTAAATTTTACAATCATAATATAACATTTTCACCCCAAATACAATATTTGAGAACTTTATCACTGCCTACCTATTATCATGATTCCTTCACTTTTATATTATTTTTTCACTTATATGCCTATAAAATATTGTATAGTAAAATTATCTATTATAAACATTAGTGCATTAAATTTCCATTTTAACGAGATTTTTTTAGTAGTTATTGTCCGTACACTACAAAAAAAATTTAATTTTCCAAGCGGAATTTGCGGACTAACCAGTCCGTCTCTAAATTTGGGGACGAATTACAGACGAAATAGGGACCGTAAAAGAAATTCGTCCCTAATTCTTCCGGAAATTTGCGGACCGATAAACAGTCCCTAAGTCGTCCGTATTTGCGAACGGATTTGAAACTGATCTAGAGGGTGTCTTGGATCAGAACGACCGTTGAAGGCGTCCCCAATTTGCGGACGAATAAGGAGTCGTCCGCAAATCAGGGACGACCACATATCTATTTAGGGACGGATTCAGGACGACTCATTGGCAACTATTTGTCTTAGTCCGTACACTGCTAGAAATTTGAAGATTGCAAACGGATTTTGCGGTCCTAATCCAGGACGTCTACATATCTTTTTAGAGATGGCTTCGGGACGACTCATCGGCATTCAGAGCTTCTTCTCATTGTCCTTGGCTCGATTTTTTGATCTATATTACTAAAGAACGTTTGATGGTAAGGTGAATGACTGAAAACGTCTACATGTTTATGAATGAAATATGCAAGAGAAAGATTGTTGAAGAATATTCTTCTATCATATTCATCTAGTTGAATCTGTGAGCTCGTGACATCACTCTTGTTATATAGAAAGGAGAAATCTTTATCTCGATTAAAGGAGTTTGAGATACAAAATGTGGTTCATGCACGTTTTTGAAAAATTACTGACGTTTGATGGGTTCTTAGACCATGTTACCTATATATATTCATAAACACAAATGTATACACATATATATATGTACACAATCACACATATATGTATGTATCATAAACAAATATATATATATATATATATTTATACATACACATATATGTATATAAATATAAATACACATATCACATGCATATGTACGCACATGCTCCATATATTTAATTTTACTTTTTAATAGCTACATAACGTTATTAATTTTTAAAATATGAAATTTAAAAGAGATAATTTTGAATCTATGTTTATATTCATGTGTATATATTTTTTTTATAAAAGATTATATTTTCAGCTACAAAGTGATGATATACATTGTTAAAGTGATTTAATGTTTCACCATTTGAAGGATTGATAAAATCTTTTAATTTTTTTATGTAATTGGTAAGTATGATCACATACCGCAATATAAAACTAAGTTTCTTTTTTATAAAAAAAATAAAATCGATCCTTTTCTTAAGATCGACAATTCCTCAAATTTGATTTTTCATTGTGAAAAAAATATACAATTGTCTAGACAAAATCAATCTTTTGACACTATTATCTTTGTCTCATGGTAGGACTCTATTTCATTATTATCTTCAGACAAATAATCTAGCAGTAATCGAGATATAAAATTCATGCAACTCTACGAAAGATTATTTTTTTATCTTCAAAATCATCATACATGCAGATTAAGAAAATCATGAAAGACTTATTCTATAACCATCATTAGGGGTGTTATTATGGAACCAGGCTCACGAGCTTGTCTAAAGCCTGTTCGAAAAATATTAGGCTTAGGCCTTAGTTTTTAAGGCCCATTTGTAACCGAGCTTAGGGGCCCATGCCTACATTGAGTCCATATCGATTTTGGGTTCGCTCATTGAGCCTTAGACCGTTTAGAAAATTATTGTACACAAATACCTTTCTTTCTTTTCTTTGTTGACCATGTATTCTTAGAAACTTAGAAACATTCTTTGTTGTTCAGGGTTTCTTTTCTCTTCGTTGGTCGTTCACGTTTTCTTCTTTCTTCGTTGGTCATTTGCCTTATTTCTTTCTTTGCTTCATTGATTCCCTAACGCCATCCATTCTTCGTCGTTTGCCTTTTTCACGCCAATTCCAATAGTTCGCCATATTACTTTCATTCAATACTCCCTCCATCTCTTGCCTCATTTTTGAACTCTCAATGAGGTATTTGTTCTATGTCGACATCATTTATCTTACTTTTTCCGGGGAATAGGTCTTTCTATGTTGACGTCGTTTATATGCCAACTTAATATTGTTCGACTTCAAGGATGTTAGGTTATGAGAATAGGAAATAAGTTTGTCACATTTCACTTGTTGTTTCAGTTCGCTCTTTTTCTTGGCAGTTATCTCTGATACCTTTTCATTGTACGAATTTTTTTTTAATACTAGGGTCGCTTATTTCATTTGTTTAATTTGCGTGTGAGAATTTTCTCTTTCATCCTTCCCTGATGTCAACAAGTGCATGTCTTTCCCATTTTGATCGTGTGAAGATAGTCTTGATTTGTGGAGAATATATCATGTAACAAGCTTAATCCAGATAGAACATTTCATCGAGATTATTGAATAGCGACCTTGCACATATCTTGTATCAAGCACGAGTTACTTAAGTTTTGGATTTTTGTCTGATACACACTCACTGTTTTGTGCATTGCCTTCTTTGCATAACATGTTCTATGATGCAAAGTCTAGTTTACATTTGAGAGAATGAACGAGACATTTTTTCCCAATTCAATAATTTTCTTCTGAACTTATGTATGCTTTGTGATTTTTCCTATGTTTTTATCCTTCCCTTTTTTGCCTCTAGATGTAAGCATTAGTTGCTACATGTTCCTCCAAAACATTCTATTATTTTTAGAATTTCATAAAACAATAAACGTATTTAATTTCATCTTAAATTTTGAACCCATTAAAATTAGGATCAGACCGACCCGAGCCTGTTTCTAAAAGTCCAAGTGTGTGCTCAGGCCAAGCTTGGATTGGGTCAACCTGTTTGACACCCCTATTTGCTATAACGTGGATATAGTAGTTTTTAACACCTTAAAAGTATTTTTGTTTCAACATTCAGATCATTTTCAATATGTTCTTCATTTGTTTTACCGAATACATTTTGTACCATTTCAATATAAGGGTTCATTTTTACATTTTGACTTGTCTCAGTTATCTTATTATGTGCAATACCTCTATTAAAATCTTCAACAATTTTTATTATGTGGTGAAAAGTTTTCATCATGAGATAATCACATGAAGTAATTGAAAATTTGAAATCTCTTAAATAAAGATGATTTCATACAATTTTCTCATTCACAAATTTTTTTTATTTTTTACATTTGACAGACGAGCAAACCAACCTATCGATTCATTTTGTAAATTTTTTAATTTTTCGTCATCATCATAAACCGTGTAACACCTTCCATAAACTCATTCGATACACTTTGAGTTTCGAGATAAATTCTTTTGTGCATCCATTATCTTTAAACAAAAGTTTTAATCTTGACGATGATGTCATTGTAATATGAAATAAGAAGATTATATGAAGTAGAATGTATGATAATTTTGTATTGAAAGGAAGTAAGGTGAAATGTAGATTATAAACAATTTTCGCCAATTTAGGGATGACTTAGGATGGACGCGGAAAAATTAGTGATCAAATTAATGGCGTTACTAAATTGTCAAAATTCATAGACGGTTTCAATACCACAAGTTGATCTGTGTGAAATTTAACAATGAATGTATTTTCGCCCGTAAATTTCGAATAGATGTGAGATCTATCCGTAAAGTTCAGAAGAATGTGAGATATATCAATAATGTTCGGAAAAATCGTATTCTTGTCTGTAAATCATTCATAATATTATAAATGATTTTCTAACATTCATAAATTTTCGGACATATTACAGAAGGATTGTATTTAGTCCGTTAAGAATACATGGATTTCTTGCAATGAAAGAGTTGCATCCGACGTATCAGATGCGAAGGGAAGAAAATCATGCGACGCACAAAAAAGCGCATTGTGGAGAGAAGATGATACCATTAGTTAGAAGCATACAAATGAGAAATAAATAAGTTAACGGTAGTATTGGAACATAGAACATGCGTGAATAAAGTCGGAAATGAGAGGACGCATGCGTTTTTGGATCCGTGTAATTAATCATTATTAAAGTAGGAAAATTGGCATTACTTATTATGTATGAATTGATGATGTATTTAAATTATTTTCTCAATATTTAAATGAAACTTCTATTAAAAATATTATTTGAACTAGGTATATACCCACGCGATGCGCGGGAAGATATATCTTTGTAATTTTTAGAATGCATATAAATGTTATGCATTAATTTAGTGAAGAATGTAAAGAACATCTAGATCAAAAAGATAGATAGAGTTCACCGACACAACCTGTAAGCATATTTTATAGAAGAATTTGGTTATAGATAAACAAAATAAGGCAACAACCTTGCAGACATAGAAGTTATCTATACAAATCCAATCAGAAAAGAAAATTCAATTAGAGATTCAAGCTACCAAACAATCAAATTACATACATCACAGTCAAGAACTATTTATCGTGCTTCTGATATCCAAGGTTCTTTTTGGTGATTTTGGGTTTACAAGTCTCAGAGCATCCAACGAGCACACCAGATTATTTTACCTGTGTATTACCATCACAACATGAACAACTTGAGGGTTTATATACAGTAGAAAAGTTGAGAACATGAACAGAATTACACCAAATTCTTGTAAAAAACATGATTTGAAGCTTAACAAGGGTTTACAACAGATTAAAATTTAAAATTAATCCAGAATCTTAGCTATGGCTATGAGTTTAACAAAGTTGCCTCTTTTATGTAATGTTCATATTCAGGTTGCACACTTAAACAGTTGTGAAAAAGAGGGTAGTTGAAGCTTTAGAAACCTTAAAACAAAGAAAATATTGCCAAGAGAAACTACTGTAATGCCTGTCTACACCCTTTATGGTTACAAAACTGAGTATTTCTTAGCTACACAACGGAAAATGAGTCAGAACTAAATAGCCAGAGTAAAAAATGGAAAGTGGAAAAACATGTTTTTGAAGCGGAGAAAGATGTAACAAAGAGCAAAAGAGAGTTTTACGTACCCGATTTGAAAAGCCGGAATGCATTCACGAGGCTGGAATAGTCCCTGAGCATATTCAGATGTGTGAATGCTTCTGCATCAAAGTATATGCCACATGCTTCAGCATTTTCTTGTTTGGATTGAGATGAGCTTATACTGCAACTTAATAATTGATTCAAGAAAAGACAACATAGAACATGAATATGATATCCAATAGATGAACAAAGATATTGATCTAACCAAAGGAAGTGAATACTACAATGTAGTTTTAATCGTTGCTCTGTAGGAGATTTCTAGTTAGTCATGGAATCCTTTTTTAGCTACACAGTGACTGTCATGGCTTCACATAGAAATAAAAAGACAAGATAACGTATAATAGAATCACTTTAATAAGTAAAATTCAGAAATTATCTCACAATGGCATGATAACCGAGAATGCTAGCAACTTCCAAAATCGTATAGAGAGAATTTAGAACTTACTCTGTATAATCACGACCGCCTAATCCCAAATCGCCCAATTTAGCTTCCTCAAGCTTCTCGATCTCCTTCACCCAAAGAGCCGCATGGTTTCTCTATTTCTTCAACCAATAGTCTTTCTTCATCGTCTCTGAGCATGGATAAAACTGTCACTCAACCAATTTTATGAACATTTCATAGTATACTGACTATGCATATTCCCTTTTCTTCTAGGTTTTTTCTCTTACATATTTATTTTCATAACACCACAACAACCAGACAAACGAAAATTGATATTCAGTCTTGTAATGTTCCATGTTGTATCTCTTTTGTACCTCCCTTACAACATTAGATATCTTATTGCTCATTCTCGAGCAAAACTTGTCATCGATGATTCTGAAACAAAGAGTCTGAGGACATTGCAATATAAGAACATGAACAATAGCCTTAGATTATCTAACACACAGAAAAGATGGCAGCAATCACAAAAATTTTTAGATACTCCTTAATCCCACGTTGTTACATTTACATCTAGGAGCCAAACCCCTCTAAGATTGACCATAATCCACAAAAAAATCCAATGCATTTACCACCCCGAGAGCATCAAACGGAGAAAATCAATCATCAATTAGAAAATTAAAAACCTTGAACATCAAGATGCCCGACACAATCATATTATATAACACCAGTTCAGCATCAAATTCTGGTCAATTATGAATCAAGTAATGTTTATTGGACCCCCAAAGATTCGGCTGGAGCATTATACCAAATGTGACATTTATAAACAAATCATTTCAAGGGAAAGATTAAAGAAGATCAATCTAGTAGCAAAATTGAAAACCCCTAAATTCTATTGCAATCACTGATCAGTCAACAACAACAACCCAACAAAGCAAAACAAGCAAAATTCAACCACGGCTTGCAATCACCGACAGAGCAATGTTTGCCCAGATCTGGAAATTCTAGAGTTCCCATTCCGAACCCAAGTTCCCGAAAAAAGAAGAACAAACCCGATATAGGGTTCCGATGGAAAATATATAAGATTCTTTATATTTAGATGCCAGAAAAATCGGGGATGGAATGAAAAAATGACCAATTTCCTCGAAGATTCAATTCAATATCCCATTCCCTCTTGGTAACCAATAAAATAATAAGAAGTCAAAAGTCAACGGAGCAGTTTGCAATCATCTCTTTCGAGTCCTGGATGAATACCTTTCTAATATCCATCTTTTGTTGTAAGCCTTCGAGTGGTCTAAGCCATCTATGCTTTCCACTCTGTAAGCATTTCTTAAGGATTCCAATGTAAAGATCCATCAAACCCTAAACCAGAACCTAATTCTATACCATAAAAGGAACAGAAAATTCGACCACTCTAACAACAAATCATTTACCTTATACGGCGATCGCGACACTTTCCTCGGTTTCTTGACCGGGCTATAGCTAACACGAGGCTCCTCATCAGAACCAAAAGGTGAGAACGATTTCATAGACCGTGGTTTCTCTGTCTTTTATCGGAAAATATTTCGAGATGTAGAGAATCCAACAATAGCCTTCTTCTCCGGCATGTTCGGTTCGAAAAACATTGCCCGTAAGAGAGTCGCTTAAGAACCGGACCTATCTTCCTTCCTGTCATTGTTCAGCAACGGAGCGAGATCGAGAAGCTGAAAATTGGAACCGTATCTACTGGGTATAAACTTGTCCGAGTTTACAGGCCTCGAGGGTGAAGTGTAATGATTGGCGTTGGACAATTGATACGGGTCTCGAGCGAGACCGTTGGTTGGGTCATCGATGCCGGTAGATTCTACTGAGATGAAGACGTCGTGGTCTAATTGCTCATGGAATGATCTTCCATGGTTCGCAAGTTTTCCAATTCTCCTCGAGAAGTTTTAACAATGACGATTCGAATCGGTAATCCCATTAATTGTCTGCTAGTCTACCTATGTCCGAGCATTCATTTTGCGATTCAAGTCTCTCTTAAAACCCTGAGTGAAAAACCTGAAGGAATACAGGAGGATTTGTGAGAAAGGAACCGTCGTTGCAATGATGTTGACGTGGACGCACGAGGAGCGAGAATTGCTGAGAAGATAGAAAAGTTTTATACTTTTAATATATAGATTTAATTGACTATAAGTATGGAAAATGCACTACTTAATAAGATTAAATTTCTAATATTTAAATGGAATTTCTTCTTCTTCGTTTTTTTATTAAACATTATCTTAATAATAACAATTGTATCTTCAATTTTGACTCGATTTTAACCCAAAATTGATCCAATTTTGATCCAAATTGTGATCCGAATTCGTACTTAATTTTGACCCAATTTAATTTTAAATGTTAAATTTTAGTAAATTAGATGTAAATTTACTACACACGTAAACAATAAATGTTATTTTTAGATAATTTCATAAAAATCAAGTTATTTATTCGATTTAATTAATTTAAAATCAAAATTGAGTATGTTTTTGTTAATTGTATCTAAATCGGATCAATGGAGTTAATTGGATCGTTTAATCGATTTCAAGTAAAAACCGTTCTCAATTTAAACCAAAATCAATTAAATCAAGTAAATCGATTAAATTGAATAATTAACTTGATTTATTGTTAAAATTTGGATTAAACTTAAATAAAAATTCGGGTCAAATTTAAGTACAAATTCAGATTAAAATTGAGTCAAAATTATATCAAAATTGAACCAAATTTAGGTCAAAATTAAATCAAATTCGGATCAAAATTGGATCAAAATCGGGTCGATTAACGGATAAATAATGAATGAGATTTATGCAGATTTTTGATAATTGAGAGAAAAATCGGATGAAAACTAAAAATTAAGAGGAAAATCGGATGAATGTCAAAATCAAAGAGGGAATAGATCTAAAACAATATTTCGAAGGGGAATATATTGTTTTTCCTTATATACAAGATACTTCCTAATGAACTCAATATTCTTAATTAAATAGGTTACAGTTACAACCCTTTTTTTCTTCATTTTGTAGAATTATAATAAGAAAAAAAGTAAACAACAACTTGGAAGAACGAAATGAAATCATATAAAGTGAATCAGAAAAACGTGATATGATATAAGCTTTAAGATCGTCACGCTTAGTGAGTAGTGTGACAAATATCATTGTTATTGTCATTATTGTTGTTATATATATAAATATATTTATCATTGATATATATATATATATATATATATTAAAGAGTGCCATGTAGATTGATACATCACGAAATGATTATATTTATATATATACATATAAATAAAATTCAAATTATATTTTAAATTTGAAAATATAAAGTTAAAAATGGTCTATAATGGATCGATTTAATTAAGCTATTTTCAGCATCTAATTATTAGCAACACAAACTATGAAATAATTTGGCAAAGATTGATATATGAGAGAACACAACTGTCATCTTTGTAATAATATCTTCAACCCATCTAATTCTTACACCTGAATAAGTTTGCTCCTTTCGTGGACCGACAAAAAAATTAATAAGATTAACAATAAGACACTTATCTCGTTAAAACAATGCTCATCGTGAACGAACAAAATAATTTGATGTTAGTTACATTACATTAGTGACATTATTGAAAAGGGTTTAGTTCATTTGCAGAAGATCTCGACAAAGAAGAATCATGTAATCATGCTAACCAAATGGTTTACCAAACTGAGAACTTCAACAAGCTTTCTATTTGTCTTAAGGATAATTCAAACTTGGGCTATTGGAAGATACTTGCTCTCCTTGGAGAAGTTAACTTCTAGGTTTTTAAAATTGGAGATTTTTAAGGTTTACCATGAATTCAAGTGATTGTTGCATTCGAAGTTTAAGCTTTTAAATTGGCCATGAATAATGTAAAAGATTTATGATTAAATTATTTTATTCATGACTTTGTTCCAATATTTATACAAGAATGAATTAAAAGATTAAGAAAACAATTCAAATGGAGGACATGAATCAAAGAGTACAATTAGAGGGCATGAATCAAGGGGAATGAATCAAGGAGTACAATTAGAGGGCATGAATCAAATGGAGGATAATTTCAAATTAATATGTAATATACTTTTCTTCTATTATGCCCCCGCAAGATGTGTGTCACTGGAGACACCAATTTTGACCCGTAGTAGCTCAAACCGTGTGCGCAGAAGTGGTTTGGTAAGTGTGTCCGCAAGCTGATCCGCAGAGGAGACATGGGAGACGCGGAGTTGGTGTGATCGGACTAGTCCTCGAATAAAGTGATCTTCAATGGCAATGTGTTTCATCCGTGAGTGAAATACGAGATTCAAACAGAAGTATGTCGCTCCCACATATCACAATATATTGCCGGAATAGACGGGATGGGAATGTCAAGCTTAGAAAGTAAGGATTTGATCCATTGTACCTCGGAGGTCGTTGACGAGAGAGATTTGTATTCAGCTTCTGTTGAAGACTTGGCTGCAAACCGTTGTTTCTTTAATGATCAACATATAGGATGCCGACCGAGATATACAATGTGAGCTCTAGTGGAGCTAAAATCATCACGATCACCGCCCCAATTAGCATCGGAGAAGGCATGAAAGAAGAGGTTGTTAACTCGAGGGTAGAAGACGCCATATGATTTTGTGCCGCTTAGATACTGGAGGACTAGTTTGACAGCTTGACAATGTTCGGACGTGGGACATTGCATGTATTGAGAAAGTTTGTTGACAACGAACGCGATGTCCGGTCGTGTGAAGAGGAGATACTGAAGACTACCCAGAGCTTGACGATACTCGGTTGGATCGTCTAGAGGAACTCCCGAGGTACAGGAGATGGCCGAGGTAGAGACCATTGGTGTAGGGACCGGTTTGGCTTGCTGCATATTGTGATGAACAAGAATATCATTAATGTACTTTTGTTGAGTGAGATGCAATCCACGAGAGTTGCGAGTGACCTCAATGTCGAGGAAGTAGGAGAGATGACGCGTTGAACTTCACTTGTGTGATTTCCCGTGATAACAATGTCATCCACATAGACAAGGAGAAAGATGGTGATGTCCTTGACATGGTAGATGAAGAGAGAGGAGTCGGACACTGAGTGCTGAAATCCGGAGTGAAGGAGAAATGATCGAAGTTCATGATACAACGCCCGTGGAGCTTACTTGAGATCGTATAACGCCTTATGGAGTTTGCACACGTGGGAGGGTCTATCACGATCAATAAATCCTGGTGGTTGTACCATATACACGTCTTCGTTGAGTGTGCCTTGTAGAAAGGCATTGTCGACGTCGAGTTGGCGAAGATCCTATCTTGAGGTAACCACAAGACTTAGGATGAGATAGATGGTGGCGGGTTTGATGACCGGACTGAATGTATCATGATAGTCAACACTCGGTCGTTGGTGAAACCCCTTGGCCACGAGACGAGCTTTATACCTGTTAATAGAGCCATCAGAAAGACGTTTAGTACGAAATACCCATTTGTATCCAACAATGTTGTAGTTCGGGTGTGGAGGCACTAGAGTCCAAGTGCCATTGCGAATGAGAGTATCCAATTCCTCTGTCATAGCTTGTCTCCAATGAGAGAGTTTGAAGGCTTGACAGGCACACGTTGGTTCTATGTTGGTTCCTTTTGGTAGTCTAACGGTAAGAGATAGTTTGGTGGTTGGTTTGGAGATGTTGGTTTTGGACCGTGTGACCATTTGGTGAGTGTTGTGGTTCGGTGGGGATTGTGGGGTTGTGTTTGAGGTGGCGGGTTGATGGACAGTGGTTGGTTGCAGCGGGCGCCAAGGGTACTTCATGTGTACGAGGGTTGCGGTAGGGAACTAGAGTGAAAGGTGGAGCAGAGATTGTTTATGGTGGATCAGAGGATGGAGTTGAAGGAACATAGGAGACAGACACAAAACGTGGGAAGGAGAATTGGGACTTGTCAAAGTCAACGTGCCGAGAGACATAGACTCGACCCGATGGAACATGAAGGCAAAGGAAGGCACTTTGTGTGAGGGAGTACCCCATGAAGATGCATGGGGTGGATTTCGGTTGAAGTTTACGGTTATTGTAGGGGCGAAACCAAGGATAGCACAGACATCCAAATGACCGAAGTTTAGAGTAGTTTGGGACTGTTTTGAAGAGCATTTCGAAAGGTGATTTAAAGTTGAGAACCAACGTGGGAAGCCGATTGATGAGATATATGTACGTTGCGATTGCGAACGGCCAGTATTTGAGCGATATGGAGGCATGAGATAAGAGAGTAAGTCCGGTTTCGACTATATGGCGATGTTTGCTTTCGGATATGCCATTATGCTCGGGAGTGTGAGGTGGAGATGTTAGGTGAGAAATTCCATGGGTTGAAAGGAAATTTTTGAGAGTCATGTATTCACCACCGTTATCTGAATATAAGCTGGCGATTTTTTTTGGAATTTGTTTTCGACGAGAGCTTTGAAACGGATGAAAACATCATGAACTTGAGATTTATGTTGGAGAGGATATAGCCAAGTGTATCGTGTGAAGTGATCTACAAAGATAACATAATATTTGTAGCCACCGAAAGAGGTAACATGAGACGTCCATACGTCGGAGAATAAAACATCAAGAGGTCATGTAGAGGTAATAGATGAAACATGAAAGGGATGTTTATGTATTTTATTGATTGAGCATGACTCACAAGACAAAGGTGGATGCGACGAGTGGGATAACGGGGGAGAATGGGTAAAAACTACTTTATTAAGAGTTTCAAGAGAGGGATGTTCTAGCCTAGAATGCCACTCAGATAAAGTGGTCTTGACTGTAGAGAAAGCATGTGAGGATGTGATGGAGAGAGGAAATTGTGAAGGAGGGTTTGTCGGCCACTCGTACACACCGTTGTTGAGTTCACCCTTGGTTATTAGTGCCCCCGTGTTGAGATCCTTCACCTGAAAGTAAAATGGGAAAAATTCGACCGAGACGTCGTTTTGAATACAAAGTTGATGTATGGAAATGAGGTTTTTATGCATATGGGGAACACAAAGGACACTATTAAAGGAAAGAGAACAAGAGGAGGATGGAAGAAGCATAGAACCGGTGTGTGAAATCTCAAGACCGCTACCATCACCGAGCATGACTCCATCCGGACTGTTGTAAGGAGCATGGAGAGACAGATTTGCAAGGTCGGTGCTGATGTGGTGTGAGGCGCCTGAGTCGAGCAACCACGTTGGAGAAGATGACTGGTGATGCGAGACGTGATTAGCAGTGGCCTGCCATGTTGGTTGTCCCTGAGGGCCAAAAGGTATCACAGGCGATGGATCCGAACGAAGGAGACGACACGTTTTGGCGTTGTGTCCATGGATACCGCAAAGTTGGCATTTGCCTTGATAGCCTCAAGCAGAAGACGTGCGGAAACCGGAACCGCGGTGGTCTGAGACTGTTTTGTGCTCCTGTCGCCATGTTGTCCGAGGATTTTGCTGAGCGTTGTTTGCGGTGATGGGGAGGACTGTCGGGAGGGGTTGAGTTTGAAGCAGATCGGCTTCATGGTTGAGAAGTTTCTCGTGGAGTTCAACAAAAGAGATTGGCGAGTCTTTGGCGTTGACAACAACTTTGATGGTTTTGTAGTCATCACCTAGGCCGGCAAGGATGAGTTCAAGGAGGTCTTCATGATCCATCGGTTTGCCGAGAAGCGTGAGCTCATCGGTCTTCACTTTGAAGAAGTTCATATATTCGTCGATGGATTGAGATCCCTTGGTGTGGCGACGCATTTGATCTTTTATTTGCTTCAAATGTCCACGACTGGATCGGCCATACGTGGAGGCAAGTGTTGTCCAAGCCAATGCAGACGTCTGAGTGGATGCAATGAGGGCTTGGCAAGAGAGGGAGATCGACCCGAGAAGGGCAGCAAAGATGAGACGATCCTGACAAAACCATGGGTTGTACGTAGGGTTGGGAACAACGACATTGTTGATGGTCATGGTCGCTGGAGGTGCTGTAGTGGGTTCGAGGAAGTTCTCAAGGTTGTACCCTTGAAGAAGCGCGCAGATTTGAACACTCCACGTGAGATAATTGGTTGTTGTGAGTTTCATGACGTTGGATACATTTATATTGATCAATGTCGACATTGGATTTGCTGGATCAAAAGGTGTCACGGTGTCGGAAAGAGTGGTGCTGCTCGAAGAGTTGTCGTCGACGACCATGGATGAGCAAGGAAGATCCTTCAATATGCTTATCGAAGAACTTCCAACGATTGTCCTGCAACAAAAAGCAATAGAAAAACAATCATATCTCTACATTATCTACATGTAACAAACAGAACAATACAACATGTTGTACAATCTGTGACTAACTTTGAATACACATTGTACACAACGTTATACCATAATGTGTGTAAATAGTTTGTGTTAAGTTCTACCACAAACGTAGTACATATGTATGGTACAACGTGTGTGGTTCAATGTGTGTGGTACGTCGTTCGTACTAAGTTCTACCTCGAACATTGTATACGTGTGTGGAACAACGTGTGTATAATGTGTGTGGTTCAACAACGTATCGTCTATACGTTTGAGAATTTTTATAAATTTCTCCATGACATCAAAGAGAGATGGAAGAAAGATTTTTTTTAATTCTAAAGACGGTATGTCTGTATTACATGCTTCTCATATAATACAAAATGATATTTTTATAATATTTGTGTACCGTAAAGGTATTGGAATCGATATTCTATTTTCGATCTAAGAAATAAAAATTTATTAAGCTAATTATTAAAACAAGGTTATTTTAGCAAAGTAACCTTTGACCAAGGTTATTTGAGATTGAACCCCGGCTGCCTCTCGCCTCCTACCCGTGCAGCCGCCACTCCATCTCATATAGTTGCCTCTCGCTTTTGTCGGCTCTCATCTCTGTGGCTTTCGTGCGGCCGCTTCTCGCATCCATCATTCAGTCATTTCTCCATCTCGCCTCCTTCGCCTCTCATCTTCTTCTCGTGCGACCATTTCTCCATCTCGCATCAATCGCCTCTCATCTCCTTCTCGTGCGACCACTTCTCGCCTCCATCGTATCTCGTCTCCACCACCTCTCGCCTCCTTCGCTTTGTCTCTTCGATCATATACTACCACTTCCATCGCCAGGCCTATTAGCTTGTATTTCTCTGCCAATCGATTTGCCATTTTTGCTTCTTCATCTGTCTGCCATGGAAGCTTCGGATATGTATTAGGTGATGAATCTTAACTTGTTTTCCAGATCTGGCTTTTGGGAGTAATTTCACTACAAAAAAACACGGAGTTTCCAACGGACGGGGCAACGGATCCGTCCGTTGGAAACTTTTACCAACGGATTGCAACGGATGTGGGGGAATTGCAACGGGCAGAGATCCGTTGCATATCCGTTGCATTTTGCAACGGAGTTGTAACGGATATCATCCGTTAGACAATCCGTTGTAAGTCCGTCACAAATTTTAACGGATTGCAATGGAAAACATCCGTTAGCAACGCCCGTTGGAATCTCCGTTAGAAGGAGTTCTAACGGTCGTCCGTTGCACTTTCTAACGGATAGCCGTTAGAAATAGCAACTGATAACCGTTGATTTTGTGAATTTCGAGGGCACCAGTTTAAATAATTTCACGTGAACCTGCAACGGCTATCCGTTGCAATTTCCAACGGACATCCGTTGGAACGTTAGTTATTTAGATCTTACCAACAAGTGCGTCAAACCATCAACAACAAAAACATTTTCGAAAAAATGTCGTCGTCTTCGAATCGAAATATATATAGATCAAGGGAGTGGATGTATAGAAGAAAAGATCCTGTAACCGAAGAGATTACGCAAGAATTCTTACACGGATTAGAGCAATTCATGAGTTTTGCATCGATGCAGCCTTTGTGTCAAGAACGGGGGACAATGTTATGTCCATGCAAAAGATGCAAAAACATGAAGTTTCGAAGTCAAGAAATTGTTTGCAAACATCTGTATAAGGTGGGTTTCGTTGAAAATTACGAAATTTGGTTTTTTCACGGCGAAGATTGCGGTGTTAGAGATAGTGTGCAAGATGCACAAGTACAACGAAATGAAGAAGTTATTTATGAAGAATCAACGACCAATCCATATGTGGAAATGGTGTCAGATGCTTTTCCTGGAGTTGTTAATGAACAAACGCATGAAGAGATGCCGAACATCGATGCACGTCGATTCTTCAACCTATTGGATTCGGCGAAACAACCTATATATGACGGTTGTCGTGAAGGTCAGTCTCGTTTATCTTTATCTTCAAGATTGATGAGTATTAAAACAGACTACAATGTGGCTGAAAATTGCATGGATTCATTTTGTAAAACAATGCGGGAATATTTACCTGAAAATAACCAAGCTCCCGAGACATACTACGAAACGAAGAATGTGTTAAAAGATTTGGGAATGCCACATGAGAAAATTGATGTTTGTAGAAACAGTTGCATGTTGTTTTGGGGAAATGATAAAGACTTGTTGGAATGCAAGTTTTGCGGTGCAAGCAGATTTCGGCCTAAAAAACCATCTTCACGGAAATACGTACCATACAAGAAAATGTTTTATATGCCTGTAGCAAACAGGTTGAGAATGTTATATGAATAAAAAAGAACCGCTGCAGCAATGAGATGGCACGCAGAACACTCCACGACCGAAGGTGTAATGCAACATCCATCAGATGGTCAGGCTTGGAAAGATTTCTATATAATATTTCCCGAGTTTGCGCGTGAAACGAGAAATTTTTATCTTTGCCTGTGCACGGATGGTTTTAGTCCCTATGGACAATCGGGAAGTCAATATTCCCTCTGGCCGGTGATTTTGTCTCCTTATAATTTACCTCCCGAGATGTGTTTGAAAAGAGAAGTAATGTTTCTGACGTTGCTTATTCCAGGACCAGAACATCCGAAGAAAAGTTTCGATGTACTTTTGCAGTTTGCTTATTCCAGGACCAGAACATCCGAAGAAAAGTTTCGATGTACTTTTGCAGCCCTTAATTCATGAATTACGACAGTTATGGAACGAAGGAATCCTTGCTTATGACGTCAGTACTAAGCATAATTTCAGATTGAAAGCGGTCTTGTTGTGGACAATTAGCGATTTTCTTGCGTATGGAATGTTATCAGGATGGAGCACGCATGGAAGATTAGCATGTCCTTATTGTATGGAGGATACAGATTCATTTCGACTAGTACATGGTAAGAAACCATGTTGGTTTGATTGTCATAGAAGATTTCTTCCTCGTGGTCATGTTTTCAGGAGAGATAAAAAACATTTTCGGAAGAACGTGGTACAAAAAGAAGAGGCACCGTGCATGCAAACCGGAACACAAATCCTTTACGAAAGATTGAACACAATGGAGGATTTACAAGAATCAGAAGAATGCGGTGGAGATCGTGGGCATCGTAAACCAAAAGGTCAAGGTGAATGGCATAACTGGTATAAACGTAGTATCTTTTGGGAACTACCATACTGGAAATCATTGATATTACGTCATAATTTAGATGTTATGCATATCGAGAAGAACTTTTTCGATAACATCATAAATACTGTTTTGAATGTGACGGGTAAAACGAAAGATAATATACAATCGAGGAAAGATTTGAAGTCAATATGCCGACGACCAGAGTTGGAATTACGGGATGGAAGGTCACCTATCCCAGTATTCAGATTGTCTAGTCCGGCCAAAACAGCATTATTAAAGTGGTTAAAAGAGGACGTTAAGTTTCCCGATGGATATGCATCGAACATTGCTCGGTGTGTGGATATTGTCGGTTCGAGGCTGATCGGTTTAAAAAGTCACGATTGTCACGTTTTCATGCAGCGGCTCATTCCAATCGCATTTGCTGAGCTCTTACCACGTAATGTTCACGATGTGTTATGCGGAATCAGCATATTTTTCAGAGATATATGTTCGAGAAATTTAAAAGGTGATGACTTGGAAGTAATGAAAAACAATATCTCTGAAGTATTATGTGCATTGGAAAAGGTTTTTCCGCCTTCATTCTTCGATGTCATGGAACATTTGCCAATACATTTACCAGATGAGGCAATACTCGGTGGGCCAGTTCAATTCAGATGGATGTATCCTTTCGAAAGGTTCTTCTTTCATTTAAAGAAAAAAGCAAAAAACAAAGCAGCGGTCGAAGGCTCTATTGTTAAACAATACTTGCTGGAAGAAATCACATATTTCAGCACATTTTATTTCGAGTCGCATATTCAGACGAAAGAGCGACGTGCAGCGGATGATCACACAAATTATCTGTATCAATATAATCCGCACTTTGGCACAATTCCTGACATGTTTACACCGATTGGACGTACAGGAGGAAAATCCGATGAATATTGGTTAACACCTGAGGAGTATAATCATGTCCACACATATATACTACTTAATTGTCAAGAGTTATTACCGTTCGAAAGGTATGTACATGGTACATATTATAATTTCAATCTTTATATTTATATATATATATGAAAATATAACGTATTTTCATTATTCAGGATATTTGACGAAGAAGTGCTTGGTACATATCCTCATCTAAATGCAAATGAACTCACAGACATGAAAGTTCAACATTATGGATCGTGGTTTAGAGACTACGTAAGTACTCGTACACACATTTATGTAAATTAATTGCATATAAGAGTATTAATTTGTTTTTTTTATACATACAGGTGAAATGTTCTGATGAAAGACATCCTACGTGGATAAAAGATTTGGCTAATGGTCCCGCACGAAATGTCATGTGTTGGCCAATCTTGTTTACTCGCGGCTACACGTTCCACACGTACGAACACGGAAAACATAGAAGCACATACAACTATGGAGTTTGCGTTAATAGTGATATAGAGGGTGATAACTTCTACGGTATTTTGCACCAAATCATACAACTGGAATATGCCGGTCTCGTTGGGTTGAAGGTTATGCTTTTTAAATGTCAGTGGTTTGACCCAACCGTAGGACGCGGAATACGAAAAAACCGTTGGGGAGGAATTGACGTCAACCCGGCACGACAATATGGTAAGTATGATCCCTTCATCACAATAGATCAAGCAGATCAAGTATGTTACGTGCAATATCCAACAACATTGAAACGTCGAAGAGAGGAGTGGTGGTCCGTAGTAAAGATCAAGCCACGAGGGATCATAAGCTCTGATGATAAAGAAGATCCGTTGCAACCCGATCATTCGCAGCCGATTCGTTTAATTGATACAGATCGCGAGGAGATTCTTGCGAGGAATGACATAGACGGAGAACTCATACGCGATTATGAAGACGTTGAACCGGAAGATGCTGAAGATGAAAACGGCGATGAATTCAATGAACAAGCGAAAGACGACTCGCCCATCGCTGAATCTACTGAAGAAGAAATGTAAATACAATAATGTTTATTATGTGTAATACATGTATATGATTTGTAATTAATGTAAATGACGTATACCGTCAATGAACGATGTTTCACGTTTGATGTATGATGTGTAATCGAAAAATCGAAATGTTAAAACAATCGAACATGTTATATAAACAATGTTGAATTGAAACTATTAACGGTTGTTGAATTCGCACCCGACACTTAGAAAAAATTTAAGGATTTCCAACAATCCCAACGGAGATCTGTTGAAAATGGTAACGGATTACCGTTGGACCGTTATAAGGCTAAATTCGCACCCGACACTTAGAAAAAAATTCTCGATTTTCACAGATCCCTACGGATATCCGTTAGAAATTGTAAGGGATATCCGTTGGAACTTTTTAATGGTAAATTGCCCCCACGTGTTGACGTTTGATGCCACGTGTTGACGCCACATGTTTTTTTCCAACGGTCATCCGTTAGCATTCCAACGGATATCCGTTGGAAAGAGTAATGATTACTGTCGTATTTGCAGCTTTTCTTAACCATTTTTTCAGTTTTCCAACGGGCTCCCGTTAGTATTTGTAACGGACGTCCGTTGGAAAGGCAGACGAGTCGCCATTTAGCCGTAATCGCATCGGGAATGCCACTTTCTAACGGGCATCCGTTAGTATTTGTAACGGATGCCCGTTGGGAATCTGAAATGTCACGTCAATTTAATGACTCCGTTGCAATGACGCATGTTTCCAACGGTCATCCGTTACAAATACTAACGGATGCCCGTTGGAAATTCCGATATATATATGTTGCGACGGATTTTTTCTTATTTCAACGCCAAACAAATCCAGAAATCTCAAACACTACCAAAACTTACGAAAATGAGGCCTAGACGTTTTATGGGCATGGGGAGAATGTTGGCCGGTTCCGCGGGAGTGCCTCCCCCGCCGCCACCACCACCATATCGTCCTCCGTCACCAGTATCGGCACCGCCGATATTTGTTGACGAGGACGATATGGTTGATATCGATGCCTTGATCGATGATTTCGATGGGTGTCCAACCCTTCCGATCATCGATCCCGAACGTTCTCCTGGAACGTTATGGTAATTTTAATGTAGTTGTTATGAATTTTATTTAAATTGCGTAAATATTACTAACTTTATATTTTGCTATGCAGGTTTGATGAGAGTGATGTCTTAAGACACACTAATAGCAACATGATTTGGTGATCGATGCAAGACGATCTCTTTTACTCCTGGCAAATTACGCCAAAAGTTGTGCGCCAGCGATGGTGGCGCACTTTTGTGGTAAGTTTTAGTAATTATATTTGAATTTTATAATTACATATATATATATATATTTGAAAACTACTAATTATATAACTTTGTTTGCAGCGTTCATAAAGATGGCGCCGAATTCATACAACACGCATCTTCAATGCATGGGAGCGCGACATGCAGATTCGGATGCGCATCATGATGAATGGTGCGAAGCGGAACTACTACGCCAACAACAGCAGACCGAAATGGGCAACCGAAACGGTCTTCAACAAATTGATTAGGCATTGGGAGTCCGCGTCGTTCAAGGCCAAGAGCGAGAAGGCCAAACAAAATCGCTAGTGAGAAGGTGTTCCCGGAGATGGTCCCCATCGCCATACTTCGGGATCAAAATCATTCGCGAAAAGAAAAAAAGAATTGGTAAATTTTAAATTATTTAGATTTTTTATTCATTTAAATATTTATCTAACAAAAATTTTTTATATTGTAGACGCAACGGATGGGAAGAGAACCGACTCTTCTTGAAGTGGTATTAGAAACCCACGCAAAGAAGAAGTCGGTTGTCGAGGAAGAGGCCAAAGAACCGGAACTCGTCGATCCTCGAGCGACCCAAACCGTGAAAGCTGTGACGGAGAAGATCACACAGCAATCTCAAGCTTACGGTTCAAGTCCCGACGACCTCAGTCCTTTACA
>CM071875.1:186027-234568 GCA_036759665.1 Gynandropsis gynandra
TAGCATTGTTTTTCTCGTAGTCCTTTCAAAACACTTTCTCTTTTTGACATACTTGGACAGTCAAATTTAAAGTGTTCGAATCCTTTGCATTCATGACATTGAGCTCCGAATTTATTATCCTTCTTGTTTCCTTGTTCATCTGCAGATGATCTTCTCATTTTAACTTTCCGATAGCCATAGTTTGATTCATCGAGCATGACTGATTTTCCGAACGAATATAGATCTCTTGGTCCTTCCATATTGTTGTCTTATAGGATCTCAAACCAGTTCTTAGATTTACTCTAAACTTAGGTTATCTGCTCTGATACCAATTGAAAACTTGTAGAAGACAACTTGGTTAATCGATAATTCAAAAGGATCAAAATATCAAACAATATTAACTTTATTTACGAATCAATCTTTCAAGTACATTTGTCTTTCTTTACAATGCATTAAAGATTTCCGCAGATAACTCCCCTGAGTTAGATGTAAATAAACGCTAATTGTTTCTCTCCATTTCTCACTATATCGCTCTAAGTACACTTGCAATTCTGTGATATGCACTCACTTAGTCTGCCGTACTTGTTCGATATTTTTCCAGATTCGTTATCCTTGTTTTTTTATTTCCAGGTCAATTTATCTGCCTTGCTCTCGGCTCAGCAACCACTCCCGGTTCTTCCGCCATGCCGTCATGCTAAACTCTCTTCAGCTTTGAATCCGCTCGATTCACTTTCATTCCTCCTTCTTCTCCTTAATCTTCTCTTTGATCCCTTTTATTCTCCTTGTTTTGATCTTTGAATCTTTACCCTCCTTAAAATGCTCAACAACATGATTTTGAAAAGATCTTACATATTCCTAAAATATTGCATTAACAATGCTCGACGAGGATCATTGACATCTAGTCTTCTATCATTAATTTAGCATTCAATAAATGATTTTCTCTTATCTTTTTTAGTAGCCTTTAAAATACCTCTTGTTTAACACTTTTCAATATAGATAAAGACAATGCAATAAGAAGTCTCGAACTCTTTTGCATGGTTATAGAGAACATTTCTAACAGTATGAAATGGTTTTTTTTATCCAAAATGAGAACGTGAAGAGTGTCCCAAAGCAAACCACGATCTTTATCCTTTTTTAACCTTTGGTGAGAAGCCTTTGGCCCATTGAGGACCTTAACCATGTGGGAACTTAGCAGGAATCCTCATCCCATTCAAGACATCCGCCATGACCACTTGTATTCGTAAACTTGTACACCGCTCCTGATACTGCCCTGCCCACCAACACTCACTTTCATCTCTGCATTTGACTATTATGTTTCACTATACTTACAAGACCATAAGTACCTTCATAACCGCCTTCAACGGGATCTTCTGCTAGAAGAAGCGGAGTGTCCAAGTCTATGAATCTGTATGTTACTTCACAAAGGTTATTGCAATTCTTCTGTTAGAAAAGCAAATCACAAATTATGTTACCTAAAACACCCGAGGCCGGCTGCAAGATGACCCGAAAATCCCATGGCTAGTCTAGTCTCCACCATTCCACCTATCATCAGCTCCATTCCCGATGCTCTTGCTAATTCAACTATCTCAAGACCCATCACTACTCCAGATTTTGCAGGTTTGACGTTCACCGCATTTGCAAGGTTACCTTTTATGATCTTCTTGAGATCTGTCAAGTCTCGGCAACTCTCATCTGCCGCAACAGAGATCCCATATTTGTTCCTTGCAACTCGAGTCACATGACCGAGACCTTCCCAGTCGTCTCTGTGAACGGGCTGTTCAAAGAGAATCGGAGTAACCTTCATTTCTGGGCAAAGACAGATACAAATACCACTCAAAGGCCTAGATCAGAACTCAACATTGAATCGAATGATTCATCAAGATTTTACCGTGAAGCTTCCCAAGAACTTCAACGGCCTCCTCTGAACTATAACCCTCATTTGCATCTAAAATGAAGGAACAAGTTGGGTGGACTGAGCGTATAGCCTGAAGAACTTGGATGTCAGTCTTAAGGTCCTTCCCCACCTTGAGCTTCAAGGTTTGAAACCCTTGTCTTCTGTACTTGGAGGCCAATTCTGTGGCCTCCGCTGGACAAACTATTGGAATCTGACCACATTTTTATCATTAACCTCTCTTGTACCACAAAGCATAAGCATCTGTAACTAGATCCATCTAGAAATGAGTCACAAATCGTTCTTTCATGCTTTAAATTGCAGAATGCAGAAAGTAAAGTAAGAACTCAACTGTTATGTCTGTGGTAATCACATTTGAAGCTCCACCAAATAGTCTCCACAATGGTTCGCCTACGCCCTTAGCTGCTGCATCGATCAATGCCATCTCCACCCCGGCTCTGACCTTAAACCCATATTACCATTTTTGTAAGAAACTGAGTAATCCTAGAGAACCTCTGCTCCATGTTTCATATCTGATTTCAAGCTTTAGGAAACGAATCCACGTTGTGCATTTTAGATAGGGGAAAGATATGAAATTTCAGAAAAATCCCACACATACAGATGCAAATCGATGACCAGGGAGGATTCCGCCTATCTCCCTGAGAGCATTCCCGAGCTTCGTCGCCGGCAAGTTCACCAGAAACTCGCATGCTTCCCGCGCTTTGGCCATGGCCGTCGGCTGATCCTCCGCCGTCACCGACGGCAAAATGGGAGCTTCACCCCAACCGACACATCCGTCGCTCAGCTCAACCCGAATCGCGACATTACGGACAAAATCAAGTCGAGAAGAAGCGATGGTGAAGGGCGAAATCAAGGGCACGTTGAGTTCGCGAGTTGCCGCTCTCCGGACATGGACGGTGAAATCCTGGGTTAGGGTTTTGAAATTCAAGGCCTGCATGACGATGGGTGTGGAAGGGTTTTGGGATTGGGATTTAGGGTTTTTTTAGAAAGATTGAATGGACGATTGGAAGATGGAATTGGTAAAGTTAAAGCTAAAAGACCATAATGCATGTGTCCATTGGTATCAACCTATACCAAAACGTGGCAATGACTTTTGGCATATCCGATAGATATATTATCTAAAATTGTCTTATGATATTCATCGGACGGAGTATAAAGCTATGATTTAGAGGTTTTTGGGGCAGCAGTGGCATGCTTGGTGAATTAGGAAAGAGACGAAGGGCAAAGTGGCCATTTGTCATTTTCCGAAAGGTTGTTAAGTTTGTCGAAGGGTGTGTGTGTTTAGAGGGGCAGAGATTTTCAAACAACTAAGAAGCGGAGATCGAAGTTGTTTTCAAAGTTATATGACATTCATAATGTTGTTATCACAGACCGTGGAGATCGAAACGTGAGATGATCGAAACCGTTCATTTCAAGTTTTGAATCTCGTCTTTATAGAAACGGTCATTTTTTCACTGCGGACTTATTATTATTATTATTATTATTATTTAAAAAGTGAAACTTCAAAAATATGTTTTTAGGGTTTGAGTGCTTCAAAAATACCTTTCATTAAAAAAAATTCAACTTCAAATCTACCCTTAAAATATTGATAATATTATATTACCTTTGTCGACAAATTTTCTCTCTCTTCCAGATCATCTCGATTTCTCTCTCTACTGTGACGCGAAAATAACTGTTCTCCCACATTACGATAGATTCGATGAGAGTAGCTTGAAATCGGCATCAGATTCGCTGCCAATAGGTTAAAATCGTTTGTTGTCAACAAAGAAACTTGCAATTAAGTAGGTTCCGCAGAAAAACTGTTGCACCGGGTCACAGAGTCTTAGGGGTCCAAGGGTCGCACGGATAAAGGGGTCAAAGGGTCGTAGGGTTTAGGATAGGGTCCCAGGGTCCAAGGGTCGGAGAGGGTAAAAGGGTCGTAGGGGTCCAACGGTCGCAGAGGTACAAGGGTCGTAGAGGTACAAGGGTCGCACGGGTCTAAGGGTCACAGAGCCTCATACGACCCTTGCGACCCATGTGGACATTGCGACCCTTCCGGCCATTGCGACCTTTGCGACCCATTTGTCCATTTCGACCCTTGCGACCATTGCGACCCTTGCGACCCATTTGTCCATTTCGACTCTTTCGACTAGTCTTTTCAATGTCAGACTACTGCTTTTTCCAGGTGCTAGCTATACTTTTTATTTTACCAATACCACATTCAAGACCATTGGGACACGTATCTGTTACCCCTATATTAAAAGGTTGTTTAATGTGGTCAATACATGCACCTTGATCATTCTTTGTATTTAGTGTCTTTATGGACTTTTATGAGTCCATTTATTTTTTATTAAATATGAGTTCATAAATAGAGGAGGAAAAACCGAAAAGCTACAACAATTTGTAGCACCAAATCATCTCTTGTTTTGAGTCTTTCATTCTCTCAAAAGGGCGATTCCTAACATCTAACCCTAAATTCTCTGAAAAATCCTTATTACCTTTGTGACCGTTTTGACCTTCGTCACGAAGGTCACATGGTCGACCTAGGGCATCGTGCTTGCTATTTTATGACTCAAGGTCTTGGTAATCGTCGGACTCGATCTCTATGCAGATACACACAAGTACTTACAACGTGGATGAAGGACTTTGTGATGTATCTGCACTACATAAGGTCTTGGTAATCGGCAGACTCAGACATCAAGTTGTATCCTTGTTGCCTAAGATCACGACTGGATGTCAACTTTGAGAAGGCAGTGAGTCACACATGACTCTTCTTGCGGAGGAGGGCTCCGATGTGTCTCTAAATTCGGCAAATTTGACTTTTTGTCTTTCCTTTTTTTTCTTGAACTTCTTTTTGCCTTTTTTTTAACGGTTGTGACCTTTGAGACCTTATGTAACTTTTGTGACCTTTATAACCATTTAGACCTTATGTAATCGATATTTAAACGTTGAAAATGTCTTATTTTGCATCTATTATTCGTAAGATTATGACCCATCGACTCATGCGACCCAATATGACCCATTATGCGACGCTCAATCGGATTAAATTAGAATCAGGTTCAAACGGGAACCCATTCGACGCATGCGACTACATATGACCCTTGTACGACTCATGCGACCACACATGACACATGTACGACTCTTGCGATCATATATGAACCTTGTACGACTCATGCGACCACATATGACCCTTGTACGACTCATGCGACCAATATGACCACATATGACCCTTGTACGACTCATGCGACGTAATATGCGACTCATGCGACTTGTCGTTTTGCTGTTAGACTCCTGTCTTCCGACCCATGTGATCCGTCCGACCCATGTGACCCTTCCTACCCATGTGACTTGTCGTTTTGCAGTCAGAATCCTTTTTTCCGACCCATGTGACTTGTCGTTTTGCTGTCATACTCTTGTCTTCCAACCCATGTTACCCTTCCGACCCATGTATATAAGTTAACGTCTAGGTCTCTTCTCTTAGTATGCGTATCTAATCCATATTTCTATGAAAGATCTTTTTTACCTTTGTAACCTGCGTGCCGCAGTCACCATTGTCGACGCAAGGCATCGTGTTGTCTATGTGTTATTCAAGGTCTTGGTAATCCACGGACTCAGGCTCTATGCGTCATTGACGCGTTGCGGGGGTGACTTAGGTGACGGTGTTGGGTCACTCTTGGGTCACTCTCAGCTAATGAACTATCTCTCCAGTGAACCCATGCGACCTATGCGACCCTCATTTTATCATTATAAACCTGTAAATTCGTCGAGCTCACATCTATTCATCCATATATGCAACCAAGCGACCCATGCCATTATCAATATATTTGAGTTGTATATGTCTAATTTAAATGTATTGTTTAATCATCCGCTGAGTTTTTAAAACACTACTATCACTTTTGAAACACAATCATTGGTTATACACAACTCAACTAGGTACACATGGATCATAATCTGTTTTAACCGTTGATTGACGTTGTAAATGTATTGTTTTGATTGGTTTTTGTCATTTTATCATCATAAACCCATAAATTCGTCGAGTTCGCATCTATTCATCAATATATGCGACCATGCGACCCATGTGACCCTCATTTGGCATTAATTAGTTTGACGTTGTAAATATATTGTTTGATTGGTTTTTGTCATTTTATCATCCTAAACTAGTAAATTCGTAGAGTTCGCATCTATTCATCAATATATACGACCATGCGACCCATGCGACCCTCATTTGGCATTAATTAGTTTGACGTTGTAAATGTATTGTTTGATTTGTTTTTGTCATTTTATCATCCTAAACCCGTAATTTCGTCGAGTTCGCATCTATTCATCAATATATGTGACCATGCGACCCATGCGACCCTCATTTGGCATTAATTAGTTTGACATTGTAAATGTATTGTTTTGATTGGTTTTTGGCATTATTAAAAATATTTGTTTAGATTGTTCAGTGTTTATTATTAAAAATTAAAATTATTACAAAATAATGTAATGAAGTTCAACATAAAATTAGAAAATATTCTTATAAACTAACATGAAAGTGATGATTTTTCTACAATTTATAAAACTGAGTCTAATAATAATGAAGTATGTAAATTATATAATACATAATTTTTAAACAGTTTAAAATATCCAGTAATTTTTAATTATTGTCTAAAACGAAAAGAAATAGCATTTATCACGCTCTTGCGAAATATAGATCAAATATTTGGATTATATAACAGAACACAACTTCAGATAATATAACTAGAGTAATAATATAATAGAAGGTAAAATACTAACATAAATTGATGTAGGCAACAAAGTATTTATACTTCGATTTTCTTTAATCTTAACTAATACAATTTTGTCATTTCATTTTCAAACGAAATGTATGATATATTTTGCAATGAAAATTAGTAAATGTCAAAGACAAAACATCACTACTAGAAATTTTTAATTTAGGGACAGAATTTCCGGACGGATTTTGATCCGTCCCTAAATTATGGACGGAAATTTCGGTCCATCCTTAAATTCCGGACGGGTTTTAATCCATCCGTAATTTACAAACAAAATTCTTTCAATCCCTATTTCCGGACGGATTAAGGACTACTACCAATCAGTCTCTAAATTACAGACGGATTAGAGTGCGAGCGTGTCGGTGAGAGTTATCATGTGAGGAGTATCGGGTCGATGACGTTAGTATTGTGACACTTGGATCTGGGTTGGCGTCATACTGTGTTGGGGTTGTGGTAACCTTCCGAGCACGGAACGTCGAGTTAGTCGGGTCAGTGGATCTGCTAGCGTCGTACCGTGTTGGGGTTGTGATAACCTTTCGAACGACGGAGCGTCGAGTTAGTCAGATCAGTGGATCTGCCAGGGTCGTACCATGTTGGGGTTGTGGTAACCTTTCGAGCGACGAAGCGCTGTATTGTACTGATGACTGGGGTACTTGTTACCTTGTGAGATCTTCAGTGTGCTGGGGTCCTTCGGACTTTGCGAGCGTATGCCCGAGCTAGAGTCGTGTGAACTCTGTGTGTTATGATCCAGTGTGGTACTAGTCTTAGACTTGGGATACTCAGTCGGGTTGGGTAGAGTTATCTGTATATCTTTAGTCTAGACTTTGGATATATCGTTATTTTGTGATATTCAGTTCGAGCGGAAGAATACGTGGCACAGAGTACGTACACGTATTGATCTCACTGAGTGCGTATTTCGTACTCACCCTATTTGTGGGGTGTCGTGGATGGACAGGGTATGGCAAAGAAAAAGAGCGACGAGCGTGCACGAGGTCTCGATGAGTTTTATTTGCATTTCGTATTTATTTTATTCATTTACCGTGATTATGATATTTACGTATCTGTTTTGCTATTTGGTCTGGACCATTCTTATTTCGGAGTAAATCATTTATTTTATTTTATAAATGCGTTTGAGCGATGACACGTGTAGCCTCCTCTTGAAGGTGATGGTGGACACTCCTGGTCCCGAGCTAGTTCCGGGATGGGTGTTAAAAATTGGTATCAGAGCCCGATTGTCATTTTTGTACATATCATTTTACTGGATTTCAAAATGTTTTGCGAAATGTTTTTAAAAAGCCACGAGACTGTAGCACACATGTATTGAAATTTCTAGTGGGGTTTAGAGCTATGGAAACTAATAGTAGTTAATTGTGTATAGCAGCCAGTACCAAGGAGGATGATTACTAGAGCTCTTGGTCGCAGAATGAGTGGATGCTCTCGTTCCACTAGTTGTACGCAGTCTTAATCATCTGGACGAAGATCGTGAAGTGAAATAGATAGAAATGTCATGAGAGAAATGTTGAGAGAGCTATTAGCATAAAGCAGATAACATGATCAAGAGGAGAGTTCAGCGACACCACAAGTACCGGTGCAGGCACCGACACCACCACCAGTATAGCCACCTGCTCCACCACAAGTACCGTTTCCACCACCACTAGTGTTTAATCAAAGGCATGTGGAGATGTCAGAATATTTCTATGTCATGGATCACATGACTAAATAGGGTACAAAGTTATTTCGTCGCGGTGCGATACCTCCCATGAAGGCAGAGGAATGTATATTTCGATTAGAGCGGAACTTTCGATCATCTAGATTTTAAGATGGATATTGTGCACCACTATTTGGAGGGAGAAGCGGTGTTTTGGTGGGACGAGATTCAGAGGGAACGTCCAGATCATATGTTTTCTTAGGATGAGTTCAAACAACGTTTTGAGTTGAAATATATACCACACGCTGCTCGTGAAGAGATGAAGTTGGCATTTCTACAACTCACACAAGGTGTTCATACTGTTGCTTAATATTATGAGACTTATTTGGAGTTATCACGGTTTGGGGCCAAATCAATAACCTTGGAAGTTCTCAAGGTCAACAAATTTTTGCAAGGACTACGATCGGAGATCAGACGCATGATTGAAATAATCAAGCATGGATAATTGTTTGAGCTAGTTTAGAATGCGCAGTTGGTAGAGAAGGGACTCATCGAGGAGGGCATCTTGAAGTCTTCGGATGCCAAGGGGAAACAGGTTGTCCAACATATGCGGGGGAGATCAGATCAGAGGAAAGCAGTTCAGACACGTCCTATCGTATCAACATCGATGTACCCATGTCATCATTGTGGTTGTGAGCATGTTAAGGCATGCCAAAGATTTGATAGGCGTGTAGAATGCTTTCGATGTAGAAGTTTAGAGCACCAGTTTCGTGATTTCCCCCAGCAAGTGGGAGGAACTATGAGGCGAGGAAAATTTGACGGATGTTTCCGCTGTGGTAGTATGGATCATTTTCCAAAGGATTATCCGAGGCCACCGCCACCACCAGCGGGTCTAACGCCACAGGTTAGAACTAGGAAGTTTGAAGAGCATGCATCAAAACGTAGGGTTGTACAACCACGAGTATATGCCATGGGAGGTTGCGAGGATGAACGTGAGGGTCAAGAAGGAGAAGCTCAACCTATCGCCGGTATGTCATTTTTTTAGTATAATATGTGTGTATGCCTTACATATAATAATTGTCTAAGTAGAAAGCCATCACTCTTCGATTTCGACGTCCTAGAAACCAAGTGCGGATCTATTAAAAAAAAAAGAGGAAGAAAAGAGAATAAGAACAAGAATACGAGTCTAATGATATCTCAAGCTTAGGGGAATCGGTATGGAGATTGCTTGGACGTTGTCTAGGGTATGAAATAGACTTAGGTTATTGGTAGGATTGCATGTCTCGTGACTTTCGGTTGATAGAAGTCTGAACTAGGTACGCTTATGCTTACGTTCATGCAACACGTTGTTTTGCATGATGACTAATCCTTCGAAGTATTTGTGCTAGTGTCCATTGTTGTTTAACTCTTCTTGTATTGGACTCTAGATTTGCTCGAGGACGAGCAAAGAGTAAGTCTGGGGGAGTTTGATAACATGTAATCCGTCATAGTATTTTCATGATTCTTAGGTTTAGTTTTGATTAGATTTCTTGGACTCTACCGACTTATTGAGTTTATTCGAGGATGTCATCAACCATTTCGTGTTTTGTGTAGGAAACGAAGACATGAAGCAAAACACGAGTGATTACGGCAAATCCACCCCGAAAACGTGATTAAGTGACAAGATACAACATGTTCACGACCACGGATCCAAATGGAACACCCAAGCATCGAGCGAAAGGAGCGGAAACAACAAGTGAACATAGCCCGCTCGGGCATGGAAGAGGACCCGCTCGGGCTAAAGTTGCGCAGAATTTCCAGAAAACTTCACACGACCCGGGCATGAAGAGAACATGATCGGGTAGCTTAGCCCGCTCGGGCTAGAACCTCTACACGCTCGGGCTGATGGATGCATGACCGGGTGAAACATGTGCCCGCGCGGGCCGCCTTTCTCGGAACAACCTACTTTGAGTGTTTGAACGGGAAAATAAAGAGAAAGGAAGCGATCTAGGGCAGAGGAGACGAGGCACAGACCACAGAAGGGACCCAAAGACACACCAGAAAGAGGAGAAAACACGGTTGAAGACTTTGGCCACCTAAAGGATTCATCCGAAGCCAACGCTCGGGATGATAGGGGAGATGAACATTTACTTCGTTTTTGTTTGTTTCTCTATGTATTCTGAGTAGATCTGTTGTCATGGGTTAGGGATGCCATTGTAATGGATAGTTTGATTCATTAATGCTTGATTTCGTTTTTGTTCAATTGAATGGTTCGATAGGTTATAGATATGTGCGTAATGCCTTCATACGTTGTTGATTTAATGCTTGAGTAAGACTAGATCTATTCGACTGAGATTAGGCACATTTGAGAGAGATTAGAGATTCGTCTAGGCTTGGAAGAGTCAGGCTTGAGTCTCGGGAATCAACCTTCGAATGAATTAGATTGATGAGAATATGACCGATCGGTTAATCTATTTAGGAACGGTAATAATCGAGGTAGAACTCCTATTGTTCGTCATGCATCTAGGTTATAGATTTACTGCATCAGAAGGTGAGTACATTTATATCTTAGATAGAGGATTTAGGCTTGGAAGAGTCATTTCCGTTTATAGAGGTTGAGTTCCCATCCGACATTAGAGGCCGAATGCATCTAGACGTTCCGCGCTACATCGGAAGATGAGTGACGTTGATTCCCTATGTAGAAGATTTGGGCTTGGAAGAGTCATTTCTAGCATTAGAGGTAGAATTTCATGTTGTTCTTAATGCATCTAGACGTTCCGCGCTACATCGGAAGATGAGTGACGTTGATTTACTAGGTAGAGAATTAGATATTGGTTCCTCATCGATTTATATAAATCGATTTCATGTTCCATAGAAACATCCATTGCATGTTCCGGTATTCCCGAAACCCATGATACTCCATCTTGCCGAGTCTAGCTTCGTTATCTTTCTTTATCTTTATTTTCTAGTTCGATAATCATCTATTGATTGAACTTCTTCTCATGACATCTTAGTTCTAACGTTGCACTAGTCCTCAGAGTTCGACCCTTGTACTACACGAACCGTATACTTGCGGTAGAGTGGTCTTGAAAATATAAAACTCTAATTTTCGATCATCGGTACCCATGTCATCATTGTGGACGTGAGCATGTTAGGGCATGCCAAAGATTTGACAGGAGAGTAGAATGCTTTCGACGTGGCAGTTTGGAACACCAGATTTGTGAGTGTACCCAAAAAGTGGGAGAGACTATAAGGCAAAGACAATTAGACAGATATTTTCGTCGTGGCAGAATGAATCATTTTCAAAGGGATTATCCGAGGCCACCACCCCCATCACCATCACCATTGGGTTCAGTGCCACAGATTAGGGCTAGAAAACCTAAAAAGCATGCATCGAAGCATAGGGCAATACATCCGCGAGTATATGCCATGGGAGGTTACTAGGATGAATGTGAGGGTCAAGAAGGAGATGTTCAACCTATCGTCGACATGTCATTTTTTAATATATTTGTTTGTGTATACCTTACAAGAAAATCCTTTCGTCCACCAAATGTCGGAACATAATATCCAACTAAACCTCTAATAAATATATTGATAATTGAAGTTCCTTCCAAATCGAAACATTTATCCATTCGCCTTTATGGGAGGTATCACTCCTCTACATTATATATTGGTTCCAAATCTAGCCATGTGATTCACGACATAGAAGTAAGTTGACATCTCTGTTTGCCTCTAATTTATCAGAGTAAGAGGTAGCAGTGTCTTCAATACTGATAATAGTATCCCGAACTCTCATTTTTGTCTATGTCGTCAACCTTTCAGTAATAGCTCTCATAAGACTTCTCTTATGACCTTCATAATAACCCAATAACATTTGTCCATTCAATGACAAAAAGTCTAATAAACGTCCTCCTTGATACTGTCCACAAAACATGGTTAGTCACTTTACTTTCCACAACTTAGAACCCCAACTTAACGCTACAAGTCATGCGTGCTACGGTCTCAACGTTATATTAAAACATTTCGTAAAACACTTTGAAATCCCATGAAAACAATAAAATACAAAAAGGACAAACAAAGCTCAGATATCAATTTGTAACACCCCTATCTCCCACTCTCGAATGTGTAACATAAAATAAATATTTGTTATTCTATAGACACATAAATAACTCTGATCAATCCGATTGAATATCCACAGTCTAAGACTAGTACCACACCGGATTATAACTCACAGAGTCCACACGACTCTAGTTTGGGCATATGCTCGCGAAGTCCAGACGAACTCAACACACTAAATATCTCGCAAGATCACAACATACCTTAACCATCAATATAATATAACAGTCCGTCGCTCAAAAGGTTACCACAATCCCAGCACGGTACGAGTGTCGCAATACTAACATCGTCAACCTAATACTCCTCACGTATAAACTCTCACTGACACACTCTACCCACCTCAACTGAGTATCTTGAGTTTAAAACTAACACCACACTAGATCATAACACAGAGTCCACACGACTCTAGCTCGGGTATACACTCGCAAAGTCTAGAGGATCCCAGCTGATCATCTCGTTTTCGTACACGTTTTTCGCATGACTTTAGAGATATTCGTATGATAATTGTGTTGTTTACGTGTGATTTTGAATCAGTTTTACTTGTTTTGAGGCGTATTTGGTTCGTTTTGGAGCTAAAGAACGGGACAAATGAGAGTGTCGAAGATCATAACGGAGCAAACGGGACAAGAAATGACAAGCAAATGCCGCAAAACTACCTTACATCCAGTAGCACAATCGGGTGAATGGAAGAAAAGAGCTCGGACAACTAAAATCTAGCGTCCAACCGAGCACCTTAAACAACCCGATCGGGCTCACCAACCAGAACATCCCCGAAGAGAACACACGCCCCCAGACAACTTCATAGCCCGGAAGATCTCTAGTGCCTACATAAAAAAATTCAAGAAACTAACGACCACATTGGTCAACGGTCAAACTGTTGAACCAAGCCCCCAACCACCCTACTTCCTAAACAAGTAGATTAGCCTACTCCATGAGTCATCGTCGATGCCACCCCACTTGAAGTGAGCATCGAGACGTGAAATTGGACGTGGCACGAAACTCAAAGTTCACATGCAGCCTACAACTGAGTGTAACATTTTAGTCTACATGTCCGCACAGTGACCTAATGACAGAGGGTTACTTTGGAGAGGTGGAGAGGCTAATGGACAGCTGGAGATCGTGTACGATGATGATGACTTGTGTCTCAATTTTAAGTGGTCGAGACCTGCGAAGCTGAGTCCTGAGTTGGCGACTGCGCACTTTGGGGCTTCCAAATCGCTTCTTGGATCCATAAGTACGTTCTCTAGAGCCTTCGTTGTTGTATGACAAGGACATGGTTGAGGGAATATGGTTAATTATATCGTTTGGGAAAGATCGAGGTAAAATAAACAGCAAACAGATTGGATGGAGATACCCCAAATGTCGGTAACATTGGAAAGATTCGAACATGACAGAGCATCAAATATAACGAAATTCCAATTGGAGCTAACAAAATCGGAAAATATCACCCCATGTAACTAAGTTTAGGCCTCGGCCACCGGGAAATCAAAGACGATGTCCTTGCCCGTCAGCTTCTTGTATACGGCTGAGAAGGCCTCGAGCTTGTATTCGGTGTTGTTCCTTTCCTTTGGGTCCAAGAACACCTTAATTGGACAATGCTGGCAATTAGAATTGAGGTTTCTCAGAAACAATGTGGATGTACTTTAGGGATCTTTGGCTTACCTTCATGATCTTGGATCCGTCGAGTCTGTACCTCACACGCTTCCCGACGATCTCGGCAGGCAACACAACATCATCGAGTATGGCTTCATGGACTGCAGTCAGGGTACGGCTGCGTGGTCTCTTGACAGCAGAACCCTTCTTAGGAGGCCTCACGATCCTCCTCGTGGCAATGAGAATCACATCCTATTCAGACCAGGAGCACAACAAGGTTGTCAGTAAACTTAATAGGCAAGAAAGTAGATTACATTACTTTTAATGGGTTAATGCCAAAATCACATTCACTTATCCAACTTTAACCATGGCTCACAAAGTAACTCCACAGATCAGGACACAAACAGCAGAGAGGGGACACAAGCAATGGGAGTCAAAGCATAAAGAAAGTTCTATTCACCTTTCCACTGAACTTTTTCTCAAGTTCACGGACAAGCCTGACATGGATCTTCCTGTAAGCCTTCCTCAATCTGTATGGGACATTGATAACCACAGCCTTGCGTCCCCCGGAAACATCAACTTGACTGCACACATGAGACAAATTCAATACTTCGGACGAGAGAAGAAAACAATCCAATCTTTCCAACAAACAGAGAGAAAAGAGTACTCACGCTGCTGAGTTGATGTAAAGGTCCTTCAAGTCACTTTTCAACTCTTGGTTGGTGTTCTCTAAATCAAAGAACGCCTACAGTAACAAAGAGAAGTCATGCTTCAGAAGCCTAAACTTGACCAGAGTCAGTACACATAAGCACAACGAGCAATGGATAGACCAACCCACCTGAGCGACTTGCTCATCAAGCTCGGTGATTTCAGCACCTTTATCTTTGTGAATTTTGTGCTGCGCGGAAAACATCTTACTCAGATGCGACTTAGCAACCTCAAGCTCTGAAAAACAAACAGTTCAAACAGTCAGAAATCAGGTCGGTGACTGAGCTCAAGCTCTTTAGTCACTTTGTTTTCGCAATGTAAGGTTGTCGGATGATCGGTCTCAACAAACAGAGACACGCAGGCTCAATTAAACGCAAGTTACATCCTTAACACCAACCAACACTACTGTAACCCAACACCAGACACGGACAACAAACTCAGACGGACAAACAAGGTAAGCAACACAAGTACAAACGACCTATTCGTTCGATGTAACACTGGAAGTACAACGTATAAGTAACGCCACATTCATATTTCCGATCAAATTAGCGACTCGAAGAGAAATGTGAGCCGACAAACAACAAATCGTGCAGAACTACCATTTAAAGTACATGAAATCCCGATTTTCCAGGAAAATATACACTCGGAAAGGATAGGGATCGACGAACACGCAAGCAGCAGGAAAGAATCTAGATAAACGCAATTAATTGTTCATCGGATGGAACCGCACCTGGGACAGAAGCTAGGGCAAACGGCAGCCGGAGGAAATCAGAAAAACCCTAGAGGGTAGAAAGCAGGTGGGGGTGAGAGTTTATAAACAAATAATGAACGGTGCCGATGGATAAATTGCCACGTGTACGGTGGGGATTACATTTAGATAAAGGATAATGGATAGAATATGAACCGTCCGATACAGTCACGTTTCCGATCTCACGTGTTAGTGGCCGTAGCGGAACACCGCCCGAGAATGCCCGCAAGACAGAGATCGATTCGAAGCTGCTTGCCGTCTCTATGCCGCTTCTCCTTTTTCGAATAAACCCCAAATCACGACAGAATCAGAAGGGGCAGCTTGAAGGAAAGAAGCTAAAACCCTAATTCATCGAGATTTTTGCCAACGGATGTTATGAGGTGGATTTGTCTGAGTTTCTATTGAGTTCACAGGATGTTTCAGAATGATCAAATGGGTTCCTGAAGAAAAGCTGATTGATTTCAGGTGGGTTTATGGGAATGTTTGAAATTTAGTCGGCTTTGATTCATATAATCGCTCCCAGTGTCCTCGCTGCTCTTTTTGCTCTATGCTTAGTTTGCGCTATTAGCTGTATTATTGTGTTCCTTGGTTGTTTTGTATTGTTCCAGTGAGCTTAGATGATGATCAATGATGAGTCAGGGTATAATCTCTCTGTACCTTTTTGGATTTGGGATTTGTGTCTATATCAGAAGTAGCTATGGCTGAATTGCTAGGTGGAACATGACAATATGGTCAAGGCCTGATTCTCTTGAGGATTGATGGTTTCACAGAGCTATTTGACAAATCGGGCTGATGGGGAAATCTGATATTTCGAGCAAAACCCGGAATATGTTGGAAGGTCTAGTTGGAGATAGCTCACTCAAATGGTTACTGGGGAAGCGAAGTTCCTTCGATGAAGAAATTGAGGAGATGGAAAGGTCTCCTTCCGCAGGGGCGAATTGGATACACGAGCTTTCTCCTGTGGCCAATGTGGTTGTCCGGAGATGCTCAAAGTAAGTATCATTCAGTTTGGATGATTAGCTGGTACTGTTGAATGTATCCTGAAAGAAACATTTACCGCAGAATACTCGGCATTTCTTCAAGCGAGCTGCACGAAAGTTTCAAACGAGAGACCCCTGAATCCTTAAAGCATCCTTCACGATTTGCTAGGAACTTTCTCGAGTACTGCTGTTTCAGGGCACTTGCTCTGTCTGTCCAAGTCACTGGTCATCTTGCTGACAAGAATTTCCGGCGTTTAACCTTCAACATGATGGTTGCATGGGAGGTCCCTGCCGCTGCTAGCCAATCATTACTCAGTGTAATTTCCGTTTTTCATTTCTTCTTGGGTATTTTAAGTTGTATCTAAAAGAGCCTTCCTTTTGATATCATTCTTTGTTTGCTGAAAATCAGTTAGATGATGATGTAACAGTGAGTCTAGAAGCATTCTCCCGCATTGCTCAAGCAATTCCAATTATCGCTGATGTGATCATCTGCGAGAATTTGTTTCAAGTGCTGACATCATCAACTGGCGGTCGGCTTCAATTCTCTGTTTATGACAAGTACTTAAATGGGCTAGAAAGGTAAGGTGACTGAACAATTTTGTCAATTTTTATTTCTGGATTAAGTGTCTAAACATTGTTATTGTTTATTCGCTTATAGAGCGATAAAGAAGCTGAAGAATCAATCCGATTCATCTCTTCTTTCCGGTGTTCGATCGAAAGGAGAAAAGATTTTGGAAGTGGATGGGACTGTGACTACGCAACCTGTTCTTGAACATGTGGGCATGTCTACATGGCCAGGTCCAGTTCTTAGACGAAGGAATCTCATTACTTTAATAATCCTCGATCAATACTTACAAATTGTACCCCACATTTCTTTCTTTCTTTCATGGTTACAACCCAGGTCGGCTAATCCTTACTGATCATGCCCTTTACTTTGAGGCTCTTCGTGTCGTGTCTTATGACAAGCCCAAGCGATATGACTTGTCAGAAGATCTAAAACAAGTCGTAAAACCCGAGTTAACTGGTCCTTGGGGCACTCGGCTTTTTGATAAGGCGGTCTCTTACAAGTCCATTTCCTTGTAAGGCATGATTATATGATTTCTCTTTCTCTTCAAATGGCCAGAGAATGTCTATCTTTTGTTGAAGCGAATTTATCAAATTTTTAGCTTTTTGAGGCTCATCAGAATCAGTAGTAATGGTTTATGAGGCTTGTTCTTGCCTTAACCCTATCACTCTTTCAACCGTAGAATAGAACAGACTCTTTTGTGTCACTTTCCCTTAACATTTGCAGCTTTCCATTGTTCTTCTTGTAGATTAGAAGCAGTCGTAATGGAGTTCCCCGAGCTCAAAGGCCACACACGTCGTGATTACTGGCTCGCAATAATCAGGGAAGTGTTATATGCTCACAGATACATTAACAAGTTCAAGATCACAGGTACAGCAAAGGAAGAAGCACTCTCTAAGGCCGTGCTCGGTGTTTTACGTGCTCAGGCTATTCAAGAAATGGGTTTTACAAATCCTGCACACTACGATAATCTTCTCCCATTTAACCTCTGCGATCAACTTCCGGGGGGAGATCTGATTCTTGAGACGCTTGCAGAGATGTCGAATTCAAGAGAGCTTGATCGTACCAACAGAACTGAAGATGAAGGTATTATTGCATATCCTGCGGCTAACATATTTCTAGTCTCAAAATTGCATATGCACGATACACACGATTACCCCTTAAGAAAAACATTTTGCATAACTAATCGTGATTTACATGTATTTTGTTTTCCAACAGGAACATCGTACTCAATCTCAGCTTCGGACATGGTTTCACAGTTAGGTTCTGTGTTCGGTGCGACAAGTCCAAGGAGCAGAATGAGCGGAAGGAGTAGACTTGTGGTGGGCGAGCTCGTGGTAGGAGAGATGAGTCCATTGGAGAGAGCGGTGAAGGAATCACGGAAGAACTACAAGAAAGTGGTGATGGCGCAGGAGACTGTCGATGGAGTCAAAGTGGACGGCATTGACACCAACATGGCTGTGATGAAGGTAATCTTTTTAGTGGCCAATGGGAGAAATTTCACCGTGCAATCTTTACGTTGAGGAGTTTCTTTTTGGTTTTTGTTGTCTGTTTTCAGGAACTGCTTCTTCCAGTAATGCAATTCGGAAACTGGCTCTTATCGCTTGCGTATTGGGATGATCCGATGAAATCTTTAGTCTTCTGTGTCATCTGTACCTTCATAATTTGCAGGTAATTTACGACATTTTGGAAAATGGGTCCCCGCCTGTTTGTATGTATGACTGATTTCATTCATTTTGATTACAATATTCTGAAAAGTTTTTGCTTTCCACCGTGTGTTCCGTTGTTCGAAGGGGGTGGCTTGGCTATATCTTGGGGACGGGGTTCCTCTTCTTCGCGGTCTTCATGGTTCTCACGCGTTGTTTCAACAGAGAAAAGCCTGAGATCGAGCTAAAGGTGATGGTGCCGCCCCCTATGAACACCATGGAACAGCTTTTGGCGGTCCAGAACGCAATCTCACAACTCGAACAACTTATCCAAGACGGCAACATCGTGCTCCTCAAGTTCCGAGCTTTACTGCTCTCCCTTTTTCCCCAGGTCTCACTTCTCTTGATTCTTACCAAACATGTTTTTCGCTCGTAAAAGGATGTTTCGCGGATCAAAAGTCTCGAGCATTGTGGAAACAGAAGAAACTTGAATGTGTTCTTGCGGAAACAGGCGAGCGAGAAGTTTGCAGCTGGGATGGTGATGGTGGCGTTGTTGATGGCTTTCGTGCCCGGGAAGTACTTGTTGCTGCTCGTGTTTATGGAGGTCTTCACGAGATATTCGCCACCGCGGAGAGCTAGCACAGAGCGGCTGATGCGGCGGCTGAGGGAGTGGTGGTTCAGCATACCGGCGGCTCCCGTGCTTCTTGAACGGCAAAAGGAAGAAGATAAGAAGAGGAACTGAATACACACACCGTTTCTGCACTGCTTGAAATGAAAGAAAGAGAGCTGTAAATTACATGTAAACAAGACTGATGTAAGTTAGCTAATCCAGTCTTCACTTGTAGATTCTTGCAAGTTCGTTCGTTCATTTATTGCTTTAGTGAAAATATCAACAAGTTGATATGAGTTACTTGTATATACCGTTGCAATGGTTATGTCACTTATCTTCTCGCGGATAATGGGGAGGTCAGTGAAGCAAGTGGATTTTTGGCTTCTACTAGCCCACATTGGTTGCGGGTGATGTGCATCCGAATCTTGTTTTCGTTGATTAGGAAATGATAGAAATAGATGGAAGTCAGTTCCACAACTTTCCAATTGCTAGCGACAATCTATGTTATGCCTCACCATGTCGTGAAGACGTCAGAAATTCCCGCTAATCTTTGAAGAAACACCTCGAAACTTTATGACGTCACAATCAAGGTGGTTATTTGATTGATAAGTCAAAATGAATGTTTAAGCATCGAATCCCACAGACGAGAGTTAGAACTCTCGACAAAAACAAGGAATAAATCCTCTTAATTTACTTGACAAAGAAGCATGCCTTTATTCAACGAAATGTTTGTCTATTTATAGGTTAAAAATGATCGGAATTCAAAATGATTATATTTAAAGAATGCAAACTCCTACGCGGTCAAATGTCGGATTTTGAGGTGAGTTGGAAAGTGCTCTCTTGACTTTGACCATTGATTCGAGGATTTGACCGAATTTAAGAGTCATTTGATTGAATCGACTCTTTGGCGCTTATAAATGTCACGATCACCTTTTCTCTCGGCATCTCGTCCTCACAGACATTTCTTTTCTTGAACGCGGCACGAACCATGGTTGAAAAGGCGTTCTTCAAAATCTTAGCTCCAGCTCTAGTGATCGATCCTCTTATTTAAAGATCTTCACTCCCTTCATTCGGATCCTCGCGTGCTCGTGGCGCATTGATGTCCTCATCATTTTCCCCTTCTTCAAAACGATTTGTCCTCAAATCTGTATCTTCATGTGCCACAAAAGGAGAAAGATCAGCAACATTAAAAAAAAGTCAAGCTAATATTAGTCTCACATGGTAGTTCAATCTTATATGCATTGTTGTTGATCCGCTCAAGTACACAAAAAGGCCCATCCCCTCGAGGCATAATAAGTTTTGACTTTCGCTCTTTCGGGAACCATTCTTTTCGTATATGTACCTAAATCAAATCCCATGGTTTGAAGATTATCTCTCTGCGCCCCTTATTAGCTTGTCGTGCATATTGGTCTGTCTTTTTCTCGATGTTCCGCATTGCCTTCTCGTGAATCTATTTCACGAACTCTGCCTTTTTATTTCCATCAAGATTAGTAAGTTCAGACATTGGTAAACACATTAGATCCAAAGGCNGCCTTTTTATTTCCATCAAGATTAGTAAGTTCAGACATTGGTAAACACATTAGATCCAAAGGCGTCAAAGGATTAAAACCATTAACAATTTCAAAAGGCAAAAACTGTATCGCGCTATGAACAACTCTATTATAGCAAATTCAACATGGGGCAAACATTCTTCTCAAGTTGTAAGATTTTTCTTAATCAAAATACACAATAAGGATGAAAGAGTTCGATTGACCACTTTAGTTTGTCCTTCTATCTATGAATGACAAGTCATTGAAAACAACAATTTTATTCCAAGTTTTGACCAAAGCGTCTTCCAAAAATAGCTAAGGAACTTAGTATCCATATCACACACAATAGTTCTAGGCATTCTATGCAACCAAACAACCTCTCTAAAGAATAAAGATATGTGATGCATCGTCAATTTTTCGACTAGGAAAGAAGTGTGCCATCGTGGAGAATTTATCAACAACCACAAATACAAAATCTTTACCTATTTTGGTCCGATGAGATCCACGGAAATATATATCCATGGCTCACTAGGGATTGGCAAGGAGAGTACTTACCGTGCGACTGTAGCATAGATTTCGCTTTCTTACAGGCCACGCACTTGCCACAAGTTCTTTCAACATCTCTCCTCATGTGTGGCCAATAGAAATATTCCTGCAACATTAAAAAAAATTTAACCGCCAAAGTGACCCATCAATCCACCTCCATGTGCTTCTTTCACTAACAAATCTCTCATAAAACAATTTGGATTGCACAACTTATTCTCATGAAACAGAAATCCTTCGAAGCGGTAATACTTACCTTGGGCAGCCTTTGCACATGACTCAAATATTTCACTAAAGTCATTGTCAGTTGCATATAGTTCATTCAAATTCTCAAAACCAAGTATTTTTGCATCCAAAGAAGAAATTAGTGCATAACGTCTAGAAAGTGCATCAACAACAACATTCTCCTTACCTTGCTTATACCTAATCACATACGGAAAGGTTTTGATATACACCATCCACTTTGCATGGTGACAATTCAACTTGTGTTGTCCGTTCTATGAATAATGAATTCGAATTGTATACCAATTAAAAGCCTTGAACGACTATATGTATAAGAGGTTAAAGATTTAACCTAATTAAGGAATAGAAAATTACAACAATACCCTTAATACAATAATATCCTAATATCCTTCATACGCCCCCACAAGATGAATCACACGAGGTGATTCCAATCTTGGAACATAACTCGTGGAACTGTAATCGCGCTAGAGGTTTGGTGAGGATGTCAGCGAGTTGGTCTTTGGAGTGCACGTGAGAGACTCGAAGAGTACCAGCTTCAATTTGGCCACGGACAAAGAAGTAATCAAGTGCGAGGTGCTCTACGGGAGTGAAAAACCGGATTGGAGCTGAGATAAGTAGCTCCAATATTATCACAGTAAATAGTCGGAGCCGACGTGAGGATAACACCAAGTTCCATGAGAAGATTGCCTAGCCAACAAATTTTGGCCGAGGTGTTGGCAACGGACCGATATTCCGCCTCGGTGGATGATCGTGAGTGGTCATTTTGTTTCTTGGAGGACCACGATATCGGATGCTTGCCAAGATAAACAATGTATGCTCTCGTGAATTTGAAGTCAGATGAGTCTCCAGCCCAATCCGCATCGCTAAAAGCATGAAGAGACAAAATGTTTTGAGCTGCAAGAAAGATACCTTGTGCACGAGAGCTAGCAAGATAACGAAGCACACGTTTGGCGCATAGCCAATGCTCATCCGTGGGTTGATGCATGAACTGAGACAATTTGTTGACAGCATAGCTCACATCCGGACGCGTGAGGGCAAGTTATTATAGGCTCCCAATCACTTTTCGGAATTCGGTTGGGTCGGAAAGAGGTGAGCCCGAGGAAACGGTGAGCCGTGAGGTCGATGGCAACGGTGTAGAGACAGACTTCACATCATTCATGTTTGTCCGAATGAGAAGGTCTATGATATACTTCCGCTGCGACAAGTGGAGACCCTGTGGTGTCCTCGTGGCTTCAATTCCCAGAAATAAGGTGAGAGCACCAAGGTTTTAATGGAGAACCGAGACACCAACAAATTGATGAAGGTCTGAATGTGAGTGGAGGAAGAACCGGTGATGATCATATCATTGACATAGATGAGAACATAAAGCTTTGTGGTTGGCGTGTTGAGTACAAAGAGTGAAGCATCCACAAGAGAATTCTTGAAGCCACTGCTAAGCAAAAAAGTCCGTAATTCAGAGTACCATGCACGAGGTGCCTGCTTGAGACCATAGATAGCTTTCTGGAGTTTGCAAACGTGAACAGAGTGATCCTTGTCAATAAATCCAGGTGGTTGCTCTATGTATACATCTTCGGTGAGTTTGCCTTGGAGGAAGGCATTGTTGACATCAAGCTGATTTATATACCATCCGTTGGAGACCGCAAGGCTAAGCACGGTACGGATTGTTGCGGGCTTGACCACTGGACTGAAAGTCTCGTGAAAATCCACTCCCGGACGTTGATGAAAGCCTTTAGCAACCAAGCGAGCCTTGTAGTGATCAATTGAACCATCGGGTTTTCGTTTGATACGAAAAACCCATTTGCATCCAACAATATTGTTTGCGGTTTGAGGAGGTACAAGTTCCCATGTCTCGTTGCGTAGAAGGGCATTGAATTCATCACTCATGGCTTGTCTCCATTTGGTGTTGCGGAGGGCTTGTGTTGCTGTTGCGGGTTCAGTTTCATCAAGAGAACCTGTACACACATGCGCAAACGGAGGATTAGATCGAATGGCATTGGCCTTGCTGCGGGTCACCATTGGATGCACGTTTTGAGTGGCTAGTTCCGCCACGGTAGGAGCACGGGCCGCGTCTGAAAGCGGTGCTGGAGTGGTGGAAGGAGAGGAGTCCGCAGCATGGCTAGTGTCCGTGTCACTCTCAACATTGATCAGGGAAGAATCTAGTCTTGGGGGCAGCAATGGAGGAGATGGAGCGTGTGAGAAGGTAAAGGGTTGGATGGGTGATAGAGAAGGACCATTGGAGGATGGGGAGGCGGCGAGTATGTTAGGATGGGTGACGTATTTGGAAAGGTTATCGAAGGGAAATACGGATTCATGAGAAACAACGTGACGTGAGACAAAGACACGGAGTTTGGATAGGTCAAGACAAAGATACGCACTTTGGGTGTTGGAGTAGCCAAGGAAGACACAAGGAGTGAATCTAGGGTCTAGTTTGTGAGAAGCATAAGGACGTAGCCAAGGGTAGCACAAACAGCCAAAGATTTTAAGTTTATGGAGGTCGGGTGGTGTTTGGAAGAGAGTTTCATAGGGTGAGGCATAGGAGAGGAGAGGAGTTGGCATGTGGTTTATAAGATAAACCGCGGCCGTGAAGGCATAGGACCAATAGGGTATTGGTAGGGAGACATGCATAAGAAGAGATAATCCGGTCTCGACAATGTGACGATGTCGGCGTTCGGATATCCCATTATGCTCGGGGGTGTGTGGAGGGGTTGTGTAGTGTGAGATGCCATTCTCCGAAAGGAAAGATGCAAGGGCTATGTATTCCCCACCGTTATCAGTGTAAAGATTGACGATTTTAGTGTTAAACTTGGTTTCAACAAGAGATTTAAAAGCAATGAAAGTTGTTCAAACTTGTGATTTTTTTTAGCGGATAAAGCCAAGAATAACGCGTAAAATGATCAACAAAAAGAACATAATACTTGAAACCATCCGTAGAAACAATGGGAGATGTCCATAAATCAGAGAATATAAATTCAAGTGGACGGGAAGAAACAATAGATGACTCATGAAACGAGAGTTTGTGACTCTTACTACTAAGACAAGAATTGCACGGAGAAACTAAAGACTCTCGAACTAGTGGAATTTGAACCTTGGACAAGGCGTGTTTGAGGATGGGTAGTGACGGATGTCCTAGACGTGAATGCCAAGTGGAAATGGTGGGCTTAAGGGTAGAGAAGGCAACGGTGGGTGTGGTATTGGTGGTAGGGGACAGCCACACATAAACTCCATCCTTAGTGTTTCCTTGAAGAACCGGCGCCCCCGTGATTAGATCCTTCACTTGAAACATATGAGGAAAGAATTCAACGAAAACACCATTAGACTTGCATAAACGATGAACCGAGACCAAGTTCTTATGCATGGAGGGAACACAAAGCACACTATCAAGCATAAATGAACGAGTCGGTAAGGAGAGCGAAAAAGAACCCGTATGAGTGATGAGTTGTCCGGAGCCATCGGCTATGGTGACTTCCTCGCCTTCTTGATATGGACTGTGGAGTGACAGATGCTGCAAGTCGGATGTAATGTGATGCGAGGCACCACTGTCAAGAAGCCAACTCGAGGTGTCATAGGTGGGATACGTAGCAACGTGAGTAGCGGGCGGCCACGGACGTTGAGGGGGTGTCCACCGGTTTTGGATCGGATCCGAGGATGAGCTCTTGGATATGAGTCAAAATTGGTTGCAGAACTTCGCACTGTGTCCTTGAGTTCTACATGCTTGACAACGGCCTCGGTAGCCTCCCGTGGAGCTCCTGTTTTTGTTGCGACTCCATTGAGAATTAGGGTTTCTTTGTTTAGGACGGGCAGCGGCAAGGAGAGCAGTGACAGGTAGGGCAGTGGCTAGCGGAAGGAGTTCCACGGCAAGTTTCGCCTCATGATTGAGGAGTTTTTCGTGCAGCTCTTGAATGGAGATTGTTGTATCCTTTGCATTGATCACATCAGCCACAGGTTTGTACTCCTCCGGCAGTCCATCAAGGATGGCTTCAAGAACATCCTCGTGATCCATTGGTTTCCCAAGGAGTGAGAGTTCGTCCGTTTTGGTGGTGATGAACAGAAGGTATTCTTCCACTGATTGAGACTGACACAACGTTTGATTTGATCTCGTAGCTGTTTGACATGACCACGAGAAGCTTTGCCATAGATGTTGGCTAGGGTTCGTCAAACTTCTCGAGTTACCTCAATCCCAATAAAATATTTTAGTTCTCTAAGGTCTTTTATATCAAAAGTGTTCTTAAGAAATATTTATATTTATAGTTCCTCCTTGGTCATTCAAGGAATATATAATGTCATTAACATAAATAAGAAAGGCAACTATACTTGATTCCCCTTAAATAGTTAAATACTTCCAGAATTTTGACTTATGATTGATAACAATAGACAAAACAATATAAATCGTATGAAGTTTAGAACGAGAGCAAATGTGTCAATGTAATCTCCGCCATAGGCTTGAGTGAAACCCTTTGCAACAATGCGATCTTTATATCTCTTGATTTTTCCGTAACTATTGTTCTTGATTTTGTAAACCCACTTGCATCCATAACCTTTTTATTTTTAAGTAGAGTTACTGTGTCTCATGTATAATTCTTCTCAAAGGTCGTTATTTCCTCCACCTTTGTAGATTGTCATTCTTCTTTATCATATTCTTCTTTATCATATTCTTCTTTATAAATCTTACTAAAAAAGGCTTGATGATTAGTAGGAAGGTGAGATAAAACACATAACTCTTGCATTGGATGAACAGTAGCAAGATTATTGTAATACACCCTTTGATACACGCCTCAAGACTTGAACTCAACATGTAGAGGATGAACTCTTTTGCTCGATCTCTCGTGTAGTACTCTTTGGATTGTGAAGGATCTCTTGACTGACCTAGGAGTATTCTTCAAGAGTTTCTCCAAATAAAATTGGATGATTTGAACACACGAGGCGAAAAAAATCTATGGGATGAAAAAGATGGACAAATAATGTTTTGATAGAATGAAAGATACCATAAGACCATAAGAGGTGTGGAAGCCTCTTGATATGGTCGAAAATTATTTCAAATGGCCTCGGAACAAACTGAAGACACCAAGCTCTTGATAAACGATCAATGAAAAAAGTTTATTACTTTTGAAAATCAAGTTTGCAGAGTATAAATGGGGTGAAATCATTTATATAAGAAAGATTTTACTTTAAACTTAAATAAATGCACAAATGAAGGATTGAAATCGATCAACTAGTCGTTAGGAATATTTACTAGCGATTAGATATCTTCGTAGGAGGAAAGTGGAGGATTTGGAGGCTTGGGCAATTTTCTAGCCATTGGAAGTGTTAGGAATATATCTTTATCTTTCTTCTTTCCTTATCTGTGTGACTCGAGCCCTTTGGTAAATCTTTTTTTTTATGATCCAATGTATCTCACGCCTCCTAACTATCCTTGATGACTTCTTCCACAAGCTTTTGGCTTATCCACATGCAAGTAGGCCTAAAAAAGTTCCATCCTTTCGGTTCCTTGGTTAAGCTCCTCATCGTTTTGATACTTCTTTGGTGTGGTGTTATTGTTGATGGCCTCTTCACCCTCTTAGACTTCCATTTAGAAGTTGTAAATTTAATTATTGACCTTCGTCGCGGTCATAGGGCATAAGATCTAATGCCTTCACCACACGCATTAGTGTTAGTATTAGTGGTAGGAATTTCATTACTTGAATTCTAAGTTATGAACTTAGATATATCTTGTCAAGATTTATAGAGGAGTGTTAGGAATAATGTTTGGAGTCTGCAAGAACATTTTCTCCATTCTTCACGTAAGTATGTTCTGTAACACCCATATCCCAGAATAACCTTGAGATTAGGAATGTCCACCATCACTTCCAAGAGATGGCTACACGTGTCAATGTTCAAACACAATTATAGTAGAATAAAATAAATACGTTTTCAAATTGAAATTAGTTTGAACCATATAGCAGAAGAAAACGTATAAAATCATAATCAAAATAAATATGAAATTATAGGAAAATTTTTTGTTATATACAATAAAACTTCAATTTGTAATTAATCACAAAAATATCATTAGATTTTATAATTGTGGATTGGCACGAAGGATTTTCACCCGGTAATTATTTTCTCAATACAACACTAATCATCATCGTGTGTACCTCAATAAAAATTATCAAACACTTATATTTATATGAATCAACGTTAAAATAAAATTTCTAATAATATATTCCCCTGTTTTCTTTTCTTTTTTGTAGAGAAAATGAATTATCTAATATGAACACATATCTAAATTCTATTGTTAATAAAGATGGATTAAGATCTTCTAACACAGTTCAGAAGTCTAAAACTCGGTTATGGGATGAAGGAAATATCAATGTTAGTCTATGTGTTAATGCTTCTCATGATTAAAATGAAAAAAGGAAAATGACATTTCAGACAATGTAAAAACTCAAAATAAAAAAATTCGGTGGAAAAGGGATTTCATGCTATGACAAAAGAAAATGGACAAACCTTTAGATTATGAGGCTATACAAGACCTACAAGATCTTGGAAAATGATAAGACACTTAGAATACATAAGAAGAACAATTATCAAGATTTTTCTTGTTTTTTATTTTTTCTTTCTAGGCCCTTAACTACTCCTAGAGTAGGATCAATTCTCACTATGGGTACAAAATCTTGAACAAACATCAGAGAAGATCACAAAGATCAATAAGTCTTTTTGAAATTATGAAAGCAGAGGAGTAGGAACGTCAGAAATATGATCATTCTTGTTTTTCTAATCAGATACTAAGGAAGGTGGTTCTAGAACTGAAAATTTATTTAGGAACATATATGGAACAATCCCTTCATAGTCACATGTATTTTATGTAGAAACTATCATGATTTGAGATGGATGATAAAAAAAATATATTGAGGAAAATTTGGTCAATTTTCAGAAATGTATCGAGGAAAACCTAGACCATTTTTAAAATTTACAAGTAAAGATTGATGAGCCTCACTCTTATCAGGTATCAATAAAGAGTTCAAAGAGGAAAAAAATGGAAGGCAACAATGATCGAGGGAATAGAGTCACTATAAAAGACTAATCAGTGAATAATCTATGAATGAAAATTCTTATTGGATGTAAATGAATATATAAGATTAATAAAAAAAATTCCAAAAGTTGATGAAACTAGATATAAGGCGAGACTAGTGGTTAAAAGCTGTTCTCAGGTGGAAGGAATTGAATATCAAAAGATATTTTCTAATGTGGTCAAACATGTATCCATTAAGATTCTTTCAAGTGTTGCTATATTCAGCCATGAACTCGAGTAATTGAATGTAAAAATAATATTTTTACATGGCAATCTTAATGAAAATATTTTTGATGGATTGGGAGTCTAGTGTAGTTCTATTTTGCAAGTAAATTTCTTCAATAGATGTCTCTATGAGATGAGAATAGAGAACAATTTAACAATCGAAGGCAGAGGGTTAATAATAAAAAGAGACCAAAGAGAAAATTAATTTGATTTTTTAATTTTTATTAATTTTTTATAATTCAAAAATTTTTATTTTGATTTTTATGACGTGGTTGTTGATGTGACATTTACGTTATCGATAGTTAATAGAAAATCAATGATGTATCACGGTGTTAAGAATGAAATAATAATTTGAAAGTTCATATTCAAGTCGGTGTATTATTTTGAATCACTTGACAAGTACAAGAGTTATAATGTGAAAAGAATAAGTGAATATTTTTGTAAAAATAAACAAGTTGAGTCGTTGAAATAAGAGGGAGAATGATGTGAACATAAAAAACACATATCATTCATGAAGGATTGACGACGATCATTGACATCATTCATGATGTGAACATAAAAACACATCATTTATGCATGATTGACGAGGATTACCAACATCATAATATTCATTATTTGGAGCAACAAATCATTAGAATATTTAAGCTAATCAACCACTTGATTTTCTTATTATTTAATGTAGGATTTTGAAGACGTGTTTCCAGAGGAGATTCCCAATAGATTACATCCGGTGAGAGGTATCAAGCATCAAATTGACTTTGTTCCCGGTGCTAGGATTGCAAACAAGTCCGCCTACCGTACCAACCCTGAAGAAACAAAGGAATTGCAAAAGCAAGTGATCGAGCTCATGAAAATGGGTATATTCGAGAAAGCATGTCACTGTATGTTGTGCCGGTAATTAGGGGTGGGCAAAAAACCCGCAGGACCCGTCTCGTCCAGAAACCTGTCTCGAACCCGCAAAAAATTATTTGTACCCATGGGTTCGAGTAATTTAGTTTCAATACCCGCGGGTTCGGGTTCGGGACGGGTTTTGTAGTTTCATAAACGGGTACCCGCGGATACCCGCAAAAAATTACAAATATACCCCTAATTTTATTATTTATTACCTAAATACCCTCTAACCCTAATTTTACAGATACCCTCTAACCCTAATTTTACAAATACCCTTCTCTCTGTTGCACCCTCCTCGCACGACGCCTCCCTCCCATCCGTCCGACCCTCTTGCTCCCTGTTACTCACCCTCTTCGCGCGACGCCTCCCTCTCTGTTGCTCACCCTCCTCGCGCGGCGCCTCTCTCTCTGTTGCTCACCCTCCTCGCACGGCGCCTCCCCCTCTGTTTCTCACCCTCCTTGCGCGGCGCCTCTCTGTTGCTCACCCTCCTCGCGCGACGCCTCTCTGTTGCTCACCCTCCTCGCACGACGTCTCCCTCTCTGTTTCTCACCCTCCTCGCGCGGCGCCTCCCACTCTCTTTTTTTGCGGAACGGGTACCCACAGGTTTGGCGAGTTTTTACGGGTTTTTGCGGGTACCCGAACAGCGGGTATCCACACCTTGCGGGTACGAGTATGGGTACTAAAACCAGTTACCCGTGCGGGACGGGTTTGGATGCACGTAGTGAGATTCTCGCGGGTACCCGCAGGTACCCACCCCTACCGGTGATCTTGGTACCTAAGAAGGATGGCATATGGTGCATGTATGTTGATTGTCGAGCAATCAAAAACATCACGATAAAGTATCACCATCATATACCTCATCTTGATGATATGCTTGATGAATTGCACGGTTCTTTTATATTTTTTAAGATTGACTTGAAAAGTGGATACCGTCAAATTCACATGAGAGAGGGTGATTGGTGTGGTTAATCTCAAGTAATAAATATCTAGACTAACGTTTTTGCAAGATACGGATCGTGTAGTATCGGGGTCAAACACTAAGGAACCGATGTAATAATAAAGCTAGTTAACTAATGAGTAGGACGTGTAAAATCAATAAGTGATTGGAATGAAAGTAAAAGATAAACTAATGTGATAAACTCAATAAACTAAACACCACGGATTTTGAGAGATGCACAATGCATTGAAGTACTAACAAGATCATTGGTCTTAGATATTATCATGAATTCAAGGAATTCAAGCTCTAATGTAGGAACTGACTAACGTAGACTTGTCCACTATCTAGCGTGCACACTACCAATCTTCCGACTGTGTACTCTCACCCGCTAGATGCATTAAGATCGCTATCATAATCCCTAGATTCAATCGACTAACCTGGCGTAGATTCTAAATCGATTGAGATCCTAAATCATGGCTAAGTTCCAAAGTTTAATCCCCTGGCGTGGATTCATTAGACTTCTACAATAATCCATTCATGTTGCCTACAAGAAAGAAAGCATTAAGAACATCTAATCATTCTTAAAATGATCAAATACCATAATCGTTTATTCAAGTTGTGTACATGAATAAAAAGCATTAAGAACCACAAAGCATTAAGCACAAGACATCATTACATATTGGCAAAACTCTCTAACCCGTGGCTATGGATCTACTAAGACATGGACTTAGAAAACAAAACGCAAAAGAAGTCTATCTTAAACATAGATACAGAACAAGATTCCTCCTTATTCTAATACTATAGTCTTCAACAGCTCCTCCGCGTTCCGAGTTCGTCGCCCCCATCTCTATCCTCGTATGCGTTCTGCTCTCTCATTCTCCCTCTACGTGTTGTTGTGTGTAATGTGCTCTGTTCAAACTGATTGTTTTTCCTTTGCCCCTTCGTGCCTATTTCCTCTTCTTCTCTTTTCCTTTTCTTTGGTCCTTTTCTCCTAGATTCCATTTTCTGACAGTTCGCTTGTTTCTATTTTGCTCCAGCGGCCTTATTGTAGGAAGCTGGTGTTTCCATTTTGTTGGTGTTTCCATTTTTCTTGCTCACCGTGCTACCTCTTTTGCTCCAGCCAGGTTTCCATTTTAGGTGAGTCATGCTCTTCCAAGTGTTGTTCCAACCGAAGATTTCCATTTTGCTCCAGCGGCCAACAAGTCTCCATTTCTCTCCAACCGTGTGTCCAAGTGTATTCCAGTCGACTAGCTTCCATTTCGCTTCTTCGAATTATGATTCTTGGATGCTGATCGTGCATAGCTGATAGGAGAATGGTTTTGCTTAGTTTTGTGACATTTGCTCGTGTTAGTGTCTGATATCTTTATTTTGTGCAAATACACGAGAAAATGCTAGAATAGGGTTAAATGATGCGTAATGCTCGATAAAGTCTAAATGAATGATGACACTAACAATAAAAGTGGACGAAAATACTATAACAAAATAGACGTTATCAGTGATGAGTGAAAACCGGCCTTTAAAATAAAGCTAGCATTGCATGAGTGGTTGGTTATGCCATTTGGGTTGACGAATGCACCTAGTAAGTTTATGAGGTTCATGAATCATGTTCTCAGGAAGTTTATTGGAAAATTTGTGGTAATATACTTTGGTGACACATTTGTGTATATCACGTGTCTTGAAGAACATGCTCAACATCTGAAAAATGGTTCTTAACGCATAAAGGGCTGAAAGATTGTTTGATAATCTTAAAAAATGTGTATTTTGCCCTAACAATCTCGTTTTCTTAGAATTTATGGTAAGTGAACATGGAGTACACGTTGATGAAAAAAAGATTCAAGCGATTAGAAATTGGCCAAGTCAAAAAACAGTTTCGGAGGTGAGAAGTTTTCATGGATTGGTAGGTTTCTATCAATGTTCTGTGAAGGACTTCAGCACGATTGCCGCTTCTTTGATTGAAGTAATCAAGAATAATATTGGCTTTCACTGGGTAGAATCTCAAGAGAAGGCTTTCCAGATTTTGAAGGAAAAACTAGCGAATGCTCCTCTTTTGTCTTTTCTTTTTAAAACTTTTGAAATCGGTTGTGATGCTTTAGGAGTGGGAATAGGAGCCGTGTTGATGGAAGAAGGAAGGCCGATTGTGTAGTTTAGTGAGAAGCTGAATAGGGTTCAGTCAAGTTATCCTACATACGAAAATGAGGTGTATGCATTGATAAAAGCATTGTAAACTTGGCAGCACTATCTTTGGCCTAAAGAATTCGTCATCCACATGAATCACGAATCTGTCAAACATTTGAACGGACAACACAAATTGAATTGTCACCATGCAAAGTGGATAGTGTATATCAAAACCTTTCTGTATGTGATTAGGTATAAGCAAGGTAAGGAGAATGTTGTTGTTGATGCTCTTTCTAGACGTTATGCACTAATTTCTTCTTTGGGTGCAAAAATTATTGGTTTTGAGAATTTGAAAGAACTATATGCAACTGACAATGACTTTAGTGAAATATTTGAGTCATGTGCAAAGGCTGCCCAAGGTAAGTATTACCGCTTCGAAGGATTTCTGTTTCATGAGAATAAGTTGTGCAATCCAAATTGTTCTATGAGAGATTTGTTAGTGAAAGAAGCACATTGAGGTGGATTGATGGGTCACTTTGGCGGTTAAATTTTTTTAAATGTTGCAGGAACATTTCTATTGGCCACACATGAGGAGAGATGTTGAAAGAACTTGTGGCAAGTGCGTGGCCTGTAAGAAAGCGAAATCTACGCTACAGTCGCACGGTAAGTACTCTCCTTGCCAATCCCTAGTGAGCCATGGATATATATTTCCGTGGATTTCATCGGACCAAAATAGGTAAAGATTTTGTATTTGTGGTTGTTGATAAATTCTCCAAGATGGCACACTTCTTTCCTAGTCGAAAAATTGACGATGCATCACATATCTTTATTCTTTAGAGAGGTTGTTTGGTTGCATAGAATGCCTAGAACTATTGTGTGTGATATGGATACTAAGTTCCTTAGCTATTTTTGGAAGACGCTTTGGTCAAAACTTGGAACAAAGTTGTTGTTTTCAATGACTTGTCATTCATAGATAGAAGGACAAACTGAAGTGGTCAATCGAACTCTTTCATCCTTATTGTGTATTTTGATTAAGAAAAATCTTACAACTTGGGAAGAATGTTTGCCCCATGTTGAATTTGCTATAATAGAGTTGTTCATAGCGCGATACAGTTTTTGCCTTTTGAAATTGTTAATGGTTTTAATCCTTTGACGCCTTTGGATCTAATGTGTTTACCAATGTCTGAACTTACTAATCTTGATGGAAATAAAAAGGCAGAGTTCGTGAAATAGATTCACGAGAAGGCAATGCGGAAGCGGAACATCGAGACAGACCAATATGCACGACAAGCTAATAAGGGGCGCAGAGAGATAATCTTCAAACCATGGGATTTGATTTAGGTACATGTACATATACGATGGTTCCCGAAAGAGCGAAAGTCAAAACTTATTATGCCTCGAGGGGATGGGCCTTTTTGTGTACTTGAGCGGATCAACAACAATGCATATAAGATTGAACTACCATGTGAGACTAATATTAGCTTGACTTTTTTTTAATGTTGCTGATCTTTCTCCTTTTGTGGCACATGAAGATACAGATTTGAGGACAAATCGTTTTGAAGAAGGGGAAAATGATGAGGACATCAATGCGCCACGAGCACGCGAGGATCCGAATGAAGGGAGTGAAGATCTTTAAATAAGAGGATCGATCACTAGAGCTGGAGCTAAGATTTTGAAGAACGCCTTTTCAACCATGGTTCGTGCCGCGTTCAAGAAAAGAAATGTCTGTGAGGACGAGATGCCGAGAGAAAAGGTGATCGTGACATTTATAAGCGCCAAAGAGTCGATTCAATCAAATGACTCTTAAATTCGGTCAAATCCTCGAATCAATGGTCAAAGTCAAGAGAGCACTTTCCAACTCACCTCAAAATCCGACATTTGACCGCGTAGGAGTTTGCATTCTTTAAATATAATCATTTTGAATTCCGATCATTTTTAACCTATAAATAGACAAACATTTCGTTGAATAAAGGCATGCTTCTTTGTCAAGTAAATTAAGAGGATTTATTCCTTGTTTTTGTCGAGAGTTCTAACTCTCGTCTGTGGGATTCGATGCTTAAACATTCATTTTGACTTATCAATCAAATAACCACCTTGATTGTGACGTCATAAAGTTTCGAGGTGTTTCTTCAAAGATTAGCGGGAATTTCTGACGTCTTCACGACATGGTGAGGCATAACATAGATTGTCGCTAGCAATTGGAAAGTTGTGGAACTGACTTCCATCTATTTCTATCATTTCCTAATCAACGAAAACAAGATTCGGATGCACATCACCCGCAACCAATGTGGGCTAGTAGAAGCCAAAAATCCACTTGCTTCACTGACCTCCCCATTATCCGCGAGAAGATAAGTGACATAACCATTGCAACGGTATATACAAGTAACTCATATCAACTTGTTGATATTTTCACTAAAGCAATAAATGAACGAACGAACTTGCAAGAATCTACAAGTGAAGACTGGATTAGCTAACTTACATCAGTCTTGTTTACATGTAATTTACAGCTCTCTTTCTTTCATTTCAAGCAGTGCAGAAACGGTGTGTGTATTCAGTTCCTCTTCTTATCTTCTTCCTTTTGCCGTTCAAGAAGCACGGGAGCCGCCGGTATGCTGAACCACCACTCCCTCAGCCGCCGCATCAGCCGCTCTGTGCTAGCTCTCCGCGGTGGCGAATATCTCGTGAAGACCTCCATAAACACGAGCAGCAACAAGTACTTCCCGGGCACGAAAGCCATCAACAACGCCACCATCACCATCCCAGCTGCAAACTTCTCGCTCGCCTGTTTCCGCAAGAACACATTCAAGTTTCTTCTGTTTCCACAATGCTCGAGACTTTTGATCCGCGAAACATCCTTTTACGAGCGAAAAACATGTTTGGTAAGAATCAAGAGAAGTGAGACCTGGGGAAAAAGGGAGAGCAGTAAAGCTCGGAACTTGAGGAGCACGATGTTGCCGTCTTGGATAAGTTGTTCGAGTTGTGAGATTGCGTTCTGGACCGCCAAAAGCTGTTCCATGGTGTTCATAGGGGGCGGCACCATCACCTTTAGCTCGATCTCAGGCTTTTCTCTGTTGAAACAACGCGTGAGAACCATGAAGACCGCGAAGAAGAGGAACCCCGTCCCCAAGATATAGCCAAGCCACCCCCTTCGAACAACGGAACACACGGTGGAAAGCAAAAACTTTTCAGAATATTGTAATCAAAATGAATGAAATCAGTCATACATACAAACAGGCGGGGACCCATTTTCCAAAATGTCGTAAATTACCTGCAAATTATGAAGGTACAGATGACACAGAAGACTAAAGATTTCATCGGATCATCCCAATACGCAAGCGATAAGAGCCAGTTTCCGAATTGCATTACTGGAAGAAGCAGTTCCTGAAAACAGACAACAAAAACCAAAAAGAAACTCCTCAACGTAAAGATTGCACGGTGAAATTTCTCCCATTGGCCACTAAAAAGATTACCTTCATCACAGCCATGTTGGTGTCAATGCCGTCCACTTTGACTCCATCGACAGTCTCCTGCGCCATCACCACTTTCTTGTAGTTCTTCCGTGATTCCTTCACCGCTCTCTCCAATGGACTCATCTCTCCTACCACGAGCTCGCCCACCACAAGTCTACTCCTTCCGCTCATTCTGCTCCTTGGACTTGTCGCACCGAACACAGAACCTAACTGTGAAACCATGTCCGAAGCTGAGATTGAGTACGATGTTCCTGTTGGAAAACAAAATACATGTAAATCACGATTAGTTATGCAAAATGTTTTTCTTAAGGGGTAATCGTGTGTATCGTGCATATGCAATTTTGAGACTAGAAATATGTTAGCCGCAGGATATGCAATAATACCTTCATCTTCAGTTCTGTTGGTACGATCAAGCTCTCTTGAATTCGACATCTCTGCAAGCGTCTCAAGAATCAGATCTCCCCCCGGAAGTTGATCGCAGAGGTTAAATGGGAGAAGATTATCGTAGTGTGCAGGATTTGTAAAACCCATTTCTTGAATAGCCTGAGCACGTAAAACACCGAGCACGGCCTTAGAGAGTGCTTCTTCCTTTGCTGTACCTGTGATCTTGAACTTGTTAATGTATCTGTGAGCATATAACACTTCCCTGATTATTGCGAGCCAGTAATCACGACGTGTGTGGCCTTTGAGCTCGGGGAACTCCATTACGACTGCTTCTAATCTACAAGAAGAACAATGGAAAGCTGCAAATGTTAAGGGAAAGTGACACAAAAGAGTCTGTTCTATTCTACGGTTGAAAGAGTGATAGGGTTAAGGCAAGAACAAGCCTCATAAACCATTACTACTGATTCTGATGAGCCTCAAAAAGCTAAAAATTTGATAAATTCGCTTCAACAAAAGATAGACATTCTCTGGCCATTTGAAGAGAAAGAGAAATCATATAATCATGCCTTACAAGGAAATGGACTTGTAAGAGACCGCCTTATCAAAAAGCCGAGTGCCCCAAGGACCAGTTAACTCGGGTTTTACGACTTGTTTTAGATCTTCTGACAAGTCATATCGCTTGGGCTTGTCATAAGACACGACACGAAGAGCCTCAAAGTAAAGGGCATGATCAGTAAGGATTAGCCGACCTGGGTTGTAACCATGAAAGAAAGAAAGAAATGTGGGGTACAATTTGTAAGTATTGATCGAGGATTATTAAAGTAATGAGATTCCTTCGTCTAAGAACTGGACCTGGCCATGTAGACATGCCCACATGTTCAAGAACAGGTTGCGTAGTCACAGTCCCATCCACTTCCAAAATCTTTTCTCCTTTCGATCGAACACCGGAAAGAAGAGATGAATCGGATTGATTCTTCAGCTTCTTTATCGCTCTATAAGCGAATAAACAATAACAATGTTTAGACACTTAATCCAGAAATAAAAATTGACAAAATTGTTCAGTCACCTTACCTTTCTAGCCCATTTAAGTACTTGTCATAAACAGAGAATTGAAGCCGACCGCCAGTTGATGATGTCAGCACTTGAAACAAATTCTCGCAGATGATCACATCAGCGATAATTGGAATTGCTTGAGCAATGCGGGAGAATGCTTCTAGACTCACTGTTACATCATCATCTAACTGATTTTCAGCAAACAAAGAATGATATCAAAAGGAAGGCTCTTTTAGATACAACTTAAAATACCCAAGAAGAAATGAAAAACGGAAATTACACTGAGTAATGATTGGCTAGCAGCGGCAGGGACCTCCCATGCAACCATCATGTTGAAGGTTAAACGCCGGAAATTCTTGTCAGCAAGATGACCAGTGACTTGGACAGACAGAGCAAGTGCCCTGAAACAGCAGTACTCGAGAAAGTTCCTAGCAAATCGTGAAGGATGCTTTAAGGATTCAGGGGTCTCTCGTTTGAAACTTTCGTGCAGCTCGCTTGAAGAAATGCCGAGTATTCTGCGGTAAATGTTTCTTTCAGGATACATTCAACAGTACCAGCTAATCATCCAAACTGAATGATACTTACTTTGAGCATCTCCGGACAACCACATTGGCCACAGGAGAAAGCTCGTGTATCCAATTCGCCCCTGCGGAAGGAGACCTTTCCATCTCCTCAATTTCTTCATCGAAGGAACTTCGCTTCCCCAGTAACCATTTGAGTGAGCTATCTCCAACTAGACCTTCCAACATATTCCGGGTTTTGCTCGAAATATCAGATTTCCCCATCAGCCCGATTTGTCAAATAGCTCTGTGAAACCATCAATCCTCAAGAGAATCAGGCCTTGACCATATTGTCATGTTCCACCTAGCAATTCAGCCATAGCTACTTCTGATATAGACACAAATCCCAAATCCAAAAAGGTACAGAGAGATTATACCCTGACTCATCATTGATCATCATCTAAGCTCACTGGAACAATACAAAACAACCAAGGAACACAATAATACAGCTAATAGCGCAAACTAAGCATAGAGCAAAAAGAGCAGCGAGGACACTGGGAGCGATTATATGAATCAAAGCCGACTAAATTTCAAACATTCCCATAAACCCACCTGAAATCAATCAGCTTTTCTTCAGGAACCCATTTGATCATTCTGAAACATCCTGTGAACTCAATAGAAACTCAGACAAATCCACCTCATAACATCCGTTGGCAAAAATCTCGATGAATTAGGGTTTTAGCTTCTTTCCTTCAAGCTGCCCCTTCTGATTCTGTCGTGATTTGGGGTTTATTCGAAAAAGGAGAAGCGGCATAGAGACGGCAAGCAGCTTCGAATCGATCTCTGTCTTGCGGGCATTCTCGGGCGGTGTTCCGCTCTAAGTCGCATCTGAGTAAGATGTTTTCCGCGCAGCACAAAATTCACAAAGATAAAGGTGCTGAAATCACCGAGCTTGATGAGCAAGTCGCTCAGGTGGGTTGGTCTATCCATTGCTCGTTGTGCTTATGTGTACTGACTCTGGTCAAGTTTAGGCTTCTGAAGCATGACTTCTCTTTGTTACTGTAGGCGTTCTTTGATTTAGAGAACACCAACCAAGAGTTGAAAAGTGACTTGAAGGACCTTTACATCAACTCAGCAGCGTGAGTACTCTTTTCTCTCTGTTTGTTGGAAAGATTGGATTGTTTTCTTCTCTCGTCCGAAGTATTGAATTTGTCTCATGTGTGCAGTCAAGTTGATGTTTCCGGGGGACGCAAGGCTGTGGTTATCAATGTCCCATACAGATTGAGGAAGGCTTACAGGAAGATCCATGTCAGGCTTGTCCGTGAACTTGAGAAAAAGTTCAGTGGAAAGGTGAATAGAACTTTCTTTATGCTTTGACTCCCATTGCTTGTGTCCCCTCTCTGCTGTTTGTGTCCTGATCTGTGGAGTTACTTTGTGAGCCATGGTTAAAGTTGGATAAGTGAATGTGATTTTGGCATTAACCCATTAAAAGTAATGTAATCTACTTTCTTGCCTATTAAGTTTACTGACAACCTTGTTGTGCTCCTGGTCTGAATAGGATGTGATTCTCATTGCCACGAGGAGGATCGTGAGGCCTCCTAAGAAGGGTTCTGCTGTCAAGAGACCACGCAGCCGTACCCTGACTGCAGTCCATGAAGCCATACTCGATGATGTTGTGTTGCCTGCCGAGATCGTCGGGAAGCGTGTGAGGTACAGACTCGACGGATCCAAGATCATGAAGGTAAGCCAAAGATCCCTAAAGTACATCCACATTGTTTCTGAGAAACCTCAATTCTAATTGCCAGCATTGTCCAATTAAGGTGTTCTTGGACCCAAAGGAAAGGAACAACACCGAATACAAGCTCGAGGCCTTCTCAGCCGTATACAAGAAGCTGACGGGCAAGGACATCGTCTTTGATTTCCCGGTGGCCGAGGCCTAAACTTAGTTACATGGGGTGATATTTTCCGATTTTGTTAGCTCCAATTGGAATTTCGTTATATTTGATGCTCTGTCATGTTCGAATCTTTCCAATGTTACCGACATTTGGGGTATCTCCATCCAATCTGTTTGCTGTTTATTTTACCTCGATCTTTCCCAAACGATATAATTAACCATATTCCCTCAACCATGTCCTTGTCATACAACAACGAAGGCTCTAGAGAACGTACTTATGGATCCAAGAAGCGATTTGGAAGCCCCAAAGTGCGCAGTCGCCAACTCAGGACTCAGCTTCGCAGGTCTCGACCACTTAAAATTGAGACACAAGTCATCATCATCGTACACGATCTCCAGCTGTCCATTAGCCTCTCCACCTCTCCAAAGTAACCCTCTGTCATTAGGTCACTGTGCGGACATGTAGACTAAAATGTTACACTCAGTTGTAGGCTGCATGTGAACTTTGAGTTTCGTGCCACGTCCAATTTCACGTCTCGATGCTCACTTCAAGTGGGGTGGCATCGACGATGACTCATGGAGTAGGCTAATCTACTTGTTTAGGAAGTAGGGTGGTTGGGGGCTTGGTTCAACAGTTTGACCGTTGACCAATGTGGTCGTTAGTTTCTTGAATTCTTGGATGTAGGCACTAGAGATCTTCCGGGCTATGAAGTTGTCTGGGGGTGTGTGTTCTCTTCGGGGATGTTTAAGGTGCTCGGTCGGACGCTAGACTTTAGTTGTTCGAGCTCTCTTCTTCCATTCACACGTAAACAACACAATTATCATACGAATATCTCTAAAGTCATGCGAAAAACGTGTACAAAAACGAGATGATCAGCTGGGATCCTCTAGACTTTGCGAGTGTATACCCGAGCTAGAGTCATGTGGACTCTGTGTTATGATCTAGTGTGGTGCAAGTTTTAAACTCAAGATACTCAGTTGAGGTGGGTAGAGTGTGTCAGTGATATCAAAGCTTTGTTTGTCCTTTTTGTATTTTATTGTTTTCATGGGATTTCAAAGTGTTTTACGAAATGTTTTAATATAACGTTGAGACCGTAGCACGCATGACTTGTAGTGTCAAGTTGGGGTTCTAAGTTGTGGAAAGTAAAGTGACTAACCATGTTTAGTGGACAGTATCAAGGAGGACGTTTATTAGACTTTTTGTCATTGAATGGACAAATGTTATTGGGTTATTATGAAGGTCATAAGAGAAGTCTTATGAGAGCTATTACTGAAAGGTTGACGACATAGACAAAAATGAGAGTTCGGGATACTATTATTAGTATTGAAGACACTGCTACCTCCTACTCTGATAAATTAGAGGCAAACAGAGATGTCAACTTACTTCTATGTCGTGAATCACATTGCTAAATTTGGAACCAATATATAATGTAGAGGAGTGATACCTCCCATAAAGGCGAATGGATAAATGTTTCGATTTGGAAGGAACTTCAATTATCAATATATTTATTAGAGGTTTAGTTGGATATTATGTTCCGACATTTGGTGGACGAAAGGATTTTCTTGTAAGGTATACACAAACAAATATATTAAAAAATGACATGTCGGCGATGGGTTGAACATCTCCTTCTTGACCCTCACATTCATCCTAGTAACCTCCCATGGCATATACTCGCGAATGTATTGCCCTATGCTTCGATGCATGCTTTTTAGGTTTTCTAGCCCTAATCTGTGGCACTGAACCCAATGGTGATGGTGATGGGGGTGGTGGCCTCGGATAATCCCTTTGAAAATGATTCATTCTGCCACGACGAAAATATCTGTCTAATTGTCTTTGCCTTATAGTCTCTCCCACTTTTTGGGTACACTCACAAATCTTGTGTTCCAAACTGCCACGTCGAAAGCATTCTACTCTCCTGTCAAATCTTTGGCATGGCCTAACATGCTCACGTCCACAATGATGACATGGGTACCAATGATCGAAAATTAGAGTTTTATATTTTCAAGACCACTCTACCGCAAGTATACGGTTCGTGTAGTACAAGGGTCGAACTCTGAGGACTAGTGCAACGTTAGAACTAAGATGTCATGAGAAGAAGTTCGATCAATAGATGATTATCGAACTAGAAAATAAAGATAAAGAAAGATAACGAAGCTAGACTCGGCAAGATGGAGTATCATGGGTTTCGGGAATACCGGAATATGCAATGGATGTTTCTATGGAACTTGAAATCGATTTATATAAATCGATGAGGAACCAATATCTAATTCTCTACCTAGTAAATCAACGTCACTCATCTTCCGCGCGGAACGTCTAGATGCATTAAGAACAACCTTAAAATCACTCATCTTAGCCCGCTCGGGCTGGAACCTCTACACGCTCGGACTGATGGATGCACGACCGGGTGAAACATGTGCCCGCACGGGCTGCCTTTCTCGGAATAACCTACTTTGAGTGTTTGAACGGGCAAATAAAGAGAAAGGAAGCGATCTAGGCAGAGGGGACGAGGCACAGACCACAGAAGGGACCCAAAGACACACCAGTATCAGCTGGTGCACAATATCCATCTTAAAATCTAGATGATCGAAAGTTCCGCTCTAATCGAAATATCCATTCCTCTGCCTTCATGGGAGGTATCGCACCGCCACAAAATGACTTTGTACCCTATTTAGTCATGTGATCCATGACATAGAAATATTCTGACGTCTCCACATGCCTTTGATTAAACACTAGTGGTGGTGGCAACAGTTCTTGTGGTGGAGTAGGTGGCTATACTGGTGGTGGTGTCGGTGCCTGCACCGGTACTTGTGGTGTTGCTGAACTCTCCTCTTGATCATGTTATCTGCTTTCTGCTAATAGCTCTCTCAACATTTCTCACATGAAATGTCTATCTATTTCACTTCACGATCTTCGTCCAGATGATTAAGACTGCGTACAACTAGTAGAACGAGAGCCTCCACTCATTCTGCGACCAAGAGCTCTAGTAATCATCCTCCTTGGTACTGGCTGCTATACACAATTAACTACTATTAGTTTCCATAGCTCTAAACCCCACTAGAAATTTCAAGACATGTGTGCTACAGTCTCGTGGCTTTGTAAAAACATTTCGCAAAACATTTTGAAATCAAGTAAAATGATATGTACAAAAATGACAATCGGGCTCTGATACCAATTTTTAACACCCCCATCCCGGAACTAGCTCGGGACCAGGAGTGTCCACCATCACCTTTAAGAGGAGGCTACACGTGTCATCGCTCAAACGCATTTATAAAATAAAATAAATGATTTACTCTGAAATAAGAATGGTCCAGACCAAACAGCAAAACAAATACGTAAATATCATAATCACTATAAACGAATAAAATAAATACGAAATTCAAATAAAACTCATCGAGACCTCGTGCACGCTCGTTGCTCTTTTTCTTTTCCATACCCTGTACATCCACGACACCCCACAAATAGGGTGAGTACGAAATACGCACTCAGTGAGATCAATACGTGTACGTACTCTGTGCCACGTATTCTTCCGCTCGAACTGAATATCACAAAATAACGATATATCCAAAGTCTAAACTAAAGATATACAAATAACTCTACCCAATCCGACTGAGTATCCCAAATCTAAGACTAGTACCACACTGGATCATAACACACGGATTTCACACGACTCTAGCTCGGGCATACGCTCGCAAAGTCCGAAGGATCCCAGCACACTGAAGATCTCACAAGGTAACAAGTACCCCAGCCATCAGTACAATACAGCGCTTCGTCGCTCGAAAGGTTACCACAACCCCAACACGATACGACCCTGGCAGATCCAGTGATCTAACTAACTCGACGCTCCGTCGCTCGAAAGGTTATCACAACCCCAACACGGTACGACGCTGGCAGATCCACTGACCCGACTAACTCGACGCTCCGTGCTCGGAAGGTTACCACAACCCCAACACAGTATGATGCCAACCCAGATCCAAGTGTCACAATACTAACGTCATCGACCCGATACTCCTCACGTGATAACTCTCACCGACGCGCTCGCACTCTAATCCGTCCGTAATTTAGAGACTCATTGGTAGTAGTCCTTAATCCTTCCGGAAATAGGGATTGAAAGAATTTTGTTTGTAAATTACGGATGGATTAAAACCCGTCCGGAATTTAAAGATGAACCGAAATTTCCGTCCATAATTTAGGGACGGATCAAAATCCGTCCGGAAATTCTGTTCCTAAATTAAAAATTTCTAGTAGTGATGTTTTGTCTTTGACATTTACTAATTTTCATTGCAAAATATATCATACCAGATCATTGTTTCGTTTGAAAATGAAATGACAAAGTTGTATTAGTTAAGATTAAAGAAAATCGAAGTATAAATACTTTGTTGCCTACATCAATTTATGTTAGTATTTTACCTTCTATTATATCATTACTCTAGTTATATTATCTGAAGTTGTGTTCTGTTATATAATCCAAATATTTGATCTATATTTCGCAAGAGCGTGATAAATGCTATTTCTTTTCGTTTTAGACAATAATTAAAAATTACTGGATATTTTAAACTGTTTAAAAATTATGTATTATATAATTTACATACTTCATTATTATTAGACTCAGTTTTATAAATTGTAGAAAAAACATCACTTTCTTGTTAGTTTATTATTAGACTAGTTTTATAAATTGTAGAAAAAACATCACTTTCTTGTTAGTTTATAAGAATATTTTCTAATTTTATGTTGAACTTCATTACATTATTTTGTAATAATTTTAATTTTTAATAATAAACACTGAACAATCTAAACAAATATTTTTAATAATACCAAAAACCAATCAAAACAATACATTTACAATGTCAAACTAATTAATGCCAAATGAGGGTTGCATGGGTCGCATGGTCACATATATTGATGAATAGATGCGAACTCGACGAATTTACGGGTTTAGGATGATAAAATGACAAAAACAAATCAAACAATACATTTACAACGTCAAACTAATTAATGCCAAATGAGGGTCGCATGGGTCGCATGGTCCTATATATTGATGAATAGATGCGAACTCGACGAATTTATGGGTTTATGATGATAAAATGACAAAAACCAATCAAAACAATACATTTACAACGTCAATCAACGGTTAAAACAAATTATGATCCATGTGTACCTAGTTGAGTTGTGTATAACCAATGATTGTGTTTCAAAAGTGATAGTAGTGTTTTAAAAACTCGGCGGATGATTAAACAATACATTTAAATTAGACATATACAACTCAAATATATTGATAATGGCATGGGTCGCTTGGTCGCATATATGGATGAATAGATGTGAGCTCGACGAATTTACAGGTTTATAATGATAAAATGAGGATCGCATAGGTCGCATGGGTTCACTGGAGAGATAGTTCATTAGCCGAGAGTGACCCAAGAGTGACCCAACACCGTCACCCTTTTGAGAGAATGAAAGACTCAAAACAAGAGATGATTTGGTGCTACAAATTGTTGTAGCTTTTCGGTTTTTCCTCCTCTATTTATAAACTCATATTTAATGAAAAATAAATGGACTCATAAAATTCCATAAAGACACTAAATACAAAGAATGACTAAGGTGCATGTATTGACCATATTAAACAACCTTTTAATATAGGGATAACAGATACGTGTCCCAATGGTCTTGAATGTGGCATTGGTAAAATAAAAAGCATAGCTAGCACCTGGAAAAAGCAGTAGTCTGACATTGAAAAGACTAGTCGAAAGGGTCGAAATGGACAAATGGGTCGGAAGGCTCTTGAGAACAATATAATTAACCATATTCCCTCAACCATGTCCTTGTCATACAACAACGAAGGCTCTTGAGAACGTACTTATGGATCCAAGTAGCGACTTGGAAGCTCCAAAGTGCCTTATCCGGTAAACTCTTGAAGTCGCCAACTCCGGTATCTGCCATTCTATGGTTCTGTAACTCTCAAGACTCAGCTTCGCAGGTCTCGACCACTTAAACTTGAGACACAAGTCATTATCATCGTACACAATCTCCTGCTGTCCATTAGCCTCTCCACCACTCCAAAGGAACCCTTTGTCATTAGGTCACTGCGCGGACATGTCGACTAAAATGTTACACTGAGTTGTAAGCTGCGAGTGAACTTCGAGTTTGGTGCCACGTCTTCATGTCCCCGAAGCTCACTCCAAGTGGTGTGGCATCGACGATGACTGGTGGGAGTAGGCTAATCTCCTTGTTTAGGAAGTCGGGTGGTTGGGGGCTTGGTTCAACAGTTTGACCGTTGACCAATGTGGTCGTTAGTTTCTTGAATTTTTTTATGTAGGCACTAAAGATCTTCCGGGCTATGAAGTTGTTTGGGGGCGTGTGTTCTCTTCGGGGATGTTCTGGTTGGTGAGCCCGATCGGGATGTTTAAGGTGCTCGGTCGGACGCTAGACTTTAGTTGTTCGAGCTCTCTTCTTCCATTCACCCGATTTCGATCGTGTTGCTAGATGTGCTCGGCTGGGCACAGTACATCGTCATATCGTGCAATTCTGAACGTAAGGTAGTTTTGTGTAGTTTTGCGACATTTGTTTGTCATTTCTTGTCCGTTTCTCGTCATGTTTGTTTTGTTGTGATCCTCGACACTCGTATTTCGTCTCGTGTATGTTTCTTAGCTCTGAAATTGACCAAATTACGCCTCAAAACCTGCAGGAACATGTGAATATGAAAACAAGTAAAACGGATACAAAATCACACATAAACATTGCAATTATCATCACAAACATCTCTAAAATCCAGTGAAAAACGTTTACGAATACGAGATGATCAGTCGGGATACTTTGGACTTTGCAAGTGTATACCCGAGCTAGAGTCATGTGGACTCTATGTTGTGATCTAGTGTAGTACTAGTTTTAGTTTTAGACTTAGAATACTCAGTTGAGTTGGATAGAGTGTGTCGGTGAGAGTTTATACTAATCCTTAAACGCGAGGAGTATTAGGTTAACGACGTTAGTATTGCGACACTTGGAGCAGTGCCGATGCCGTACTGTGTTGGGGTTGTGGTAACCTTTCAAGCGATTGAGCGCTATATTATATTGATGGTTGGGGTACGTTGTGATCTTGCGAGATATTCAGTGTGTTGGGGTCCTTTGGATTTTGCAAGTGTATGCCCAAACTAGAGTCGTGTGGACTCTATGAGTTATGATTCGGTGTGGTACTAGTCTTAGAATGTGAATACTCAATAGTGTGACAAATGTTTATTTTATGTTACATATTCGAGAGTGGAAGAATATGTGGCACCAAGTGCGTGGAGGTATTGATCTCACTGAGTATGTTTTCGTATTTACCCTTTTGTGGGTTATCGTGGATGAGCAGGTTGTAGCAAGGACAAAGATCAAAGAGGTTGAGCAACATTATCAGAGTTACAACGGACTGATGGAAGAGATGTGCATGAGGTCTCGATAAATTTTATTATACATTTTTATATGCTTTCTTTCACTATATGGTTCGAGCCATTCTTAATTTGAAATAAAAGTATTTATTTTATTTTGTAATTGTGTTTGAACAGTGACACGTATAATCACCTCTTGGAGGTGATGGTGGACACTTCTGATCCCGAGGTTGTTTTGGGATGGGCGTGTTACAAATTGGTATCAGAGCTCTGGCTGTTGTTTTCATATTTTATTGTGTTCATGGGATTCGAAAGTGTTTTGCAAAAATGTTTTAATAAAATATTGAGACCATAGCACACATGACTTATAGTGTCAAGTTGAGGTTCTAAGTTATGGAAAAGTTAAGTGACTAACCATGTTTTGTGGATAGTATCAAGGAGAACGATTATTAGACTTTGTCATAGAATGAACAAATGTTATTGGGTTATTATGAAGGTCATAAGAGAAGTCTTACGAGAGCTATTATTGAAAAGTTGATGACATAGACAAAAATGAGAATTTGGGATACTATTATCACCATTGAAGACATTACTACCTCCTACTATGATAAATTAGAGGCAAGCAAAGATGTCAACTTACTTCTATGTCATGAATCACATGGTTAGATTTGAACCAATATATAATGTAAAAGAGTGATACCTCCCATAAGGGCGAATGAATAAATGTTTCGACTTGGAAGGAATTTCAATTATCAATATATTTATTAAGCTTTAGTTGGGTATTATGTTTCTTCATTTGGTGGACAAAAAGAAATTCTTGTGAGATATATGATCATCTCGTTTTTATACGTATTTCTTGCACGATTTAAGAGACGTTTTTTATATATATGAGTTGCTTTACGTATGATTCCGTATTCGTTTTACTTGTTTTCGTGTTTTCATGTTCTTACAGGTTTTTACGCGTATTTGGTTCATTTTGGAGCTAAAAGGACATGCACGGAGCTAAGAAGCAACTTCGAGGATCATCACGGGACAAACGGGACGAGATCTAGCAAGAGGAGCCTCCACCCGGTCGGGCACAATTCATGCACGATCGGGCAAAAGCTACGGCAAATTTT